>LR738713.1:573959791-574055636 GCA_902687465.1 Secale cereale | reverse complement strand
GGGGGGGGAAGGAGATAGAGGTATGGACCGAGTGCTATTCAAGAAAGGGAAGCCTTGCCGGGAAGCAAACAATCCATGAAAGATAAGTTACAAGAGTTTGAGCAATTCAAATTTTTTTAAAAAAATTCTTAGTTGTCTTCCTTGAACAATCACACTTTGTATGGAAAACCTGTGCGCGGAGGAACCTACCTGTGGCTAGCCGCACCCTTACTTTGTTTTGAGCACGCTCAACGGCTTAAGTGAGCTGCGACAAGTGTCGCGCCCTTACTTCGTTTTCGAGTTCGCTCAGCAATCTAAGTGTGCTGCGACTAGCTGCGGCAAGGTTTCTTGCCGACAAGGGCATTGCTAGCAGGCTGCTAAGAGTCCCGCACTCAGCGCTCGCGGCAAGGGTCCCTTTGCCAGCAAGTTCCCTAAAAGCATAGGGTGGAAAGCATACAAAGTGAAAGGACTGAACAAGGGAGATAACACTACATTGATTATCCAAAATAAAGTTATATAACAAGATAGCTTGCCGCTATTCTAACCAACTACTACCTATGACTTAATCGACAGCGGCGAGGGAAGCGGGGAGCCTAGTCTCTTCGATCTCCGTCGACCCTCTAGATCCTGCCCGCCTTGGCCACGATGAGGGCAACTTGTGCCTTCAATGCCTCCTGGTCAGCTTCGGGCGGCAGGGTCCGGAGGACGTTGACGAGGTTGATCCCGGGGTTGCGGTAGACGATCTTCGACAACACCCACTCCATAGTACCCATGCAAAGCCGGCGCGCCTCGTCAGCCAGCTGCGCGGGGATCTTTTCCCGTAGCTGCGCGAGAGCCGGCGCCACTCCTCTGAAGAACAGGCTCAGCTTGGCGCTGTGGGGGAGGCTCTCGTCGGGGGAGTACACGAGGTGCTCCGCCCTCAACGCCACCATCTCCCTGTCGATGTTGGCGGCAGAAGCGACGAGCTCCTCGGTCCACTGCTCCACCGTCCGCTGGAAGTTGTTTTGCGAGACGGCGGCGCTTTCCAGCAAGGCCCTCTCAGACCGGAGGTCTTCCTTCAGCTTCGTTTCGCGGTCCCGGGCGGCGTCCAGCGAGTCGGTGAGAGTGGAAACCTTCAATTCCACGTCAGCGATGGAGTCCCTGGCGTCGGTGAGCTCTTTGCCCTTCTCAGAGAGGCGGACTTGCAGCTCAAAGTTGGTGTGGGCGTCCTTCTCTCGCGCCACGTTGAGCGCAACGACCCTGTCCTCACTCGCCTTCAAGTTCGACTCCATCTGCGCCACCCTGGCCTCCAGATCCCTCTTGGCGGTTTCTGCGGCAGCGGCGGCATCCCTCGCCTCCTGCAGAGCCCCGCCAATGGCCTGCTCACGAGCGGTGAGGTCGTCCTTGTGGCTGTCGAGGTCGACCTTCCGCTGGTTGAGCTCCCCCTCCCGCCGAGACAGATCCTCGGCGGCCAATCGCTGCTGCTCCTCCACCTCCGCCTTCTCGAGGAGGAACGCCTGGTGTGCTCCGGCAAGCTCTTCACGCTCCTCCGCCAAGTTCCGGAGGGCCGCCTGGTTGGCGGCACGGAGCTCCACGGCACGCTTCTCTAGATCAACACCGGCCTTGGCAGCCAGAGCCTCTCGGGACTCCAGTTTGGCTTGCCTGGCCCGGTACAAACCCAGGAGTCGACGCAGGAGTTGCTCCTCTTCGGGCTCGTCGCTGCTGCCGGGCGCGTCGACAACCTTCAACCCGGCGGAGGCGAGAACTTCTCCGTCGAAGGTCTCCCCCTCCGCGGGTGCCCTTGATGAGGACGCCCACGGGACTTGGATAAAGACCCCGTTGGCGGCCTCCAGATAGACACCCGACCCAGGTGCGGAGGCGGAGGGGTCGGCGGCCGGTGCAGCGTCCGGCGCTCTTGCGGCCTCAGGGCCAGCAGTGCGGTCGCCGGTCCCTTCCCCAGCTGCCGCGTCAGCGGTCGGGGCGGTCTCCTCGGCGGCTGGCTCATCGGCGCCGGCCATTCCTTCCGCAGCAGTGCCGTCGCCCGCGTCGCCGCGCACCTCCTCCTCGGCGATGTTTTCCGTCTCCATCGGCTCCGGGGCGTGCGGGTCTGACAACAGAAGAAAAAGAAAATAAAAATCATCATGCAAATATCCAAAAAAGTTGAATCCAAGAAGAAGAAATTACAAGGGTTACCTTCGCGGGCCTCTTCAACAACGGGGTCCCTCGCCGGGGAGTTCTCCCTTGGCGGCGTAGAAGAAGCCCCCGCCGGCGGAGGGCCGCTGGCTCCTTCCCTTGGCGGGGAGTTCACCCTTGTCGGGGTGCTCGCCCTTGGCGGAGTACCCATCCTTGGCGGAGCACTGTCCCTTGCCGGGGAGCTCATCCTTGGCGGGGAGGGTGGAACAAGCGGTTCGTCAGGGGCGACCTCTTGGTGCTCCTGCGGCTGCGGCTCCACTTCTGCACAAGACAACAAAACATTAATAAGGATAGCTACCTCAAGCGCGCCCGACAAACAGAAAAGTGAACAAAGGACTTACGCTGGGGGCTGCGCTGGGGGCTGCTCTCCGGAGCAGCAGGCTGGTCCGGCAAGTTCGTCGCTGGCGCATCCCCCGTCGCTGCGGCAGGCTCGTCGTCCTCGAGATCAACCACAAGGATCTTGGTCCTCTTCGCCATCCTCTGGGTCAAGGTCCTGGAAGCCAAAAGAAGATCAGAACCAAATAAGAGAAATCAAGACAAAATCAAAGGAAATAGAAAGTGCAAATGCTTACTCTTCCTCCTCTTCATCGGAGCTGAGGGCGGAGAAGTCAAACTGCGCCTCGCGTGCTCCAGCACGGGGAGCTGGAGGAGAAGGCTCCCTCGGGCGCTTGGCGGGCTCCGGGGCCGTGGTTTGTGAGGACCCCGCTCCGGTCGTCCCCGAAGACCGCGGAGCAGAAGGAACACCAGAGCCACTCCGGGAAGATCCCCCTCCGCTTGTCGCTCGGGCACGGGGTGCCTCCTTGACGTCCTTGCTCGTCGTGGTGGCATGCGCCGCACGGCGCTTCGGCTGTTGTCGGGGCGCCGGTGGCCTCGCCGTCTCAGTGGCCTTGCGGAGGCGCTTCTTCTGCTGTGGCGGAGGACTTGATGGTGGCGGAGAGTTCTCGGAGGATGTGGAGGCGTCGTCGTCGAGATTCAGAGACCCGCCGGAGTCTTCGTCAGAATCGCCCGATTCGGCGTCTTCCTCGGCGGGCTCACTGGACTCAGTGCCCTGCCCGGCAGCCTCGCTCGTCCCGGCAGGCTCCCCGGCAGGCTCCCCGGCGAACTCCTCGGGCGCAATCTTCAACAGCTTGAGGATTTCCGCCTCCTCGGCCTGGCTCACTGCGTCCGCCGCCTCTGCTTCGTCCACCGTGTACCCAAATTCGCCCGCAGTTGCAGCTGCGGCGGCCTCCTCCATTCTGGTGGCTATATATGCCACGTCCCGATCGGTAGTCTCCCGGGTGAGACCCTTTTTCTCCTCGGGGTTGCGTGGCCGTTCGTCCAGGTTGTCAAAGAAACTCTGCACGGTCTCCGCTGAAGGCGTCAGCAAAGTAGGAACAACTCCGTGGGAGTCGCACTCAGGCATTGCCGCGCGGATGGCACTCAGAGCGGTATTGTTGCAAAGAGGAACTACTCCCCGGGACGGGGTGAACCACTCCTTATGCTTGGGGTCGTGTTTGAACAGATCCCGGACCATCCCCTTGAGTTCCAAGACAGTGAAGTTATAGTTCAACCCGGGGCGCAGCCTCATGCGGTCTGCCGTGTTGCCGAACTACCAGGAAGGTCTCTTCCTTTCCTGCAGAGGGGCAATGCGGCGGCGGAGGAAGTCAGCCCCAACTTCACCTACAGTAAGGTTGGCGGCCCGGAGGCGAAGGATCCTAGTAAGGGCAATCTGCAGCTTGTCATCCTCCGGGGCCAAGTCACTCCAATCCTTGTCGCGCACTATTGCAGTCCGGCGCGGCGAGGTAAACTGCTCGGGCTCATCTTCCATGACCCAGCACCAATCAGCTCTCCACTCCTCCCACTTGCCGCGGAGCTCTCCAATCAAGTACGCCTCCTTCTTGCCGAGCCTGAAGATCCAAGAGATACCGCCGGTGAGTGGAGATCCGGACTCTACTCTAGGCGTGAAGAAGTGGCGGAAGAGAGCTACGTTTGGGTGGACCCCGACATAGTTTTCGCACAGATGTGCGAAAACGGCCAAAGTGAGGACGACATTCGGGGTGAAATCTAAGAGGTGGAGTCCATATGTGTTCATCACATCGTAGAAAAACTCTGAATACGGAGGACAGAGAACACAATGGAAGAACGAAGCGAAGTAGTGGTAACCTCCCGGGTACAGGTCGATGGCTGCGGCGGGGAGGACTCTGGTGCGTGGGTGAGCCTTCGTCTCCCTCGCCCAGAACAAGTAGTACTTGTCCCGTAGCTCCCTCGCGCCGAGCCTCGGCGGGAAGACCACCATTCTTCTCCGCATGGCGGCCAGCTTCGCCGCCTTGTCGGACTTCTCCTTCTTCGCCTGGTCGCTCTTCGCCTTGTCGCTCTTCGGGGCCATGGCGGGGACGGCGAGGGGGATCGATGGCGCCGCGGATGCTGGAGACGGCGGAGGAAGGGTGGAGCTCGGCTCTCTATCGACCTTTGGGGAGGCAGAGAGCGGCGGGGGTTTCTGGAGATTCAAGACGCAATGAAAGCAATGGAGGGAAACTGCCCCTGCTTCCTCTGCTTTTAAGGGGGAAGTGGGGGACGCTCCGCATTTTTCCATTAAAGAAGCAGGCCACGTTCTCTCCCACGACGCCGCAATCGATGCGTGCCGTTAGGGAGAGGTGCGGCAGATGCGGAGTGGGGAACGGTGCGCCGTGGGCCGCGTGTGCCCGTGCACTGTTTTGGGCCTGGCCCAACAGCGCTCGGCACCGTGTGTGGCCCAGGCCCGGGGGCTCCTGTCGGTGTACTAAAGTAGGGGTACCTTAGTATCCCGACTTGTGCACGGGCAGTAGCAGCGTCCCGTGGCCTGGCTCACCGCTCGCCCACCAAAACCCACTATGGACCCCTTTGGAGCCATTCAAGAACAAAGTATACAAGTCAGAAGATCAAGGCCCCGGCAAGAGGAGCTTGCCGGGAAGGCTGCTCCCAGCACAAGACCACTCTATTCTCACAAGACCCTGGCAAGAGGAGCTTGCCAGGAAAACCAGAAAACAGCACCTCAGAAGATACATCATGGCGCATCGTGCGCCCCGGCAGGACCCGGAGAGCGACAAACTCCCGGGCCCGGCAAGATAGCAACCCCGGCAAGGTGCTTGCCGGGGGAGGTTTACACTGTGTGCCTGTGCTCCAGCTCATCTGGCCACGCGTCGCCCTGGGGCCCTTCCAGGGGTACGTGGCAGATGGCTGTGCAGCCTGAGGGACACGGTGGCGAGCCGCGGTGACGAAGCCATCGCCGTGGCGAACGGAGACGCCCGGGCGGACGCTTTTGGGGTGACGGCGATGGGCATTCAATGCCTTTGTCCCCCACCGTCTGGGTTAGGTATAGATCACTCTACAACCACTGTTCATGCACTGCTCCATCTACCACCAAATTTACGTTTTTGCCCTCCTCTACGTTGACACCTGTCGGTGACCCCATTGAACTATAAAAGGAGGCCCATGCACAACGTAGAGGGGGTTCGATCCCAGAAACTCGATCAACCCACGCTCGGCGTAGCTAGTACTGTAGATCTTCAATCTCCCGACCCCAAGAACTCAATACAACCAAGGCAGGAGTAGGGTTTTACGCGTCCGCGCGGCCCGAACCTGGGTAAACTGCCCGCGTGTGCTCCTTGATCTGCTCTCCGTGCTCCCTCCGCTCCCTTGCCGTACCGTAGAAGGGGCTCCGATCCCATAGGTGTTCATGGGCAGTCAGTTTCCCCGACAGATGGCGACTGCGACGGACCATCAGGAAAGTATGCTGCGCATGGACTCTCAGACCTCGGTGCAAACGGGTGATGAGTTGCCGCCCATGGATGAAGGAACCACTCTCAGCATGGATGGAAGTGGCACTGTCTGCGTACATGAAGCAGGAACCATCTGCATTGATGAAGCAGGCACTGTCCACACAGACCTCAGCCCTGTTGCACCTTCTATTGACAGGAACGCTGTCATCAATGAAGAAGAACAACAGCTTGTGCTTCAATCAGGCAAGTTGACCTTTGCAATGCTATCTTTTACTAGTGCATTTTCCAAATGGAATGATCATGTATGCTTTTGTCGATTCCTGCATTTGTCGATTTCTATTCTAATTTATGAGTTCGGATTCATTTTCAGATGCAATGAATCCCAAGACTAGACTTAGAAAGGGCAAAGGGCTAGAGAGGATCACCAAGTCGTTTGGTAGCAAGGTGCCTATCCAAATTGCCGAAGGGATGATTCGTCCAGAGAAGCCTCTACAGGCAGCAAAGCTTGCTTCTGAGTGTGGACTCATTGCAAAAAGCCATCTTCCGGTTCTTCCTCACTTCAAGCTATACAAAAAAAAATGCTAGTCTATTGGAGAACTACATTGGGAAAGTTGCTGTAAGCTACTTGTTTCATAGTTAATGTGCTATCTATTTTCTGTTACACCTATGCATGATCACTAATATTGTTCCTACCTTGTTTGCTATCTTGGTAGGCAAATTTTGAGATGAACACGGACTCGGAGACCATCAAGACCTCGTGCAAAGATATTCTGCAGAAATATTCAAAGAACAGACGCCATCAGATCAAGAAGAAGTATTTTGATACCGTAGCCGAAAATAAAGTCAGCATTAAGTCTCCGGTGCCTGATCTAACGGATGGTGAATGGCAAGCTCTGGTGGAGATGTGGTCTACCCCAAGACACAAGGTTTGTCTCAGCTTTGTTTGATGCTTTATGTTCTGCACATGATATGCTAGTGCTAGATCATGCTGACAGTGTGCTTTTTTGTAGGAAACCTGTGTGTCGAACAAGATGAATCGAGAAAAATTCATGTACAATCACAGAACTGGTTCCAGGCACTACACAGCACACATTTTTGCCACTGTGAGAACTCTTCTCTAGAGACCTTACCGTTTGATCCTCATTGAATAACATTTCTGATTCTTGCTGAATAACATTTTGATTTTTGTTGAAAAACATTTCAGAAAGAAGAGCGTAAGGGTGAGGAGCTGTCTGCGATTGACTTGTTTAAGGCCACCCACAACAGCAAGAAGCACGGGTTTTCGGAGCCAGTCAAGACTGCTATAGTAAGTCACTCCATGCTTTGCCCTGTTTGATTCACAGCCAGCTTTGATGCTTTGGTGATTTGATGTTGTTTGATTCGGAGCCAGTCAAGAACACACGCTATGTTCCATGCTTTGATGTTGTTTGATAGTTCAACAAATATATCAGAACTTGCTGTAGCTATTTGATGCATTTTTATGATATGATGAAATTTGATCTGAATGTTAGTTTGATGATCGGCTCACTCGGGAAGCCATCTTATATAGAACCACCATTCTAGGCTTAACGAAGTGATCATATTGTTCCAATTGCATGTCTCCAGGTCACTAGTCATCATCTTCTTGTATAGATTTTGTGTGCTGGTTTGGTTATTTCAAATAATCCATTTGGGTGCTGGTTTGGTTTCTCTTGCTTGGTTTGGTTTGCAAAATGTGAAATAGATCTCCTACTAATACCTATCATTTTCCTCCATATGCTAGCTTGAGATGGAAAAAATGAAGGACGCGCCGGTACCAGAAGGTGAAGAGCCAAAGTCTGCTGTTGAAATTGTCGAACAAGTCCTCAAGACCGAAGTCAAGCAAAGCACATTCCTCAGGAATGTTGGGCTCCAGTCATCTAGGAACAACTCCGGCAAAGCAACAACTAAAGTTGCTGCTCATGTTCGTGACCTTGAGCAGAAGCTGGAGAGGTCTGAGCTTCAAGCTGAAGTGATGCAAGAAGAATTGGCGGCAATGAAGATGAAGGCGGAAGAATCTGAAGCTGCACGCGACAAGGAACTTGAGCTGCTGCACAAGAAATCTCAAGAGCAGGAAGAGCAGTTAGCCCACTTGATGGCTCTCTTTGGAGCTAAGGTAGTTTGATGGCTGTGCTGTGAACCTCTTTTTCTTTGAGCTGGGAGCTGAGCTGAGAGTTATTGCATTTTGTTGAGAGCTGTTGCATTTTGTTGAGAGCTAAGGTAGTCTCAAGGGCATTTTGAACCTGTGAACCTGGGAGCTGAGCTGAGAGCTGTTGCATTTTGCATTTTGTTGCATCTTTCTGTGAAGTTATGTGATCACTTGTGAACCTAGGCCTTTCTGTGAAGTTATGTGATCTTGTGAACCTGGATCACCTATGGATCATTTTGTTTATTTTCTATGAAGTTATGTGGATCACTAGTGCACCTGGGCTTATGGATCACTTGTGCACCTGGGCCTTTCTCTCTATAGTTATGCAAAATGAGAACCTGGGCTCTAAAAAGGCCAAGGCCCAAACAAGAATTAGACCAAAAAGGCTTGGGCCTAAAAAAGAAATGACTGTAAGAAAAAAATTATAAAAAGGCTGCATAACAGAAAATAAAAAGGCCAAGGCCCAAATTCGAACTAGACTAAAAAGGCTGCGACCCAAAACAATAGTGGAATATAAAAAAAATTCATCAGAAAAAGGCTCCATTCACAGAAATTAAAAGGCCAAATTATTGGGCCAGGCCCATGCAGATAAGCAAAATAAAGAGAAAAACATTAAAATTAAATGGGCTGAATTATTGGGCTTGGCCCATCAAGACGGCTAAAATGGACCGGGCTGATTCTATTTTACGACCTTTTCATTTGGTCGTAAGTCTGCCACGTCAGCTTGCCACGGTGGATCTGACGTGGTGTGGTCGGATTGCTAGTGACCAAAACAGTTGGTCGTTAAATCTACGACCTTTTTTTGGTCGTAAACGTTTGCGACCATTCCAGAAGAAAGGTCGCTATAGTCAGTTTATGACGGCCAGCTTTTGACCTTATGTTTTTGGTCACAAAAAGGTCACAAATGGAAATTTGTGACCATTCAGTGACCAATAGTGGTGGTCACAAGTTGACATATTTCTTGTAGTGAAGCACCAATCTATAGTTTCCGTAACAAGATTGACCACAAGAGATGAACTACGGTTTGAGATGAGATGGTGTTGTTGAAGATGTTTATGAAGATAGCCCTCCCCAAGATGGGAGAGTTGTTGGTGATGATGATGACAATGATTTCCCCCTCCGGGAGGGAAGTTCCCCCGGCGGAATCGCTCTGCCGAAGGGCAAAAGTGCTCCTACCCAAGTTCCGCCTCAAGACGGCGGCGTTCCGTCTCGAAAGTCTTCTACTTAATTTTTCTAGGTCAAAATGACTGATGGGCCTCGAACCCCTCGTTGGTTACCCCAAGTGGAAGGTGTAAGATGCAGTAAGTAGAAGTGTTTTCCCCTAGCAAAGATGCCAATGATCGAATCCCCAGAGACTCCTAGGTTCAACAAGTAGGTGTCAATTGCTACGGCGCCAGATTAGTAGCAACCAACGTGGACCTGCACACAGATACAAATAACTTTGCTCCCAACGAGTACAAAGAGGTTGTCAATCTCTCCGGCCTTGTAGTTCACAAAGGGTTAAAAGCAATGATAGTAGTGATAGATAGTTTTTGCAATAGTAAGTAAATAGCGAAAAGTAAATAGTGGATGTGATCAATGATGGTAATATGGACCAGAGTCTCATGATGTTCAATAGTGATGTCTTTCTCCCAAAAGACGATAAAATAGCTATGTGAGGTAAACGAATTACAGCTGGGCAATTGACAGGACCACGAACGCAAACCAATGCTGACTACATTGCAAGAAAGGTTGAGGTTCAAAGCATGGGCGGTACGCCAAAGTAAGTAGACCGAAATCCATCAATATCTACTACTAATCATCCACCTTGAGATATCTATCCAGAACATCTCGCTGGTATTAAGTTGCGAGTCCCACCCATAGTGTAAACTCAATGCAACAGACAACTGCATTAAAAGAACTTTGCGTAAAGTAAACAATCCTTGCACCCGCGGGCACAAGCACCGTTGTTTTCCCCCTTGTCGCAACAGCACATCCCCTAGACTCATGTTTCTGTCACTCAAGCTAGTCATCGAGGGGCATGAACCCACAATCGAGCATAACGTTCCCTCTTGGAGTCACTACCTACTACTCGGCCAAAGCAATAAATAACAACGGAGAACATGCAAGAATTACTTATGAACTAAAATATAAAAGAGGTGAATCAAATATATTACTCAAGATCAATCTGAACATAATCTCATAATCCATCGGATCCCAACAAACTCAACATAGCAACAGCATAAGGATTACATAGGTGCCTCGATCATGTAGGGCAGCTCACGAGGATTAATTAGTGAAGCACAAGAACGGGAGGAGAACATCACATAGCTACTGGTCATGGACTCATGGCCCAAGGGAGACTACTCACGAGTCATCCGGGAGGCGTCCATGGTGGTGGAGAAGCTCCCGGTGGTGATCCTCCCCTCCGGCAGGGTGCCGGGAAGAGTTCTCCTGGTGCTCCCGATCTTGGAAGCGGCGGCGGCGGCGGCGGAACAGAGATGGGATCGCGAAAAGAAGTCCTTTTTTGAGGGTTTCGGGGAGTCCTTTAAATATATGCCAAAGTAGGGCACCGGGGGACTCTCGGGGGCCCGAGGCGCCCCCCCGGTGCGGCCCAGGGGGGGGGGGCGCCCACAGGGCGCCTGGAGCCCCTGTGGCCCCCCCAGGTTGCCCTTCGGACGCAGTGTTGTTTCCGGTTCGCTGATTTTTTATATAATTTTTCTGGATTTTTCTGGGCAGTTCTCGAAACGTGAAAACCTGAAATACAAAAACAGCCGAAAACAGAAACTGGCACTGGGGTGCACTGGATTAGTAAGTTAGTCCAAATATGCTCAAAAGTGTATGGAAGTGTATGAATATCATAGCAATATCACCCAAAAGTGGCATGGAGCAAGCAGAAATTATAGATACGTTTTGGACGTATCAACATCCCCAAGCTTAATTCCTGCTCGTCCTCGAGTAGGTAAATGATAACAAGAATTATTTCTGTGGTGACATGCTATTAACCATATAAGACTTTCTCATAGTCATATGACAAAAGCTTACTGAGACAATGATTCTAAAGTAATTAAGTTGTCTCAAGAGAAAATCACAAATGACTAAAAGTTTTACAATATGAAACTGAAACATCAAAAAGATTTGCAATGAACATGATGTGCAAATATGATAAAGTGATATCTAGCTTGCCCCTTTAGTGATGCAAAACATAAATGCAAGGGCACCTTCAAGGTTTAAGTGATGACTAGATACAATCATTTCAGAATAAATGACATCACAATCATGCACAAGACAATGCTACTTTGGAACAATGCACATTACACTTAGAATGACAATCATGCTCTCAGTAGTTGGTGCTTCAAAATAAAGGTAAAATAAAAGTTAAGTGCTAGAGCTTTTTATTTTGAAAACATGGAAGCAATTGTGTCAACGGTAGTAGTACTTCATATGTGTCATGCATAAAACATCCTATAAGTTGCAAGCCTCATGCATCGAATACCAATAGTGCTCGCTCCTTGTCCTAATTAGCTCGGATCCCTATGGGTTATCATTGCATTGCATATGTTTTAACCAAGTGTCACAAAGGGGTACCTCTATGCCACCTATACAAAGGTCCAAGGAGATAGATCGCATTTGATTTCTCGTTTTTGATAGATCTCAACTTGAGGACATCCATACCGGGACAACATAGAAAATAGATGATGGACTCCTCTTAAATGCATAAGCATATTCTCATGAGATATTGAGGATTAAGGTCCAAGCTAAAACTTCCACCATGATGCATGGCTTTGGTTGGCGGCCCAATGTTCTTCTCTAACAATATGCATATTAATTCAACCCACGGTAAATCACCCTTACTTCAGACAAGACGAACATGCATAGCAACTCACATGATATTCAACAAAATTGTGACAGTTGATGGCGTCCCCAGAAACATGGTTACCGCTCAGCAAGCAACTCATAAGAAATAAGATACATAGGCAACATATTCTTTACCACAATAGTTTTTAGGCTACTTTCCCATGAGCTATGTATTGCATTGTTAGTTTGCTTAGTACAGGTGGAGGTTAGCAAAAGACTGGGAGCGACCAACTAAGAGAGCAATGACTGTCATAATCATGCAGAGCGACAAAGCAATATTGAACCAGGCATGGTAGTTATATCGCTACTTAGAAATAAGAGATCATCAAGGCTTGACAGACTTTCTTTATAGTCTTGAATATGCGTGAGCATACGCCAAGTCAATCAAAATAAATTCTCAAAGGAAGATATTACTAAACCATACCACATCATAGGCAAACAAACCAAGTTGGTACTCCAATGACACATTGGGAACCCCCCAGCTATTTGAGATTAACCAA
Source organism: Secale cereale (assembly GCA_902687465.1). NCBI lineage: Eukaryota > Viridiplantae > Streptophyta > Magnoliopsida > Poales > Poaceae > Secale > Secale cereale. The sequence goes on along the minus strand of LR738713.1, from coordinate 574,043,244 downwards.
AAGAAAACCTGAACTACTAAGCACCATCATGAAAGTAGCATCTTTATCATAGACACATTAACCCATGCAACGGAAGCAAACTCTCTTAATAAGGTGAGCATGGTAATTAAAGAGAGTTCAAGCAACCAACTAGACAAAAGCTCTTTAAAAAGATAAGCATGAATACTAAGAGCAGAGCATGATAGTAGCTATTAAAATACAAAGAACACACACAACATAGATAGACATGAAAATTCTATGTAATGTTCTAGGTAGAAGTGGAGCGTGTTTCTCTCCCACATAAAGGAATGCTGGGTTCCGACTCGTTATGAAAAACTAAAAAGAAAACTAAAAGCAAGACGCTCCAAGCATAGCACATAATACATGAAGTGATAAAAATATAGCGAAACAAAAGATGAACTGATAATGTTGATGGAGAAGGGGATGCACGGAGGCATCCCCAAGCTTAGACGCTCCTTGAATATTTCTTGGGGGTGCACGGGGGCATCCCCAAGCTTGAGCGCTTGACACTCCTGAATCTTTTTATCATCTTCCCTCGCACACTTGAAAACTCCCTTCATACATAACTCATCATAATCTGATTAGCGAGGTTAGTACCCTTAATAAAATAATTATACCTTGCTGGAAAGAAGGATATTCTTGAAGTTCTACTGTTTCTCAAGATTGCCAAAAGGTTTTTTGCAAAGAAAAAGCAAGCTCTTGATTTGCAAAGTGAAGGAAAGGCAAAACATGACATAATCTGTGAAAAACAGAACAACAGGTAGTAATTGATCTGTTCGGGATACTTCTGCAACTCAAATCAAAAAACTCAGAACTGATGCACGAAAGACAATTATATAGAGAACGCTGTCGAAAAAATTCAGACCCAAAAGATGATCTGGTGACTTTATACGAATTTTTCTATCCAAGGACATAATCTGTTTCCTGGACAGCACCTCACAACTTTTGAACTTTCTAGCAATCAGAGGCTATACTTGGCACAAATATGAAAAGCAAAGATACAATGATGATGCTACAACAGTAAACAACATCAAGACACAACAAAAGCAAAAAAAATTATTCATGTGGGCTGCCTCCCGAAAGCGCTTTCTTTTATGCCTTTAAGCTAGGCATAAGACTTTAATGATGCTCTTGTAGGAATAAGAATTGAAGAACAAAAGAGAGCATCAAGAAGCAAAAACACATTTAAGCCTAACATGCTTCCTATGCATAGTAATATTGCAATAGAATAATTCATTGAAGCACAAAGCAATAAGCATAGGAAGACAAAACAAGTGCAGCTTCAAAACCTTCAACCTAAAGAGAGGGAACTTAGTATTATTGAAATATCTATAAGCATATGTTCCCTTCTCATAATAATTTTCAGTGGGATCACGAGTAAACTCAACAATATAAGCATCACATAAAGCATTGTTACCATGATCCACATGCAAAAAGGTACTCTTACTCTCCACATAAGCATCATGAAGAGGATAAAACTTAGTATAAAAGAGAGACATAAGCTCTTGCCAATCAAGCAAGTGCGAGTTATCGAGAAGCTTATACTAATCTGAAGCCTTATCTATAAGTGATACAGCGAACAATTTCTTCATGACAAACTCCCTTGATACACCTGCAAGCTTAAATAATGAACATAGTTGTGACAGATATAGCAAGTGTTCACCGGGATGTCTGTCTCCTGCACAACGATTAGCCAAAACATAATCGATAATACCAGCTGGTATTTTATAGGGCACAATTTCAGTAGGGGGAGGAGCAACCACCACAGGTGTGGGGCGTCTTCCCGCAAGCAACGATCCAATAGCAAGGTTGTCCATAAGCATAACTAGTGAAATTCATGAAGAAAACTGAAAGGTAAACTAACAAGACTAAAAAGCAAAGGTAAAAGATAGCGTGCAACTCCCCTATCCTGAAGAGTGGAGTCCCGGCAACGGCGCCAGAAAATTCTCCTTGATGGGCCTCGAACCCCTCGTTGGTTACCCCAAGTGGAAGGTGTAAGATGCAGTAAGTAGAAGTGTTTTCCCCTAGCAAAGATGCCAAGGATCGAATCCCCAGAGACTCCTAGGTTCAACAAGTAGGTGTCAATTGCTACGGCGCCAGATTAGTAGCAACCAACGTGGACCTGCACACAGATACAAATAACTTTGCTCCCAACGAGTACAGAGAGGTTGTCAATCTCTCCGGCCTTGTAGTTCACAAAGGGTTAAAAGCAATGATAGTAGTGATAGATAGTTTTTGCAATAGTAAGTAAGTAGCGAAAAGTAAATAGTGGATGTGATCAATGATGGTAATATGGACCGGAGTCTCATGATGTTCACTAGTGATGTCTCTCTCCCAAAAGCCGATAAAATAGCTATGTGAGGTAAACGAATTACAGCTGGGCAATTGACAGGACCACGAACGCAAACCAATGCTGACTACATTGCAAGAAAGGTTTAGGTTCAAAGCATGGGCGGTATGCCAAAGTAAGTAGACCGAAATCCATTAATATCTACTACTAATCATCCACCTTGAGATATCTATCCAGAACATCTCGCTGGTATTAAGTTGCGAGTCCCACCCATAGTGTAAACTCAATGCAACAGACAACTGCATTAAAAGAACTTTGCGTAAAGTAAACAATCCTTGCACCCGCGGGCACAAGCACCGTTGTTTTCCCCCTTGTCGCAACAGCACATCCCCTAGACTCATGTTTCTGTCACTCAAGCTAGTCATCGAGGGGCATGAACCCACAATCGAGCATAACGTTCCCTCATGGAGTCACTACCTACTACTCGGCCAAAGCAATAAATAACAACGGAGAACATGCAAGAATTACTTATGAACTAAAATATAAAAGAGGTGAATCAAATATATTACTCAAGATCAATCTGAACATAATCTCATAATCCATCGGATCCCAACAAACTCAACATAGCAACATCATAAGGATTACATAGGTGCCTCGATCATGTAGGGCAGCTCACGAGGACTAATTAGTGAAGCACAAGAACGGGAGGAGAACATCACATAGCTACTGGTCATGGACTCATGGCCCAAGGGAGACTACTCACGAGTCATCCGGGAGGCGTCCATGGTGGTGGAGAAGCTCCCGGTGGTGATCCTCCCCTCCGGCAGGGTGCCGGGAAGAGTTCTCCTGGTGCTCCCGATCTTGGAAGCGGCGGTGGCGGCGGAACAGAGATGGGATCGCGAAAAGAAGTCCTTTTTTGAGGGTTTCGGGGAGTCCTTTAAATATATGCCAAAGTAGGGCACCGGGGGACTCTCGGGGGCCCGAGGCGCCCCCCCCGGTGCGGCCCAGGGGGGGGGGGGGGGCGCCCACAGGGCGCCTGGAGCCCCTGTGGCCCCCCCCAGGTTGCCCTTCGGACGCAGTGTTGTTTCCGGTTCGCTGATTTTTTATATAATTTTTCTGGATTTTTTTGGGCAGTTCTCGAAACGTGAAAACCTGAAATACAAAAACAGCCGAAAACAGAAACTGGCACTGGGGTGCACTGGATTAGTAAGTTAGTCCAAATATGCTCAAAAGTGTATGGAAGTGTATGAATATCATAGCAATATCACCCAAAAGTGGCATGGAGCAAGCAGAAATTATAGATACGTTTTGGACGTATCAATGACTTATATACCAGAAGAGGGGCACCGAAGGTGGGCCGGGGTGAGCACAACCCACCAAGGCGTGCCTGGGGGGCCTGGCGCGCCCAGGTGGGTTTTTCCCACCTGGTGGGCCCCCTCTGGTGGTTATCACCTCCAGTAATTTTCATATATTCCATAAAAAATCTCCGTGAAGTTTCAGCTTGTTTGGAGTTTTGCAGAATAGGTGGCCCGACGTAGCTTTTTCATGTCCAGATTTCCAGCTGCCGGAATTCTCCCCCTTGGTGCATTCCTTGCAAATTATGAGAGAAAGGGCATTACTCAAAAAATCATTATTATGCATAATAACAACATAAATAACAACAAGAAAACATGATGCAAAATGGATGTATCACGCCCCATCTGGATTAGAGATATATAAGCTAAGATCTGTCCCCAACCTCCTTTTCCCCTAAGTATTTGAGATGGTTTGACTATAGTATGGACTGGTTGTGTGGATTGCAGTGGAATATCGATGCTCTTTTTCCATGTGAGCCAGATTGTGTGTAGTATTGATGCTCGTTTGTTGAACTATAATATGTACTCTTATTGGACTTTTATTGTACTGGATAATTATTTGTGTGCACTCATGATTCTGGTTTATTGCTTTTGCTAATATGTAGACATGTGATTTTTTGAACTCCACCCAGCTTTTGCTAATATTTGACCATTTTTTTACTTCAATCAACAAAGATATTTGAGTTGGAGTTCTATCGCCAAAACAATCTTCCAGTTATTTTACATACATGTACAAGCACCTTGAATCAAACATATATGCAAACTATCAAACAACATTGGTTGTGTAGCATCTCTATCTAATACAACCCCAGATGCAATATGATACGTTTCCAACATATCTATAATTGCTGATTGTTGCATGCTATATTATCTGTTTTGGATGTTTTATATGCATTAATATGCTATTTTATATTATTTTTTGGACTAACCTATTAACCCAGAGCCTAGTGCTAGTTTCTGTTTTTCCTTGTTTTTGAGTTTCGTAGAAAAGGAATACCAAGCGGAGTCCAATCGAGCTGAAACTTTACGACGATTTTTTATGGACCAAAAGAAGCCCACGGAGCATCGGAGATGGACCATAAGCTTCATGAGGAAGCGGCAAGGGTGGAGGGCACCCCCTAGGGCATGCCCCCTATCTTGTCGCTGCCTCGTGGACCCCCTGTCTTGTTTCCGAGGCCAAAAATTCTTATAAATAGGGAAAACCCCGAAAAAAACCTAGATCGGGAGTTCCGCCGCAACAAAGTCTCTGTAGCCACGAAAAACCTCTCGGGAGCCCGTTCCGGCACCCTGCCGGAGGGGGAAACCATCACTGGTGGCCATCTTCATCATCCCGGCGGTCTCCATGACGAGGAGGGAGTAGTTCACCCTCGGGGTTGAGGGTATGTACTAGTAGCTATGTGTTTGATCTCTCTCTCTCTCTCTCTCTCTCTCTCTCTCTCTCTCTCTCTCGTGTTCTTGATTTGGCATGATCTTGATGTACCGCGAGCTTTGTTACTATAGTTGGATCATATGGTGGTTCTCCCCCCTCTACCTTGGGATGAATTGAGTCTTTTCCTTTGAGGTTTCGTTATGTCATATTGAATCTTTGGATGTGAGAGCACTTGATGTATGCCTTGCGATGGGATATCCGTGGTGACAATGGGATGTTTTGTTGATCCACTTGATGTATGTTTTGGTTATCAACTTGCGGATTCCCGCGGTGACATTGGGGTAATCTATGCATAGGGGTTGGAACACGTTTTCATATTCTTTTCTCCGATAGAAATCTCGGGATACTCTTGAAGTTCTTTGTGTTTGATTGAATATTATGAATCTGAGATTGTGTGATGCACATCGTATGATTAGCCCACTGATACTTGTGGTGACATTTGAGTATCTAGGTGACATTAGGGTTGATTGATGCGTGTCATGTGGTGTTATTTTAGTAGGAACTCTCGGGCTGTTTGTGACACTTATAGGAATAGCCCAATAGACCGATCAGAAAGAATAACTTTGAGGTGGTTTCGTACCCTACAAGCAATTTCATCTTATGTTCTCCGCGATAGGAACTTTGGAGTGATTCTTCATTTCACGTTGAGGGATTGTTATATGATCCAATTATCTTATCATTGTTGAGAGAATTTGCACTAGTGAAAGTATGAACCCTAGGCCTTGTTTTCAAGCATTGCAATTCCGCTTTTACTCACGTTGCCTACTTGCTACCTTGCTTTTTTTATATTTTCAGATTATAAAAACATATATCTACTATCCATATTACAGTTGTTTCACCATCTCTTCGCCGAACTAGTGCACCTATAAAATTTACCATTGTATTGGGTGTGTTGGGGACACAAGAGACTATTTGTTATTTGGTTGCAGGGTTGTTTGAGAGAGACCATCTTCATCCTATGCCTCCCATGGATTGATAAACCTTAGCTCATCCACTTGAAGGAAATTTGCTACTGTCCTACAAAACTCCGCGCTTGGAGGCCCAACACGAGTCTACAAGAAGAAGGTTTGCGTAGTAGACATCACAATATACCAAACAAATCTGAGCTTAGCCTCCCCCATATCATTGATACGTCTCCGTCATATCTATAATTTTTTAACGTTTCATGCCAATATTATTCAACTTTTACATACTTTTGGCAACAATTTGTAGAATGCTCTTTGCACTTCACTTGTATCTTTTGAGTATGGCTTTATAGAATGCTTCATGTGCTTCACTTATATCATTTGAAGTTTGGATTGTCTGTTTCTCTTCACATAGAAAGTCGATGTTTGTAGAATACTCTCATGCTTCACTTATATCTATTTAGGGAGTCAAACAAGAATTGGTCAATTGCATGGTTAGTCATAAAATCCTACAAAAAACTTATGGATCACTGAATATGATATGTTTGATTCCTTGCAATAGTTTTGCGATATAAAGATGATAATATGTGGGAGGTACTAGTAGATGATTGTGTCTAGTAAGAATTTGATGTTAAGGTTTGTGGTTCCCAAAGCATGCACGTATAGACTCTCATTATGCTGGGAAGTTGGAGCACAATTTATCCTTGATTGTCTTATCTTTATGTGAAGGTCGGGGGCGCGCAATAGTTAATTCCTACCAACCTCCCCCCTAGGAGCATGTGTAGTATTACTTTGCTTCTAGGGCTAATAAACTTTTGCAATAAGTATGTGAGTTCTTTATGACTAATGTGAGTCCATGGATTATACGCACTCTCACCCTTTCATAATTGCTAGCCTCTCTTGTGCCGCGCAACTTTCGCCGGTGCATAAACTTTATTAAACCTTCCTCAAAACAGCCACCATACCTACCTATTATGGCATTTCCATAGCCATTCCAAGATATATTGCCATGCACTTCCATCATATAGTTGACTTGAGCATTCATTTTCATATTGCTTTGCATGATCGTAAGACAGCTAGCACGATATTTTCATGGCTTGTCTGTTTTTTGATATCTTTGTTATGCTAGATCATTACACATCCTGGTACACTGCGAGAGGCATTCATTTAGAGTCATACTTTGTCATAGATATCGAGTTGTAATTTTTATTTCTATTGAGTTATAAGTAAATAGAATTGTGATGATCATCATTATTCATTTTTAGAGCATTGCCCCCATGATGATAGGATGATGGAGACCATGATTCCCCCACAAGTCGGGATGAGACTCCGGACTAAAAGAACAAAAAAGGAAAAAAAAGAAAAAAAAAGAGAAAAATTGAATGAAAGAAAGAAAAAGAGAGAAGGGGCATGCAAATACCACACTTGTGCCTCAAAGTAGCACCATGTTTTTCATATAGAGAGTCTCATATGTTGTCACTTTCATATACTTGTGGGAATTTTTCATTATAGGATTATATGCACACCCACTTAGTTTTCATGTTGAACTCTCATACACTTATAGCTCTTACTTGCATCTGTTGCATGGCAATCCCTACTCCTCACATTGATATCGATTGATGGACATCTCCATAGTCCATTAGTTTTCCTAGTTGATGTGAGACATTTTTCCCTTCTTTTGTCTACTACCACCGTATTCTATTCCACCTATATTGCTATATCCATGGCTTGCGCTCATGTATTGCGTGAGAGTTGAAATTGTTGAAGCGCGTTAAAAAGTATGAACCAATTGCTTGGCTGACACCGGGGTAGTACATGATTTATACTTTGAGATGGGAAAATAGAGCACGACAAAACTATATGATTTTGTAGGGATAACGTTCTTTAGCATTTGATATTCTGAAAGACATGATTGTTTGTTGGGATGCGCGGGTATTGATGTCCTTATGTCAAATTATAGACTAATGCTATGAATCACTCATGTCTTAATATTCATGCCATGACGAGATATATGATCAAGTTTATGCTAGGTAGCATTCCACATCAAAAATTATCTTTTTTATCATTTACCTACTCAAGGACGAGCAGGAATTAAGCTTGGGGATGCTGATACGTCTCCGTCGTATCTATAATTTTTGATTGTTTCATGCCAATATTATTCAACTTTTACATACTTTTGGCAACAATTTATATGATTTATTTGGACTGACTTACTGATCCAGTGCCTAGTGTTAGTTCATGTTTGTTGCATGTTTCTGTTTCATAGAAAATCCATATCAAACGAAGTCCAAACGCGATAAAAATTTATGGAGAATTATTTTGGAATATATGTGATTTTAGGAGGTGGAATCAACGCAAACGGGGGCCCATAGTGAGAACAACCCACCAGGGCGCGCCACCAGGTCCCAAGCGTGCCCTGGTGTCTTGTGCCCTCCTCGAATGTCGGTTGGGGCCCTTCTTTTGGCGCAAGAAAGCTAATTTATGGATAAAAATCATGTTAAAATTTCAGCGCAATCGGAGTTAGGGATCTCCGAGAATTTAAGAAACGGTGAAGAGCCAGATCTGGGGAACGCGAAACAGAGAGAGACAGATCCAACATCGGAGGGGCTCTCGTCCCTCCCATGCCATGGAAGCCAAGGACCAGAGGGGAAACCCTTCTCCCATCTAGGGGGAAGGTCAAGGAAGAAGAAGAAGGAGGGGGGATCTCCCCCCTCGCTTCCGGTGGCGCCGGGGTGCCGCCGGGGCAACGATCGGGACGGCGATCTATATTAACAATCTTGCTACCGTCAACACCAACTCTCTCCCCCTCTATGCAGCGGTGTAACACCTCTTCTCCCCGCTGTAATCTCTACTTAAAAATGGTGCTCAATTCCATATATTAGTTCCCAATGATCTATTGGTGTCGTATGATGTTTGAGTAGATCCGTTTTGTCCCGTGGGTTAATCGTGACCTTGGTTGGTATGATTGTATATTTTATTTATGGTGTTGTCCTACGGTGCCCTATGTTCTCGCGCAAACGTGAGGGGCCTCCGCTGTAGGGTGTTGCAATATGTTCATGGTTCGCTTATGGTGGGTTGCGAGAGTGACAGAAGCTTAAACCCGAGTAAGTGGGGCATGACGTATGGGAGTAAAGAAGACTTGATACTTAATGCTATGGTTGGGTTTTTGACCTTAATGATCTTTAGTAGTTGCGGATGTTTGCTAGGGGTCCAATCATAAGTGCATATTATCCAAGTAGAGAAAGTATGTTAGCTCATGTCTCTCCATCATGTAAAATTACAAGAATGATTACCGGTACTTGTTATTGATTGCCTAGGGACATATAACTTTCTTGTTGACAAAAGCAATCCACTTTTATTATCTTGCAAAGTACTTCTACACTAGTACGCATCGGTGCTATACAAACGGTTTTAAACCCCTTTCCGCGATGGCATTTGGAACTGTCACCTAGTGAGTGTGAGCGATAGGGGGGTCCTTCCCACACGACCCTAAAATCATCGGGGATAGGCCCTCCTGGGCCACCAAATGAGCTCCTGTGCGATCGGGTGAGGCATCGAAACCCAATCATTTACGTAGGTATGTACATCCCACACAGTGAATCCCAGAAAAAACATTTCCGTAGGTATGTATATCACACACAGTCAATCCAAGGAATATGTGTCTGTTCTTATGTACATCCCACATAGTCAATCCAGGGAAAATGTTTCCGTTCGTATGTATATCACACACAGTCAATCCAAGGAATACATTTCCGTTCTTATGTACAACCCACACAGTCAATCCAGGGAAAACGTTTCCGTTCGTATGTACATCCCACACAGTTTTATGTGTAGGCCCGTGTGTGAAAGGTGTAACTATCACACACGCTCTGCCTTGGTTAACTGTTTGCTTTTATCAACTACATCATACACATTTGATGAAGAAAACTGTGTGGCATTGGGCTATCCATCACTAGCGCTTTTACTGCTAGAACCGTTTTCAAAGATCCATGACACATTTAGCAGGTTTATTAGTTTACAATTAATAATTCCAGTATTACGCAAATTCACATTTCATATCGAACATCTGTTTGCCAATTTCATATCAGGCACATAAATATATTATAACATCACAGTACGATAGCTACATGAAAACAACACAATACAACATATAGCTAGTTCAACTTCATAAGAACAATATTAGCATAATATATCCATTTCCCTAATCGAGATCATCTAGGCTCGTCTTATCCACCTCTGCTTTCAGTTCAGTAAGAACATGTTTTGCACTGGACAACTGGGAAAGTGCATCCTCCTTCGCCAACACCATCTTAGCAAAGTTTGATTTAAAAAATCTGAGCTCATTCTCCACCTTCCACTTTTTATCCCGCATCTTCAAATATTCTTCAGCGTTGACAACCTTTTCTCTAAGCCTACGTCTGTTCTCTTCCGTATACATGCTCCAGAGCTTCGCTAGGCACATCTTCAGAGACTGTGGCCACTCTTGATCAACCCACTCCAAGTAAGAACACTTCCGTTCGTCCTATAATATTTAAAACTAGATCAGTAACAATTGTAGGGGAAATGGGTTTATAGCAACATAGAAAATCACCAATGCTTATTTTGAAAAACTGAAGAAACATGTTAATTATGACATATCTTCTCAAAAAGATCAATGTGCAAATGAATTAATTGCTACTAAGACAACAACCAAATTCTGGAACATCAGAAGCTATAATTAACTACAACAACGCTACACGTTCTTACTCATGTACAATAAATAACAAATTGAACATTTTATGAGGAAGGTAAATATAACTGCAACAACATAGCGACAATGTTTGGATGACAACAAATTGATACTAACAGGTGTGTACATGCACAAATTTAGTAACATAGAACTAATAGCACTAAGGCCGTCCACTATGTATGCCAAAAGTGGTGTAAAGAAAACTACTGCTACATCTCGCACCAGTGCCCTCCACTAGCGAGCCGATGCAGTGGAAAAAAATCAGGGACCCGGACTCTGGAACACGTAGTTGCTATGATGCCCAGTTCCTTCGTGCCATAAAGATTTAGTATTTTACTACTTGGCTGCTCGGATGTGTGGACCAAAGTTAGCTGCACAAACTACTGAAGCGGTGTAAAATAATTTTCTAATGGCACCGCTGATGAGATGGCAACAATTTAAGATACTAGGTACAAAGTGTAACACTGTCTTAGGATGCGTTTGGTTGAAGGTGTGGTATGAATGGGTTGGGATAGTGACAGTATCTGAATCACATCTAACAAATGATTTGTAACAATGAAAGAGGGTCTAACCTTCTCTGCACATGCCAGAAACTTCCTCCCACTTTCCACAGATTCAAACGCAACTAGCTTCACGCATGGAGATTGATGGTGACAACGAGCAGATAGATCTTCAGCCACCCCGCTCCATTCGTGCCACTGATGGTCCTCGGGAGCTACAAGAGGAAGAAATGACTCAAATCAACTGTCGGGTAAAAATCCTTCATTCCAAGTCATAGACCGAGAGAGAGAAGAGAGGCATACCCGGGTGGTGAAGGAGTCGTCGCCGGAGGAGGAACCGCTGGAGAGGTCTTGGAAGAAGACCATGGTGACCCCGACGGTAGGATGCGAGACGGCAAGAGCGAGGAAGTGGCTATAGCTTACAAAGGAAGGAAGGAAGAAAGGAGGAAACAGGGGAAATGTGACTTGTGGTCGGGGAGAAAAGGGGTGGGGAAGGGGGTGCGGGGGTAGATATTTTGGCCGAAGGCCAAAATTTTGGAAATGTGGAGGGAAACTTTGCGCGCGGTGTCGCCCGACCATTCACTTTGAACGATTGTGTGCATCGCAAACAATTCTTCTGCTTTACGCGCATGGGATGAGTTTGATAATTCAAATTTTGGTGGAAATTTCCCCAGGCACGTCATTGCATAATTTAACATCGCTTGCTAATTTGGGCACACAAAAGAGCGTACAGCAGACAGACCACACTTACTGAATCGAGCAATTTTAATAATTAAACAAGCGAGTTGACCTAAACATTGGTCTAACAAAAGACTAGTATTAAAAACAAAGCGTTAGGACGCATAATTTTAACAAATCCGCCGCCGCGCCGGCCTATGCATCGCCTGTGTGAGATGAGACGTTGATGACTTGTCCTAGCGACATGCTGTCGTTGGTGGACTCCACGTCCCCCTGCTAAAGGCGACCGCGTCCTCGGCACCGCCCTCAAAGTTGTAGTACTCATAGTAGTGGTTGTGCCAGAGCTCGCGTTGGTACTCCACCGCCGATTCCTCGATGGACAGACTCTTCTCTACCTCGACATCGGTTACGCGTAACTCATCCACCTGGCGCTCCTTGATCTCCGTCGCCTCCTGCATCTCCAGCTCCCGCTCGGCGACCTCATGAGGAAGCAGGTGCTCCATGGCCACCGTCGCCTTTTTGGACGTGGGTTGCATGCTGGAGTCCGAGGTGGCCTGGAATATCTTGGCGTGTGCATCCTCGATCTTGGCGTGGATCGCCTCGACCCGGGCCAGGGCGACATCGGCGGCTGATACGTCTCCAACGTATCTATAATTTTTTATTGTTCCATGCTATTATATTATTGATATGTCCAAAACGTATCTATAATTTCTGCTTGCTCCATGCCACTTTTGGGTGATATTGCTATGATATTCATACACTTCCATACACTTTTAATCATATTTGGACTAACTTACTAATCCAGTGCACCCCAGTGCTAGTTTCTGTTTTCGGCTGTTTTTGTATTTCAGGTTTTCACGTTTCGAGAACTGCCCAGAAAAATCCAGAAAAAATATATAAAAAATCAGCGAACCGGAAACAACACTGCGTCCGAAGGGCAGCCTGGGGGGGCACAGGGGCTCCAGGCGCCCTGTGGGCGCGCCCCCCCTGGGCCGCGCCGTGGGGGCGCCTCGGCCCCCCGAGGACCCCCCGGTGCCCTACTTTGGCATATATTTAAAGGGTTCCCCGTAACCCTCGAAACATGACTTCTTTTCGCGATCCCATCTCTGTTCCGCCGCCGCCGCCGCTTCCAAGATCGGGAGCACCAGGAGAACTCTTCCCGGCACCCTGCCGGAGGGGAGGATCACCACCGGGAGCTTCTCCACCACCATGGACGCCTCCCGGATGACTCGTGAGTAGTCTCCCTTGGACCATGAGTCCATGACCAGTAGCTATGTGATGTTCTCCTCCCGTTCTTGTGCTTCACTAATTAGTCCTCGTGAGCTGCCCTACATGATCGAGGCACCTATGTAATCCTTATGCTGTTGCTATGTTGAGTTTGCTGGGATCCGACGGATTATGAGATTATGTTCAGATTGATCTTGAGTAATATATTTGATTCACCTCTTTTATATTTTAGTTCATAAGTAATTCTTGCATGTTCTCCGTTGTTATTTATTGCTTTGGCCGAGTAATAGGTAGTGACTCCAAGAGGGAACGTTATGCTCGATTGTGGGTTCATGCCCCTCGATGACTAGCTTGAGTGACAGAAACATGAGTCTAGGGGATGTGCTGTGGCCACAAGGGGGAAAACAACGGTGCTTGTGCCCGCGGGTGCAAGGATTGTTTACTTTACGCAAAGTTCTTTTAATGCAGTTGTCTGTTGCATTGAGTTTACACTATGGGTGGGACTCGCAACTTAATACCAGCGAGATGTTCTGGATATATATCTCAAGGTGGATGATTAGTAGTTGATATTGATGGATTTCGGTCTACTTACTTTGGCGTACCGCCCATGCTTTGAACCTCAACCTTTCTTGCAATGTAGTCAGCATTGGTTTGCGTTCGTGGTCCTGTCAATTGCCCAGCTGTAATTTGTTACCTCGCATAGCTGTTTTATCGTCTTTTGGGAGAGAGACATCACTAGTGAACATCATGAGACTCCGGTCCATATTACCATCATTGATCACATCCACTATTTACTTTTGCTATATTATTTACTATTGCAAAACACTATCTATCACTACTATCATATTTCTTTTAACCCTTTGTGAACTACAAGGCCGGAGAGATTGACAACCTCTCCGTACTCGTTGGGAGCAAAGTTATTTGTATCTGTGTGCAGGTCCACGTTGATTGCTAATTGCGCTGTTAGCAGTTGACACCTACCTGTTGAACATAGGAGTCTCTGGGGATTCGATCCTTGGCATCTTTGCTAAGGGAAAACACTTCTACTTACTGCATCTTACACCTTCCACTTGGGGTAACCAATGAGGGGTTCAAGGCCCATCAAGGAGTATTTTCTGGCGCCTTTGCCGGGGACTCCACTCTTCAGGATAGGGGAGTTGCATGCTATCTTTTACCTTTGCTTTTTAGTCTTGTTAGTTTACCTTTCATTTTTTGCTTTAGTATCTTTTATCAAAAATCACAAAAAAATTATTTGACTTTTTATTAGTAGTCCTTTCTGTTTAGCCAAACATGTTAGGATTTGGTGCCTTGAGGGAATCATAAGTTTTAGATTTCCATCAAAGGGATGGAGAAAATATGAAGAAGGCATGGGACATAATTTCTGATGCACATAGGAGAATTATGCCTTGGATACCTATAAAAATTGTGCTTAGAAATTTTTACCATGGTCTTTTTAAATGGTGTAAACACTCCCTTGACATTATAGCTGAGGGAGATTTCTTAGAATGTGATGAAGCTAGAGCTCTTGAGATTATACATGGTCTATCTAGTTACTTTGTTTATGATCATAACTTTGATACTATCATAGATAGACTTGCTACTATTGAGAAAAGAATGGATGCTCTAGACTTAACGAAGGTAGAGAAACCCAAACCCAATAAGAGAGACATTTTGGAAATAGATAATGACTGGGAACCTCTTGTTAGGATTAGCATCTCTAATCAAGACTTCCTTGCTTATTGTGATATTGGATCTATGGTTTCTACTATGCCAAAAATTGTTCATGATTCTTTAAAATTTAACATGGATAGATTACCATCTTATCATGAACACACTAATGGAGATATTTCTGAAATCCAGGGAAAAATAAAAGACGTACCGGTTAAATTCCTTAAAGGGATTGCAATGATTGATTTCTTCATCGTGGAGCCAAACCAAGGAAATATAGTGCTTGGAAGGGACTTCCTCCGAGCAGTTAAAGGCTTCATCGATATAGGTAAGGGACAAATCCGCTTACGCGGGAAGGCAAAAGGTGTGTACCCCTTTCCTAGAAGGAACAAGAATGAACTTATCGAGGAACCATTTGAAACGATTTATAACTCTGATTATTATGATGATTATTGATTCCTCTATGCATTATGCCTAGCTTAAAGGCATAAAAGAAAGCGCTTTTGGGAGGCAACCCACATGAATAAATTTTTTGCTTTTGTTGTGTCTTGATGTTGTTGACTGCTGTAGCATCATCATTGTATCTTTGCTTTTCATATTTGTGCCAAGCATAGCCTCTGATTGCTAGAAAGTTCAAAAGTTGTGAGGTGCTGTCCTGGAAACAGATTCTGTCCTTGGATAGAAAAATTCGTATAAAATCACCAGATCATCTTTTTGGTCTGAATTGTTTGGACAGCGTTCTCTATATAATTTTCTTTCGTGCGTCAGTTCTGAGTTTTTTGATTTGAGTTGCAGAAGTATCCCGAACAGGTCAATTACTGACTGCTGTTCTGTTTTTCACATATTCTGTCCTGTTTTGCCTTACCTTCACTTTGCAAATTAAGAACTTGCTTTTTCTTTGCAAAAACCTTTTGACAATCTTGAGAAACAGTAGAAGTTCAAGAATATCCTTATTTCCAGCAAGGTATAATTATTTTATTAAGGGTACTAACCTTGCTAATTAGATTATGATGAGTTATGTATGAAGGGAGTTTTCAAGTGTGCGAGGGAAGATGATAAAAAGATTCAGGAGTGTCAAGCGCTCAAGCTTGGGGATGCCCCCGTGCACCCCCAAGAAATATTCAAGGAGACTCAAGCGTCTAAGCTTGGGGATGCCCCCGTGCATCCCCTTCTCCATCAACATTATCAGTTCGTCTTTCGTTCCGCTATATTTTTATCACTTCATGTGTTATGTGCTATGCTTGGAGCGTCTTGCTTTTAGTTTTCTTTTTAGTTTTTCATAACGAGTCGGAACTCAGCATTCCTTTATGTGGGAGAGAAACACGCTCCACTTCTACCTAGAACATAACATAGAATTTTCATGTCTATCTATGATGTGTGTGTTCTTTGTCTTTTAATAGCTACTATCGTGCTCTGCTCTTAGTATTCATGCTTATCTTTTCAAGAGCTTTTATTTAGTTGGTTGCTTGAACTCTCTTTAATTACCATGCTCACCTTATTAAGAGAGTTTGCTTCCGTTGCATGGGTTAATGTGTCTGTGATAAAGATGCTACTTTCATGATGGTGCTTAGTAATTCAGGTTTTCTTATGGTTAATCTTAAATAGCTGGGGGGTTCCCAATGTGTTATTGGAGTACCAACTTGGTTTGTTTGCCTATGATGTGGTATGGTTTAGTAATATCTTCCTTCGAGAATTTATTCTGATTGACTTGGCGTATGCTCACGCATATTCAAGACTGTAAAGAAAGTCTGTCAAGCCTTGATGATCTTTTATTTCTAAGTAGCGATATAACTACCATGCCTGATTCAATATTGCTTTGTCGCTCTGCATGATTATGACCGTCATTGCTCTCTTAGTTGGTCGCTCCCAGTCTTTTGCTAACCTCCACCTGCACTAAGCAAATTAACCATGCAATACATAGCTCATGGGAAAGTAGCCTAAAAACTATTGTGGTAAAGAATATGTTGCCTATGTATCTTATTTCTTATGAGTTGCTTGCTGAGCGGTAACCATGTTTCTGGGGACGCCATCAACTGTCACACTTTTGTTGAATATCATGTGAGTTGCTATGCATGTTCGTCTTGTCTGAAGTAAGGGTGATTTACCGTGGGTTGAATTAATATGCATATTGTTAGAGAAGACCATTGGACCGCCAACCAAAGCCATGCATCATGGTGGAAGTTTTAGCTTGGACCTTAATCCTCAATCTCTCATGAGAATATGCTTATGCATTTAAGAGGAGTCCATCATCTATTTTCTATGTTGTCCCGGTATGGATGTCCTCAAGTTGAGATTTATCAAAAACGAGAAATCAAATGCGATCTATCTCCTTGGACCTTTGTACAGGTGGCATAGAGGTACCCCTTTGTGACACTTGGTTAAAACATATGCAATGCAATGATAACCCATGGGGATCCGAGCTAATTAGGACAAGGAGCGAGCACTATTAGTATTCGATGCATGAGGCTTGCAACTTATAATATGTTTTATACATGACACATATGAAGTGCTACTACCGTTGACACAATTTCTTCCATGTTTTCAAATAAAAAGCTTTAGCACTTAACCTTTCTTTTACCTTTATGTTGAAGCACCAACTACTGAGAGCATGATTGTCATTCTAAGTGTAATGTGCATTGTTCCAAAGTAGCATTGTCTTTTGCATGATTGTGATATCGTTTATTCTGAAATGATTGTATCTAGTCATCACTTAAACCTTGAAGGTGCCCTTGCATTTATGTTTTGCATCACTAAAGGGGGCAAGCTAGATATCACTTGATCATATTTGCACATCATGTTCATTGCAAATCTTTTTGATGTTTCAGTTTCATGTTGTAAAACTTTCAGTCATTTGTGATTTTCTCTTGAGACAACTTAATTACTTTAGAGTCATTGTCTCAGTAAGCTTTTGTCATATGACTATGAGAAAGTCCTATATGGTTAATAGCATGTCACCACAAAAATTATTCTTGTTATCATTTACCTACTCGAGGACGAGCAGGAATTAAGCTTGGGGATGTTGATACGTCCAAAACGTATCTATAATTTCTGCTTGCTCCATGCCACTTTTGGGTGATATTGCTATGATATTCATACACTTCCATACACTTTTAATCATATTTGGAATAACTTACTAATCTAGTGCACCCCAGTGCCAGTTTATGTTTTCGGCTGTTTTTGTATTTTAGGTTTTCACGTTTCGAGAACTGCCCAGAAAAATCCAGAAAAAATATATAAAACATCAGCGAACCGGAAACAACACTGCGTCCGAAGGGCAGCCTGGGGGGGGGGCACAGGGGCTCCAGGCGCCCTGTGGGCGCGCCCCCCCTGGGCCGCGCCGGGGGGGCGCCTCGGCCCCCCGAGGACCCCCCGGTGCCCTACTTTGGAATATATTTAAAGGGTTCCCCGTAACCCTCGAAACAGGACTTCTTTTCGCGATCCCATCTCTGTTCCGCCGCCGCCGCCGCTTCCAAGATCGGGAGCACCAGGAGAACTCTTCCCGGCACCCTGCCGGAGGGGAGGATCACCACCGGGAGCTTCTCCACCACCATGGACGCCTCCCGGATGACTCGTGAGTAGTCTCCCTTGGACCATGAGTCCATGACCAGTAGCTATGTGATGTTCTCCTCCCGTTCTTGTGCTTCACTAATTAGTCCTCGTGAGCTGCCCTACATGATCGATGCACCTATGTAATCCTTATGCTGTTGCTATGTTGAGTTTGCTGGGATCCGATAGATTATGAGATTATGTTCAGATTGATCTTGAGTAATATATTTGATTCACCTCTTTCATATTTTAGTTCATAAGTAATTCTTGCATGTTCTTCGTTGTTAGTTATTGCTTTGGCCGAGTAATAGGTAGTGACTCCAAGAGGGAACCTTATGCTCGATTGTGGGTTCATGCCCCTCGATGACTAGCTTGAGTGACAGAAACATGAGTCTAGGGGATGTGCTGTTGCCACAAGGGGGAAAACAACGGTGCTTGTGCCCGCGGGTGCAAGGATTGTTTACTTTACGCAAAGTTCTTTTAATGCAGTTGTCTGTTGCATTGAGTTTACACTATGGGTGGGACTCGCAACTTAATACCAGCGAGATGTTCTGGATAGATATCTCAAGGTGGATGATTAGTAGTAGATATTGATGGATTTCGGTTTACTTACTTTGGCGTACCGCCCATGCTTTGAACCTCAACCTTTCTTGCAATGTAGTCAGCATTGGTTTGCGTTCATGGTCCTGTCAATTGCCCAACTGTAATTTGTTACCTCGCATAGCTGTTTTATCGTCTTTTGGGAGAGAGACATCACTAGTGAACATCATGAGACTCCGGTCCATATTACCATCATTGATCACATCCACTATTTACTTTCGCTATATTATTTACTATTGCAAAACACTATCTATCACTACTATCATATTGCTTTTAACCCTTTGTGAACTACACGGCCGGAGAGATTGACAACCTCTCTGTACTCGTTGGGAGCAAAGTTATTTGTATCTGTGTGCAGGTCCACGTTGATTGCTAATTGCGCCGTTAGCAGTTGACACCTACCTGTTGAACCTAGGAGTCTCTGGGGATTCGATCCTTGGCATCTTTGCTAAGGGAAAACACTTCTACTTACTGCATCTTACACCTTCCACTTGGGGTAACCAACGAGGGGTTCGAGGCCCATCAATTATCTATTTTGGATGTTTAATGGGCTTTATTATGCACTTTTATATTATTTTTGGGACTAACCTACTAACCCAAGGCCCAGTGCAAATTGCCGTTTTTTTGCCTATTTCAATGTTTCGCAGAAAAGGAATATCAAACAGAGTCCAAACTGAATGAAACCTTCGTGATGATCATTTTTGGAACAAACGCAACCCAGAAGACTTGGAGTACACGCCAGCGAAGCCACGAGGCAGCCACGAGGTAGGAGGGCGCGGCCCCACCCTCGTGGGCCCCTCGTAGCTCCACCGACGTACCTCTTCCTCCTATATATACTCATATACCCTGAAAACATCCGAGAGCACCACAGAACCCTATTTCCACCGCTGCAACCTCCTGTACCTGTCCCATCTTGGGGCCATTTCCAGAGCTCCACCGGAGGGGGAATCGATCACGAAGGGCTTCTACATCAACACCATAGCCTCTCTGATGAGTTGTGAGTAGTTTACCACAGACCTTCAGGTCCATAGTTATTAGCTAGATGGCTTCTTCTCTCTCTTTGGATCTCAATACAAAGTACTCCTCGATCTTCTTGAAGATCTATTTGATGTAATCTTTTTGCGGTGTGTTTGTCGAGATTCGATGAATTATGGGTTTATGATCAAGATTGTCTATGAATAATATTTGGTTCTTTTCTGAATTCTTATATGCATGATTTAAATATCTTTGCAAGTCTCTTCGAATTATTAGTTTGGTTTGGCCTACTAGATTGATCTTTCTTGCAATGGGAGAAGTGCTTAGCTTTGGGTTCAATCTTGCGGTGTCCTTTCCCAGTGACAGCAGGGGCAGCAAGGCACGTATTGTATTGTTGCCATCGAGGATAAAAAGATGGGTTTTATATCATATTGCATGAGTTTATCCCTCTACATCATGTCATCTTGCTTAAAGCGTTACTCAGTTCTTATGAACTTAATACTCTAGATGCATGCTGGATAGCGGTCGATGTGCGGAGTAATAGTAGTAGATGGAGAATTGTTTCGGTCTACTTGTCACGAACGTGATGCCTATATACATGATCATGCCTATATATTATCATAACTATGCGCTTTTCTATCAATTGCTCGACAGTAATTTGTTCACCCACCGTAGAATTTGCTATCTCGAGAGAAGCCACTAGTGAAACCTATGGCCCCGGGTCTATCTTCCATCATATTAATCTCAAATCAACTAGTTATCTTTTATTTTGCAATCTTTACTTTTCAATCTATACAACAAAAATACCAAAAATATTTATCTTATCATCTCTATCAGATCTCACTTTTGCAAGTGGTCGTGAAGGGATTGACAACCCCTTTATCGCATTGGTTGCAATGTTCTTATTTGTTTGTGCAGGTACGAGGGACTTGCGTGTAGTCTCCTACTGGATTGATACCTTGGTTCTCAAAACTAAGGGAAATACTTACGCTGCTTTGCTGCATCACCCTTTCCTCTTCAAGGGAAAAACCAACAAATGCTCAAGAGGTAGCAAGACGGATTTCTGGCGCCGTTGCCGGGGAGACTTACGCCAAGTCAAGTCAAGATTTAATCTCCCGTCAACTTGCCGATTTCTGGTGCCGTTGCCGGGGAGATCTACGCACAAGTCATATACCAAGTACCCATCACAAACTCTTATCCCTTGCATCACATTATTTGTCATTTGCCTCTCGTTTTCCTCTCCCCCACTTCACCTTTGCCGTTTTTCCGCTCTTTTTCATTCGCCTCTTTTCTCTTGCCTCTTGTGTGTTCGTCCTTAGTACGAATTGTTGCTATCTTGTCTGAAATGGAGGAGGTTATCATTGGAAAAGATAGTAGTAATGATGGGGGGAACTTTGATGCTTTTGATTATCCTCATGAGGAACCTACTACTTTACACACTAAAAAGCTCCGGATTGGTAGTGGTAATATTATTGGGAAAGGAGTTATTCAAGACTTCTTTACTTGTGTTGGTGCTTTGCCCACTATGGGTGGATCTATTCTTCATAGAACAAGTAGTATTGTGGATGCCATATATTTGCTCGTAGTTGAACTTGAAAGACAATTTATCCACATGTATCCTTGCATTCAGAGATTTTTTTCTAGAATTTTCCAATATTGAGCATTCTTCTGTTAAGCGAGCAGCTACTATCTTTTTGGCACATGAATTTTGATTTATAAGGAAAGAGGCCAAGGAAATTTTGCGCATTATATGGTGGACGCTGGCCGTCCTCCCATAGAGGCTATCCTTTTTAATCAAGAATATGTAATGCATTTACGATCTTTAGATCATGTTGCTTGTAATGAAAACCTTAGAAAAAAAGGTTCCTCTTGATGTTCTAGTTGATAGGATTTCTGAACTTAGGGCCTGTTCGGATTCCCTCCGACTCCGCAAATCCGCTCCAGGAGCCGGTGGAGAGCTGGTGGAGTTGCAGTATAAAATTGTGGAGTGAGCAAATACATACTCCGCGGATCCTTGAATTCCGGGGAGCTGGTGGATTTCCGAACAGCTCCTTAATGATGATTTTGCTATTTAGAAGAACGGGTTAGGATTTTCTCTTGAGCAAAGGCTCATGACATTCTGCCAAAAGAACGCTTATAATGATGAATTGGTTGTGGAATATGAGGGGCCAAAGGAGGAACCCATACCCCCCGAGCTTGATCTTGGGGACTTTTGTCCTATTAAATTTAGCCATTTTGATTACTTTTGCTTGCCACAAAGAAAAATCGCTGCTGAGCGTACGGAATATGAGATGAGTTTTCGCGATTTACTTTATCATTATGGCAATACCTAGATAGCACTTGTTGGGAGTCAACCCAATTTTATTTTCTTTGCTTTTACTTCTGTTTAGTAATAAATTGTTCATCTAGCTTCTGGTTAGATGTGGTTTTGTGTTTTAATTAGCGTTTCTGCCAAGTAGAACCTTTGGGAAGACTTGGGTGAAGTCTTTGCGATCTTGCTGTAAAAAAACAGAAACTTTTGCGCTCACGAGATTAGCTGCCATTTTTTTACTAGAGAGTGATTTTAAGTTGATTCTTTTTGCAGATGATTAATATACAAATTCCTCACGTCCACCAGTTTATTTCAGAATTTTTAGAGTTACAGAAGTGTTCGAAAGTTACATATTGCTACATACTGTTCTGTTTTTGACAAATTTTGTTTTTCGTGTGTTAGATAGTTTTTGCCCTAGTGCTTCACTTATATCTTTGTAGAGCGTTGGTGGATTTATTTTAAAGAAATTGTTTATCTCTCATGCTTCACATATATTATTTTGAGAGTCCTTTAGAACAGCATGGTAATTTGCTTTGGTTATAAAATTAGTCCTAATATATTAGGCATCCAAGATGGGTATAAGAAAAACTTTCATTATAAAGTGCATAGAATACTATGAGAAGTTTGATACTTGATGATTGTTTTGAGATATGAGGATGGTGATATTAGAGTCATGCTAGTTGAGTAATTTTGAATTTGAGGAATATTTGTGTTAAAGTTTGTGATTCCCGTAGCATGCACATATGGTGAACCGTTATGTGATGAAGTTGGAGCATGATTTATTTATTGATTGTCTTCCTTTGTGTGGAGGTCGGGATCATGCGATGGTTAACTCCTACCAACCCTTCCCCTAGAAGCATGCGTTTAGTGATTTGTTTTGATAACTTGTAGATTTTTGCAATAAGTATATGAGTTCTTTATGACTAATGTTGAGTCCATGGATTATACGCACCCTCACTTTCCACCATTGCTAGCCTCTCCAGTGTCGCGCAACTTTTGCCGGTACCATACACCAACCTTATACCTTCCTCAAAAAAGCCACCATACCTACCCATCATGGCATTTCCATAGCCATTCCGGGATATATTGCCATGCAACTTTTCACCGTTCCATTATGACACGCTTCATCATTGTCATATTGCCTAGCATGATCATGTAGTTGACATCGTATTTGTGGCAAGGCCACCATGCATAATTTTTCATACATGTCACTCTTGATTCATTCCACATCCTGGTAAACCGCCGGAGGCATTCACATAGAGTCATATTTTGTTCTAAGTATCGAATTGTAAGTAAATAAAAGTGTGATGATCATCATTATTAGAACATTGTCCCATGTGAGGTTATAAAAAAAAGAGGCCAAAGAAGCCCACCAAAAAAGAGAGGCCAAAGAGCCCCAAAAAATGAGAGAAAAAGAGAGAAGGGGCAATGTTACCATCCTTTTTCCACACTTACAACCATTTAACGGTCGCTGCATGGGCGCTCCCTCGCTGCATCCACGTTGGATGTACTATGCTTGTCGATTGGGTAAGGCGTGCTGCTTTTAGTGGCCAGTCGTTGGCCCACCTCGTCCTGGTTTGGTGGTGATGGCTTCTCGCCCCTCGTTGGTTACCCCAAGTGGAAGGTTTGAGATGCAGTGTAGCGGTAGTTTTCCCTTGGCAAAGATACCAAGGATCGAATTCCCCTGAGACTCCAAGGTTCAACAAGAAGGTGTCAACTGCTAACGGCGCCAGATACTTAGCAATTAACTGGACCTGCACACAGATACAAATAACTTTGCTCCCAACGAGTACAGAGAGGTTGTCAATCCCTCCGGCCTTGTCGTTTACAAAGGATCAAACACAAGAGATAATAGTGATAGGTATGACTGCAACTAGTAAGTAAGAACAGAAAGTAAATAGCGGATGTGATCAGTGATGGTAATATGGACCGGGGTCCCATGATGTTCACTAGTGATGTCTCTCTCCCAAAAGACGATAAAACAACTAAGCGAGGTAAACGAATTATAGCTGGGCAATTGACAGGATTATGTGCGCAAACCAATGCTAACTATGCTGCAAAGAAAGGTAGAGGCTCAAAAGCATGGGCGGTACGCCAAGGCAAGTAGACCGAAATCCATCTGCATCTACTGCTAATCATCCACCTTGAGATATCTATCCAGAACATCTCGCTGGTATTAAGTTGCGAGTCCCACCCATAGTGTAAACTCAAAGCAACAGACAACTGCATTAAAAGAACTTTGCGTAAAGTAAACAATCATTGCACCCGCAAGTACAAGCAACGTTGTGTTCTCCCTTGTGGCAACAGCACATCCCCTAGACTCATGTTTCTGTCACTCAAGCTAGTCATCGAGGGGCATGAACCCACAATCAAGCATAACGTTCCCTCTTGGAGTTACTACCTACTACTTGGCCAAAGCAATAAACAGCAACGGAGAACATGCAAGAATTACTCAAGAACATAAATATAAAAGAGGCGAATCAAATATATTACTCAAACACAATCTGAACATAATCTCATAATCCATCGGATCCCAGCAAACTCATTATAGCAACAGCATAAGGATTACATATGTGCCTCGATCATGTAGGGCAGCTCACGAGGTCTAATCGGTGAAGAACAAACAGGGGAGGAGAACATCACATAGCTACTCGTCATGGACCCATGGTCCAAGGGAGACTACTCACAACTCATCCGGGAGGCGTCCATGGTGGTGGAGAGGCTCCCGGTGGTGATTGATGGGCCTCGAACCCCTCGTTGGATTACCCCAAGTGGAAGGTGTAAGATGCAGTAAGTAGAAGTGTTTTCCCTTAGCAAAGATGCCAAGGATCGAATCCCCAGAGACTCCTAGGTTCAACAGGTAGGTGTCAACTGCTAACGGCGCAATTAGCAATCAACGTGGACCTGCACACAGATACAAATAACTTTGCTCCCAACGAGTACAGAGAGGTTGTCAATCTCTCCGGCCTTGTAGTTCACAAAGGGTTAAAAGCAATATGATAGTAGTGATAGATAGTAATTTGCAATAGTAAATAAAATAGCGGAAAGTAAAATAGTGTATGTGATCAATGATAGTAATATGGACCGGAGTCACATGATGTTCACTAGTGATGTCTCTCTCCCAAAAGACGATAAAACAGCTATGCGAGGTAACAAATTACAGCTGGGCAATTGACAGGACCACGAACGCAAACCAATGCTGACTACATTGCAAGAAAGGTTGAGGTTCAAAGCATGGGCGGTACACCAAAGTAAGTAGACCGAAATCCATCTGCATCTACTACTAATCATCCACCTTGAGATATCTATCCAGAACATCTCGCTGGTATTAAGTTGCGAGTCCCACCCATAGTGTAAACTCAATGCAACAGACAACTGCATTAAAAGAACTTTGCGTAAAGTAAACAATCCTTGCACCCGCGGGCACAAGCACCGTTGTTTTCCCCTTGTGGCAACAGCACATCCCCTAGACTCATGTTTCTGTCACTCAAGCTAGTCATCGAGGGGCATGAACCCACAATCGAGCATAACGTTCCCTCTTGGAGTCACTACCTACTACTTGGCCAAAGCAATAAATAACAACGGAGAACATGCAAGAATTACTTATGAACTAAAATATAAAAGAGGTGAATCAAATATATTACTCAAGATCAATCTGAGCATAATCTCATAATCCATCGGATCCCAGCAAACTCAACATAGCAACAACACAAGGATTACATAGGTGCCTCGATCATGTAGGGCAGCTCACGAGGACTAATTAGTGAAGCACAAGAACGGGAGGAGAACATCACATAGCTACTGGTCATGGACCCATGGTCCAAGGGAGACTACTCACGAGTCATCCGGGAGGCGTCCATGGTGGTGGAGAAGCTCCCGGTGGTGATCCTCCCCTTCGGCAGGGTGCCGAGAAGAGTTCTCCTGGTGCTCCCGATCTTGGAAGCGGCGGCGGCGGCGGAATAGAGATGGGATCGCGAAAAGAAGTCCTGTTTCAAGGGTTACGGGGAACCCTTTAAATATCTGCCAAAGTAGGGCGCCTGGGGCCCCTGTGGCCCCCCAGGCTCCCCTTCGGAAGCAGTGTCGTTCCCGATACGCTGATTTTTTATATATTTTTTCTGTATTTTTCTAGGCAGTTCTCGAAACGTGAAAACCTGAAATACAAAAACAGCCGAAAACAGAAACTGGCACTGGGGTGCACTGGATTAGTAAGTTAGTCCCAATATGATCAAAAGTGTATGGAAGTGTATGAATATCATAGAAATATCACCCAAAAGTGGCATGGAGCAAGCAGGAATTATAGATACGTTTTGGACGTATCAACATCCCCAAGCTTAATTCCTGCTCGTCCTCGAGTAGGTAAATGATAACAAGAATAATTTCTGTGGTGACATGCTATTAACCATATAAGACTTTCTCATAGTCATATGACAAATGCTTACTGAGACAATGATTCTAAAGTAATTAAGTTGTCTCAAGAGAAAATCACAAATGACTGAAAGTTTTACAACATGAAACTGAAACATCAAAAAGATTTGCAATGAACATGATGTGCAGATATGATCAAGTGATATCTAGCTTGCCCCCTTTAGTGATGCAAAACATAAATGCAAGGGCACCTTCAAGGTTTAAGTGATGACTAGATACAATCATTTCAGAATAAACGATATCACAATCATGCAAAAGACAATGCTACTTTGGAACAATGCACATTACACTTAGAATGACAATCATGCTCTCAGTAGTTGATGCTTGAAGTGCTAGAGCTTTTTATTTTGAAACATGGAAGCAATTGTGTCAACGCTAGTAGTACTTCATATGTGTCATGTATAAAACATCTTATAAGTTGCAAGCCTCATGCATTGAATACCAATAGTGCTCGCTCCTTGTCCTAATTAGCTCGGATCCCCATGGGTTATCATTGCATTGCATATGTTTTAACCAAGTGTCACAAAGGGGTACCTCTATGCCACCTGTACAAAGGTCCAAGGAGATAGATCGCATTTGATTTCTCGTTTTTGATAAATCTCAACTTGAGGACATCCATACCGGGACAACATAGAAAATAGATTATGGACTCCTCTTTAATGCATAAGCATGTTCTCGTGAGAGATTGAGGATTAAGGTCCAAGCTAAAACTTCCACCATGAGGCATGGCTTTGGTTGGCGGCCCAATGTTCTTCTCTAACAATATGCATATTAATTCAACCCACGGTAAATCACCCTTACTTCAGACAAGACGAACATGCATAGCAACTCACATGATTTTCAACAAAAGTGTGACAGTTGATGGCGTCCCCAGAAACATGGTTA
The DNA here is from genome assembly GCA_902687465.1 of Secale cereale. Lineage (NCBI taxonomy): Eukaryota > Viridiplantae > Streptophyta > Magnoliopsida > Poales > Poaceae > Secale > Secale cereale. The sequence goes on along the minus strand of LR738713.1, from coordinate 574,015,721 downwards.
CCGCTCAGCAAGCAACTCATAAGAAATAAGATACATAAGCAACATATTCTTTACCACAATAGTTTTTAGGCTACTTTCCCATGAGCTATGTATTGCATGGTTAATTTGCTTAGTGCAGGTGTAGGTTAGCAAAAGACTGGGAGCGACCAACTAAGAGAGCAATGACGGTCATAATCATGCAGAGCGACAAAGCAATATTGAATCAGGCATGGTAGTTATATCGCTACTCAGAAACAAAAGATCATCAAGGCTTGACAGACTTTCTTTACAGTCTTGAATATGCGTGAGCATATGCCAAGTCAATCAAAATAAATTCTCGAAGGAAGATATTACTAAACCATACCACATCATAGGCAAACAAACCAAGTTGGTACTCCAATGACACACTGGAAACCCCCCAGCTATTCGAGATTAACCAAAAGAAAACCTGAACTACTAAGCACCATCATGAAAGTAGCATCTATATCATAGACACATTAACCCATGCAACGGAAGCAAACTCTCTTAATAAGGTGATCATGATAATTAAAGAGAATTCAAGCAACCAACTAAATAAAAGCTCTTGAAAAGATAAGCATGAATACTAAGAGCAAAGCACGATAGTAGCTATTTAAATGACAAAGAACACACACAGCATAGATAGACATGAAAATTCTATGTAATGTTCTAAGTAGAGGTGGAGCGTGTTTCTCTCCCATATAAAGGAATGCTGGGTTCCGACTCGTTATGAAAAACTAAAAAAGAAAACTAAAAACAGGACGCTCCAAGCATAGCACATAACACATGAAGTGATAAAAATATAGCGGAACGAAAGACGAACTGATAATGTTGATGGAGAAGGGGATGCACGGGGGCATCCCCAAGCTTAGACGCTTGAGTCTCCTTGAATATTTCTTGGGGTTGCACGGGGGCATCCCCAAGCTTGAGCGCTTGACACTCCTGAATCTTTTTATTATCTTCCCTCGCACACTTGAAAACTCCCTTCATACATAACTCATCATAATCTGATTAGCGAGGTTAGTACCCTTAATAAAATAATTATACCTTGCTGGAAATAAGGATATTCTTGAAGTTCTACTGTTTCTCAAGATTGCCAAAAGGTTTTTGCAAAGAAAAAGCAAGTTCTTAATTTGCAAAGTGAAGGTAAGGCAAAACAGGACAGAATCTGTGAAAAACAGAACAGCAGGCAGTAATTGACCTGTTCGGGATACTTCTGCAACTCAAATAAAAAAACTCAGAACTGACGCACGAAAGACAATTATATAGAGAACGCCGTCGAAAAAATTCAGACCAAAAAGATGAACTGGTGATTTTATACGAATTTTTCTATCCAAGGACAGAATCTGTTTCCTGGACAGCACCTCACAACTTTTGAACTTTCTAGCAATCAGAGGCTATACTTGGCACAAATATGAAAAACAAAGATACAATGATGATGCTACAGCAGTAAACAACATCAAGACACAACAAAAGCAAAAAAATTATTCATGTGGGCTGCCTCCCAAAAGCGCTTTCTTTTATGCCTTTAAGCTAGGCATAATGCATAGATCAAGTTTTATCAAAAGTAAAAGAATAACTAGCCCGTACAACGGACTCAAAAGGTAACTTGACCTTCTTACGAGGGAAGTGTTCCATCCCTTTCTTGAGAGGAAACTGAAATTTTATATTGCCCTCTTTCATGTCAATGACAGCACCAACGGTGCGCAAAAAGGGACGTCCCAAAATAATTGGACATGAAGGATCACATTCAATATCCATAATAGTGAAATCAACGGGCACATAATTATCATTGACAACTATAAGAACATCGTCGATTCTCCCCAAAGGTTTCTTTGTGGAAGAATCAACAAGAGCATTACCAAAAGAACAAGATTCATAAGGTTTCAATTTAAGCATATCATATAGTCTTTTGGGCATAATAGAAGTACAAGCTACAACATCACATAATGCATAACAAGAGAAGTCATTCAAATTAATTTTTATCATAGGATCCCAACCATCCTCTAGCTTTCTAGGTATGGAGGCTTCTACTCTGAGTTTCTCCTCCCTAGCTTTGATGAGAGCATTAGTGATATGTGTCGGTGTACTAAGGTAGGGGTACCTCAGTACCCCAACTTGTGCACGGGCAGTAGCAGCTTCCCGCGGCAGGGCCAACCACGTGCTTGCCGGAGACCTTTCTGCTCCATGTAATGCCATTCAAAAACAAAGTATACAAAATAGAAGATCAAGGCCCCGGCAAGTGGAGCTTGCCGGGAAGGCCGTCCCAGGCTCAAGACTACCTCATTTGCACAAGGCCCTGGCAAGAGGAGCTTGCCAGGAAGACTAGAAGATTACATTTCAGAAGACATGCCTCGGCGCAGCATGCGCCCCGGCAGGGCCCGGGGAGCGACAAGCTTCACAGCCCGGCAAGCTTCCGGGCCCGGCAAGGTCAAGCCCCCGGCAAGGTGCTTGCCGGGGAGAGTTACGCTGTGTGCCCGCGCTCCAGCTCATCGAACCACGCATCGCCCTGGGGCCATTCCAGGGACGCGTGGCGGATGGCTGTGCAGCCTGGGGGACACGGTGGCACTCCACGGTGACGAAGCTATCACCGTGGCAAACGGAGACGCAAGGGCGGGCGCTTTTGGGGTCGACGGTGACGGGCATTTAATGCTCTTGTCCCCCACTGTCAAAGTAGGTGATGACCACTGTTCATCCACTGTTCATCCACTGTTCCCGCACTGTTAAAACTACCACCACAATTACATTTTTACCCCTTTTTCCTACGTTGACACCTGTCGGTGAGCCCTTGAGCTATAAAAGGAGGCCCATGCACAACGTAGAAAGGGTTCGGAACCTAGATCGCTCATTCGCTCGGTGTAGTTAGTTCTTCAAGCTCCCGAGCTCCAACACTCAATAACAAACCAAGCAGGAGTAGGGTTTTACGCGTCCATCGCGGCCCGAACCTGGGTAAACTGCCCGCGTGCTCTCTACGATCTGCTCTTTGTGCTCCATCCGCTCCCTTACCGCACGAACAAGGGGCTCCGGTCCCATAGGTGCTCGTGGTGGACAGTTTCCCCCGACATCTTTGGCGCGCCAGGTAGGGGGCGTCGAGGTTGTGCGAACCTGATCCGGCGTTCACGCGGGCGCATTCTTCATCAACCTCTCCAGCTACATCATCTTCATCAGCAACAACAGCATGGCCCCGAAGAAGAAGGCTTCGGAGGTCGGAGGCCCGTCCGCGTCTGTTCCACCGCCACCTGAGCCAACGGTGGGTGGAGGAGACGCCGTCGGAAGGGTGGTCGCCGGCGAGGAGACTCGCGGCGCCACCAAATCGAAAGACAAGACGGACGACCGAGCCTCGGTCTCCGTGGATGCGCCACGTCCATCGCAGCAAACGACAACCCAGCAGCGCCGTGGTACAGGAGGTACCATCCGCTTGCTGGGGCAAGGGCAAACCGGAGGTTCGCGGGATGCTCCGGACCACCGTCCGGGCACGAGCAAGGTGCGGTCTCCGGGGCGGGAAGCTGCTCCTTCTAACCCCGTTAGGAGTCCGAGCATGTCCCGCTCCTCGCACCGCTCGCCCCCGCTCCCCTCCTCTCCAGCAGAAGCGCTCGCAAGAGCGCAACTGCTCCTCGACTTCCCTCCAGCGGCAGATAAGGCCGAAGACTGGAGGGCAACCATCCAGAGCCTCATCGCCTTCGCCAATAACGACACGCCGCAGCAGCTGGCGACGTCGCGGCCGCGGCAAGTCGAGAAGACGAAGGCCGATGGCGACAAGACCGCCGGGGGTGCAACCACCGTGCACTCCCCGCCGCGGAAGCAGAAGACGCCTCCCCGCCGGATCAACGTCGACGACGACTCCACGGCGTCCTCGGATCCGCGGGCTCGTCGGGACCAGCGCCAAGTCCTTGACGACCGGCGACAAGAAGACGCTCGAACGACGATCGAGCGCCGCCGGGAAGCTCGGCGACAATCAGATCAGCGAGCTGGGACCGCTGTTGACACACACGCGCCCGGTGAGCCAGGCGACTTGCCGTACGCGGCAGGTTGCCCTGCGTTTACCCATGAGCTGCGGCGTGTCCAGTGGCCCAGCATGAAGAACTTCAAGCCCGACGTACCGGAGAAGTACGACGGCAAGACGCACCCCTCGGAATTCCTCAGCATATACACCATCGCGGTGCAGGCTGCCGGGGGGCGCGACGAGAAGATACTGGCGAACTACTTCCCGCTGGTGCTTAAGCCGAACGTTCGTTCTTGGCTTATGCACTTGCCGGAAGGCTCCATTTCTTCTTGGGCAGATCTTTGCCACCAGTTTGTTGGCGCCTTCACGGGCGGCCACAAACCCCACGGCCAGGAGAGCGATCTCCACATCTTGGCCCAGAAGGAAGGAGAACCTCTGCGCAAGTACATCCAGCGCTTCAGCCGCGTGCAGCACAACATCCCCGACGTCCACCCTGCTGCGGTTATCAGTGCGTTTCATCAGAACGTACGTAACCGCCGCATGCGTGAGGAGATGGCCATGACCAAGATACGGGATGTCAGCGAGCTCTATGCTCTAGCTGATAAGTGCGCGCGCGCCGAAGAGGGGAGGAGACTCCCCGGGGAGGATGCTGGCGCAGGAGGAAGCGACAGCGAGGACGCCGCCCCGGCAAAGAAGAGCCGGCGGCGGAACAATAGAAGAAAGAACAAGAAGGAAGTGCTTGCCGTCGAGAAGTCCGGCAAGGAGGCTCCCGCCAAGCAAGCACAGGCTGGCGGCTCTGGCAAGGAGCCTGCCCCTATAGCGGCAGCCGACAAGCAGGACAGCTTCGACAAGCAATACTGCAAGATCCACCGCACCAAGGGCCACGACCTCTCCAACTGCAAACGCGTCGAGTACCTCGTCGAGCAGCAGAAAGCTGAGTACGAGCGGCGCGACAAGGAGAAGGCCCAAGGTGGCGGAGGAGAGCCGAGCAAGAAACGGCCATTCAATGGCCGGGGAGGACGCCGCGGCAAGGCCAAGCAGCGGCAAGGTGACCGACCTCCCCGGGGCCGCGATAAGGATGAAGAAGACGACGACGATCACATGGAGGAAGAAGATAACAGCGAGCAGGAGTTCCAGAAGGCCACGGAAGTCCTGTGCGTCGACGGTGGCGCCTCTCTGCATACTTCCCACCGCCAACTCAAGCAGTGGGTGCGGGAAGTAAATGCAGCAGAGCCGCCCGTGGAGTCACGCAGGCTCCTCAAATGGTCTAGCACGCCCATCATTTTTGATCTTGAGGATCACCCTGACCGCACCACAGCGGTCGGGTGTTTGCGATGTTGGTCTCGCCAACCATCCGCAACCTTAAGGTCACCAAAATGTTGGTAGACGGCGGGGCCGGCCTGAACTTGATCTCCTCGGCTGTGATCAAGAAACTCCAAATCCCAGACGGCGAGCTCGAAGAGACCGGTTCGTTCCAAGGAATAAACCCGGGGAGGAGCAAGCCCAAGGGGAAGATCACTTTGCCGGTGACCTTTGGCGGGCAGCTCAACTTCAGAACTGAGCGCATCACCTTCGACGTCGCCGATATACCATTGCCATACAATGGGATACTCGGCCGTCCCGCCCTCGCCAAGTTCATGGAAGCTTCCCATTACGCCTACAATGTACTCAAGATGCCGGGGCCGATAAGCGTCATCTCTGTCCATAGCGACAAGAAGGACGCGCTTATCTGCGCCGACAAGATATACCGGGACGCAGCAGCCGCGGCGGAGAGCAGTACACTTGCCGCTGAAGCTCCCGGGGGGAAGAAGACGAAGACCAAGTCCGGCAAGTGCTCTGGGGCCCACTCCGGCAACCGCACCTCTTCGGAGTGCTGCGCTGCCGTCGAGGACGTTCCATCGAGCTCCACCGGCAAGTGCAAGAAAGGGATGGCCGCTCCTCCGGCAACCAAGAAGGTGTCCGCAAAGGAGGACGGCACTGGTGGTACCTTCACCATCAGTGCCACACTTGACAGCAAATAGGAAAGCGCGCTCGTTGCCTTCCTGCGGGCGAATGTCGATGTGTTTGCCTGGCAACCATCTGACATCCCCGGTGTTCCCAGGAAGGTAATTGAGCACAAGCTTGCTGTTTGTCCTCATGCGCGGCCCGTCAAGCAGAAGGTCAGAAAGCAAGCCGTGGAGCGCCAAGAATTCATTGCCGAAGAGATCAAGAAGCTAGAAGCAGCGGGCCTAGTTAGAGGCGTGATCCATCCGACGTGGTTAGCAAATCCAGTTGTCGTGCGTAAGGCCAACGGGAAGTGGAGACTGTGTATAGACTTCACCGATGTGAATAAAGCATGTCCCAAGGATCCATTTCCCTTGCCGCGCATTGACCAGATTGTTGACTCCACTGCCGGATGTGAGCTGCTCTCTTTTCTTGATGCATATTCAGGCTACCACCAGATTTTCATGGCCAAGGAAGATGAAGAGAAGACTGCATTTATCACTCCATGCGGCACATATTGCTTCATACGCATGCCATTTGGACTGAAGAATGCAGGCTCAACCTTTGCAAGGGTGGTATACACTGCTTTTGAGCCACAGATCCACAGGAATGTAGAAGCTTACATGGATGACATAGTGGTGAAAAGCAAGAGCAAAGATACCTTGATCCAAGACTTGGAAGAGACATTTGAGAACCTGCGCAAGATCCAGCTTAAGTTGAACCCCGAGAAGTGCGTCTTTGGAGTCCCCTCCGGCAAGCTTCTCGGGTTCTTCGTGTCACAGAGGGGGATTGAAGCCAACCCCGACAAGATAAAAGCCATTGAGCAGATTGAAGCCCCGAAGCGCGTCAAAGATGTCAAGAGACTTGCAGGTTGTGTGGCTGCCCTCAGTAGGTTCATTTCAAAGTCTGCCGAACGCGCCCTACCTTTCTTCAAAATCTTGAAGAAGGCAGGTCCTATGAAATGGACTCCGGAAGCGGAGGCAGCGCTGCAAGACTTGAAACGGTACCTATCCTCCACTCCAATACTTGTCGCACCTAGGCCACAGGAGAAGTTGCTGCTGTACCTAGCGGCAACCAACCAGGTGGTTAGTGCTGCGTTAGTAGCGGAGAGGGAGGCCGACGAGGAGTCAGCACCACCGGCAAGCGAATTCAGCGACAAGCAGGGGGCTCCTCCGACAAGCTCTGGCCCCGACAAGGACAACTCTGCGCAGGATCAAGGAGAAGTGCGAAGAAAGATGGTGCAGCACCCGGTGTATTTTGTGAGTTCCCTCTTGTAGGGGGCTAGATCAAGGTACTCCGGGGTGCAAAAGTTGCTTTTCGGCCTCCTCATGGCCTCGAGAAAGCTGCGCCATTATTTCCAAGCACATGAGATAACAGTGGTCACTCGCTTTCCGTTGAAGAGGATATTGCACAATCCAGAAGCAACAGGCAGGATCGTTGAGTGGGCACTGGAGCTGTCAAGCTTTGGTCTCAAGTTTGAAAGTACTTCAACCATACAGAGCCGAGCTTTGGCAGAATTCCTAGCTGAATGGACCCCGACGCCCGATGAAGAAGTTCCAGAGACAAGTGTACCCGTACAAGAAGCGACAAGTGAATGGGTAATGTACTTTGATGGTGCCTTCTCGCTGCAAGGCGCCGGTGCCGGCGTGGTACTCATCGCGCCCACCGGAGAGCACCTCAAGTATGTTATCCAGATGCACTTTCCAAGGGAGCAAGCGACAAACAATACTGCTGAGTATGAAGGCTTGCTTGCCGGCCTCAGGATTGCGGCCGAACTAGGGATCAAGAAGCTGATTGTGCGGGGAGATTCTCAGTTGGTGGTCCGACAAGTCAACAAGAGTTACCAGAGCCCTTTGATGGAAGCTTATGTAGATGAAGTGAGAAAGCTTGAAGAGCACTTTGAAGGTCTGCAAATGGAGCATGTTCCAAGAGCTCAGAATGACATTGCAGATGGCCTTTCAAAGTGTGCTGCCATGAAGTTACCTGTGGAACCAGGGACCTTCTTGCTCAAGCTGACTCAGCCATCCGTCACACCATCAATTGGGCAGCACAAGAAGAGAAAGTTGGTCTCCGGCGACTACTTGCCGGCGGATCTTCCCGAAACCGCCGGCAAGGTCCCCAAGATCAACGATCAGAACGCTGAGGAACAGTTTGCTCCTGCAGACCCGACGGTCTGTACAGTTGAAGCAATCGTTCCCGACAAGCCTCGCCCCGGCGAGCTTGCCGGGGGACCATCCGCTCCGGCAGAGCCAGAGGTTCTTGCCGTAGAAGCTGGGGTTCCCGCAGCGGCCCTCATGCCTTTAGTCCTTGCCGTTGAGCCTCGGGCTCCGGCATGGGCGCAACAGATCATTCGTTTTCTGCAAACTGGAGAACTTCCCGACGACCCAGAAGAGATAGAGAAGATAACCAGGCAGTCAAGTATGTACCAGTTCGTGGATAACGAGCTGTACAGAAGAAGACTCAATGGTGTCAGGTTGAAATGCATCTCCAGGGAAGATGGACAGAAGCTGTTGGCAGAAATACATGGAGGCATATGTGGCCACCACATTGGCGCAAGGGCACTTGCCGGGAAGGCGTTCCGGTAAGGGTTCTTCTGGCCAGAAGCCCTCCAAGATGCAACTGCACAAGTAACCAAGTGTGAAGCGTGCCAGTTCCATGCCAAGCAAATTCATCAGCCAGCTCAAGCTCTCTAGACGATCCCTTTGTCCTGGCCCTTCTCGGTCTGGGGGCTCGATATCCTCGGCCCCTTCCCTCGCGCTGTCGGGGGCTTTGAGTACTTGTACGTCGCAATCGACAAGTTCACAAAGTGGCCGGAAGTGGAACCAGTGAGAAAGGTGACAGCACAGTCAGCGGTCAGGTTCTTCAGATCGATTGTTTGCTGTTTCGGGATCCCTAACAGGATCATCACCGACAACGGTACTCAATTTACTAGTCGCACCTTCATGCAGTACGTCCAAGACCTTGGCGCCAATGTCTGTTTCGCTTCTGTTGCTCACCCAAGGAGCAATGGTCAAGCGGAGAGGGCCAATGCTGAAGTGCTGCGCGGACTCAAGACAAGGACCTTTGACAGGCTGCGCAAGTGCGGAAGAAACTGGATAGAGGAGCTACCGGCGGCTCTGTGGTCAATCAGAACGACACCAAGTCGAGCCACCGGACAGACACCCTTTGCTCTAGTCTATGGGGCAGAGGCAGTTCTCCCCACGGAACTTGTATACGGATCGCCTCGAGTGCTCGCTTATGATGAGCTTGAGCAAGAGCAACTGCGACAAGATGATGCATTGCTCCTCGAGGAGGAACGTCTCCAGGCTGCTGTACGAGCTGCTCGATACCGGCAAGCCTTGCGCCGCTATCATAGCCGCAAGGTTAAGGCCAGGAGTCTCGAGGAAGGCGACCTTGTTCTTCGGCGTGTTCAGTCCGCCAAGAATTCCAACAAGTTGACGCCAAAGTGGGAAGGTCCTTATCGGGTGAGACAAGTCACAAGGCCCGGCGCTGTCCGCCTTGAGACCGAAGAAGGCTTACCGGTGAGCAACTCCTGGAACATAGAGCATCTTCGCAAGTTTCACCCATAAGGCGCGGTTGCCGCGATCCGCTCCGGCAACCACCCTTTTGTACAAGCCTTGCCGCTGTTGCATGTAACCCTTTGTACAAAGCCGGGCGCAGACCCCGTGCATCAGTAAAGCTTTTGTGTTTTGCGCTATTTGCCTTTTCCATGCTCTTCTTTGTTATTTGCATGCATTGTTTGGCATCTTGTGCAACTCCCATATCCGGTAAGCATTAGCACGCCGAAAGGCCATATACTTGTTCTGTTGGGGAACGTTGCATGGGAAACAAAAAATTTTCCTACGTTCACCAAGATCAATCTAGGAGATGCTACTACGAGAGGAGAGTTGGATCCACGTACCCTTGTAGATCGCTAAGCGGAAGCGTTAAGAACGCGGTTGATGGAGTCGTACTCGCCGCGATTCAGATCGCCGAAGATCCTAGCACCAAAGCAACGGTGCCTCCGCGTTCTTCACACGTACGGCTCGGGGACGTCTCCTCCTTCTTGATCCAGCAAGGGGTGGAGGAGAGGTTGATGGAGAGACCGGCAGCACGACGGCGTGGTGGTGATGGTGGAGGAGAATTCCAGCAGGGCTTCGCCTAAGCACCGCGGGAAGACGAATATGTTGTGGGAGAGGGAGGGCAGCACCGAGGCACAAACGTGTGTTGGCTGCCCTCCCTCTGCCCCTCTATATATAGGGGGAATAGATGGGAGGGGGGCGCCCTAGGGTTTCCCCTAGGGGGGCCGGCGGCCAGGGCAGTGGGGGGGCGGCGGCCAAGGGCTGCGCAGGCCCTAGGGTTTCCCCCCCCCCCTAGGTGCCTTGCCCCCCAAGCCAGGGGGTGCGGCTGCCCTAGGAGGGGCCAGCCCCCATGCGCCATAGGAGAGGGCCCAGGGGGGGCGCACAGCCCTATGAGGGCTGTGGTGTCCCCCCTTTGTGGCCCATTAGGCCCAGAACCACTTCCGGGACCCCCGAAACCCTTTTCGGTAATCCGCCGATTTCCCGATGCTCCTCGGAACACTTCCGGACTCCGAAACCTTTCATCCTATATATCAATCTTCGTCTCCGGACCATTCCGGAGACCCTCGTCATGTCCGGGATCTCATCCGGGACTCCGAACAACCTTCGGTAACCATGCACTGTTCTCACTAACAACCCTAGCGTCACCGAACCTTAAGTGTGTAGACCCTGCGGGTTCGGAAACCATGTAGACATGACCGAGACACTCCCAGGTCAATAACCAATAGCGGGATCTGGATACCCATATTGGTTCCCACATGTTTCTCGATGATCTCATCGGATGAACCACGATGTCAAGGATTCAGGCAATCCTGTATACAGTTCCCTTTGTCTCGTCGGTATGTTACTTGCCCGAGATTCGATCGTCGGTATCTCTATACCTAGTTCAATCTCGTTACCGGCAAGTATCTTTACTCGTTACCGTAATACATAATCCCGTGACCAACTACTTAGTCACTTTGAGCTCATTGAGATGACGTATTACCGAGTGGGCCCGGAGATACCTCTCCGTCACACGGAGTGACAAATCCCAGTCTCGATCCATGTCAACTCAACAGACACCCTCGGAGATACCTGTAGAGCACCTTTATAGTCACCCAGTTACGTTGTGACGTTTGGCACACACAAAGCACTCCTACGGTGTCAGTGAGTTACATGACCTCATGGTCATAGGAACTTATACTTGACATGCAGAAAACTATAGCGATAACTGACACGATCAAAAGCTATGTTTAACGTTTGGGTCTCGTCCATCACATCATTCTCCTAATGATGTGATCCCGTTATCAAATGACAACTCATGTCTATGACCTGGAAACCGCGGTCATCTTTGATCAACGAGCTAGCCCTGTAGAGGCTCACTAGGGACACAAAGTCTGTCTATTCATCCACACATGTATTTGAGTTTCCAATCAATACAGTTATAGCATGGATAATAAACGATTATCATGAACAAGGAAATATAATAATAACTCTTTTATTATTGCCTCTAGGGCATATTTCCAACAGTCTCCCACTTGCACTAGAGTCAATAATCTAGCATTACAAGGTAATGAATCTAACACCCATAGAGTCTTGGTGTTGATCATGCTTAGCCCGTGGAAGAGGCTTAGTCAACGGATCTGCAACATTCAAATCCGTGTGTACTTTGCAAATACTTATGTCCTCCTCCTTGACCGAATCGCGGATGGAATTGAAGCGTCGCTTTATGTGTCTGGTCCTCTTGTGAAACCTTGGTTCCTTGGCTAGAGCAATGGCACCAGTGTTGTCACAGAACAGAGTCATTGGGTTCAGTGCACTAGGCACAACTCCAAGATCTGTCATGAACTCCTTCATCCAGACCCCTTCCTTTGCCGCCTCCGAGGCAGCTATGTACTCCGCTTCACATGTAGAATCAGCTACCACGCTCTGCTTGGAACTGCACCAGCTTACCGCTCCCCCGTTGAGAATATATACGTATCCGGTTTGTGACTTAGAGTCATCCGGATCAGTGTCAAAGCTTGCATCGACGTAACCCTTTACGACGAGCTCTTGATCACCTCCATAAACGAGAAACATTTCCTTAGTCCTTTTCAGGTACTTTAGGATATTCTTGACCGCTGTCCAGTGATCCATACCAGGATTACTTTGAAACCTTCCGGCCATACTTATGGCAAGGCTGACATCTGGTCTTGTGCACAGCATTGCATACATGATAGAGCCTATGGCTGAAGCATAGGGGACGACACTCATCTTTTCTCTATCTTCCGCAGTCACTGGGCATTGAGTCTTACTCAACTTTGTACCTTGCAATACCGGCAGGAACCCCTTCTTGGATTGATCCATTTTGAACTTCTTCAAAACTTTATCAAGGTATGTACTTTGTGAAAGTCCTATCAAGCGTCTTGATCTATCTCTATAGATCTTGATGCCCAATATGAAAGCAGCTTCACCGAGATCCTTCATCGAAAAACTCTTGTTCAAATACCCCTTCACGCTATCCAAAAATTCTACATTGTTTCCAATCAGCAATATGTCATCCACATATAATATTAGAAACGCTATAGAGCTCCCACTCACTTTCTTGTAAATACAAGCTTCATTGTAAACTTGTACAAACCCAAACGCTTTGATCACCTCATCAAAGCGAAGATTCCAACTCCGAGATGCTTGCACCAGCCCATAAATGGAACGCTGGAGCCTGCATACTTTGTCAGCATTCTCTGGATCGACAAAACCTTCCGGTTGCATCATATACAACTCTTCCTTAAGAAAACCGTTAAGGAACGCTGTTTTGACATCCATCTGCCAAATTTCATAATCGAAATATGCAGCTATTGCTAACATGATTCGGACGGATTTAAGCATCGCTACGGGTGAGAAAGTCTCATCGTAGTCAATCCCTTGAACTTGTGAAAAACCCTTTGCCACAAGTCGAGCTTTATACACGGTGACATTACCGTCAGCGTCCGTCTTCCTCTTAAAAATCCATTTATTCTGAATGGCCTTCCGCCCTTCAGGTAATACTTCCAAAGTCTATACTTTGTTTTCATACATGGATCCCATCTCGGATTTCATGGCCTCTAACCATTTGTCGGAATCCGGGCCCACCATCGCTTCTCCATAGCTCGTAGGTTCACCGTTGTCTAACAACATGACCTCCAAGACAGGGTTACCATACCACTCAGGTGCAGTGCGTACCCTTGTCGACCTACGAGGTTCGGTAGTAACTTGATCAGAAGCTCCTTGATCATCATCATTGGCTTCCTCTTCAACCTCTGCAGGCTCCACAAAAACATCTTTCTGCGCTGCGCTACTCTCTGGTTGAAGCAGAGGTTCAATAACCTCATCAAGTTCTACCTTCCTCCCACTCAATTCTTTCGAGAGAAACTCTTTCTCGAGAAAGGACCCGTTCTTAGCGACAAACACTTTGCCCTCGGATCAGAGATAGAAGGTGTACCCAACTGTTTCTTTTGGGTATCCTATGAAGACACATTTGTCCGCTTTGGGTTCGAGCTTTTCTGGCTGAAGCCTTTTGACATAAGCATCGCAACCCCAAACCTTGAGAAAAGACAACTTAGGTTTCTTACCAAACCACAGTTCATATGGTGTTGTCTCAACGGACTTAGATGGAGCCCTATTTAAAGTGAATGCAGCTGTCTCTAACGCATATCCCCAAAACGATAGTGGCAAATCGGCAAGAGACATCATAGAACGTACCATATCTAATAGGGTTCGATTACGACGTTCGGACACACCATTACGCTGTGGTGTTCCAGGTGGCGTCAACTATGAAACAATTCCACATTTTCTTAAGTGATCACCAAACTCATAACTCAGATATTCTCCCCCTCAATCAGATCGTAGGAACTTGATCTTCTTGTTACGATGATTTTCAACTTCACTCTGAAATTGCTTGAACTTTTCAAAAGTTTCAGACTTATGCTTCATCAAGTAAATATACCCATATCTACTTAAGTCGTCAGTGAAGGTGAGAAAATAACGATATCCACCGCGCGCCGTTACACTCATCGGACCGCACACATCAGTATGTATGATTTCCAATAAGTCACTTGCCCGTTCCATTGTCCCTGAAAACGGGGTCCTTGTCATCTTGCCCATGAGGCACGGCTCGCACGTGTCAAGTGATTCAAAATCAAGAGACTCCAAAAGTCCATCAGCATGGAGCTTCCTCATGCGTTTCACGCCGATATGACCCAGACGGCAGTGCCACAAGAAAGTGGTATTATCATTATCAACTCTACATCTTTTGGCATCAATGTTATGAACATGTGTATCATCACTATCGAGATTCAATAAGAATAAACCCCTAACTTCGGGTGCATGACCATAAAAGATATTACTCATATAAATAGAACAACCATTATTCTCTGATTTAAATGAGTAACCGTCTCGCAATAAACAAGATCCAGATATAATGTTCATGCTTAACGCAGGCACTAAATAACAATTATTCAGGTTCATAACTAATCCCGATGGTAATCGAAGAGCGAGCGTGCCGATGGCGATCACATCAACCTTGGAACCATTTCCCATGCGCATCGTCACTTCGCCCTTCGCCAGCCTCCGTTTATTCCGCAGTTCCTGTTTAGAGTTGCAAATGTGAGCAACCGAACCGGTATCAAATACCCAGGCACTACAACGAGAGTTGGTAAGGTACACATCAATAACATGTATATCACATATACCTTTGTTGTTGTTGTTGGCCCCCTTCTTGTCTGCCAGATACTTGGGGCAGTTCCGCTTCCAGTGGCCGTTCCCCTTGCAATAGAAACACTCAGTCTCTGGTTTGGGCCCAGCCTTGGGTTTCTTCACTGGATGAGCAACTGCCTTGCCACCCTTCTTAGAGTTACCCTTCTTGCCCTTGCCATTCTTCTTGAAACTGGTGGTTTTATTGACCATCAACACTTGATACTCCTTCTGGATGTCTGCCTCAGCGACTTTCAGCATCGAAAACAGCTCGGCGATGGTTTTGTTCATCCCTTGCATGTTATACTGCTGCACGAAGCTCTTGTAGCTAGGAGGGAGTGACTGGAGAATTCTGTCAATGATAGCCTCATCCGGGAACACAAGTCCCAGATCAGCTATGCGGGTATAGTACCCAGACATCTTCAGTAAGTGCTCACTGACAGACGAATTCTCCTCCATCTTGCAAGCAAAGAATTTATCGGTGGTCTCATACCTCTCGATCTTAGCATTCTTTTCAAAGATGAACTTCAACTCCTGGTACATCTCATATGCACCATGACGTTCAAAACGCCTTTGAAGCCCTCCTTCCAAGCCGTACAACATGGCACACTGCACTATCGAATAGTCATCCGAACGTGTCTGCCAGACGTTCAAAATGTCTGCAGGGGCTGTAGGAGCGGGGGGGGTCACCTAGCGGTGCATTTAGGACATAAACCTTTTGGGCAGCTGTGAGGATGATCCTCAGATTGCGGAGCCAGTCCACAAAGTTGCTCCCATCATCTTTCAGTTTAGCTTTCTCTAGGAACGCATTAAAATTCAGGGGAGCTACTGCGCGAGCCATCTACAACAAAAGATTTGCAAAGACATTTTAGACTATTGTTCATGATAAGTGAGTTACTACCTAATCAAATTATTTATAACTCCCACTCAAATTGACACCCCTCTGGTCATTCGAGCGTGACATGATCCAAATCCACCAACCCAAGTCCGATCATCACGTGAGATGAGGTGG
Organism: Secale cereale; assembly: GCA_902687465.1. NCBI lineage: Eukaryota > Viridiplantae > Streptophyta > Magnoliopsida > Poales > Poaceae > Secale > Secale cereale. Next base: position 574,000,039 of record LR738713.1, on the reverse strand, counting down.
TGTCAATGGTGAACATCAACATGTTGATCATATCTACTATATGACTCATGCTCGACCTTTCGGTCCTCCGTGTTCCGAGGCCATGTCTGTACATGCTAGGCTCGTCAAGTCTAACCCGAGTGTTCTGCATGTGCAAAACTGGCTTGCACCCGTTGTATGCGAACGTAGAGTCTATCACACCCGATCATCACGTGGTGCTTCGAAACGACGAACCTTCGCAACGGCGCACACTCGGGGGGAACACAATTTTATCTTGAAATTTTAGTGAAGGATCATCTTATAATGCTACCGTCGTCCTAAGCAAAATAAGATGCATAAAAGGATTAACATCACATGCAAATCATAAGTGACATGATATGGCCATCAACTCGTGCTTTTGATCTCCATCTCCAAAGCACCGGCATGATCTCCATCGTCACCGGCGCCACACCATGATCCCCATCATCATGATCTCCATCATCGTGTCCCCATCGGGGTTGTCGGCGCCCACCATGCTCTTACTACTATTGCTACCGTTTAGCGATAAAGTAAAGCATTACAAAGCGCTTAATGATTGACACGCAGGTCATACAAAAAATTAAAGACAACCCTATGGCTCCTGCCGGTTGCCGTATGCATAGACATGCAAGTCGATATTAACTATTACAACATGATCATCTCATACATCAAATATATCTCATCATGTCATTGGCCATATCATATCACATACATACCCTGCAAAAACAAGTTAGATGTCCTCTAATTTGTTGTTGCATGTTTTACGTGGCTGCTATGGGTATCTAGCAAGAACGCTTCTTACCTACGCAAAGCCACAACGGTGATATTCAAGTTGCTATTTAACCTTCTACAAGGACCGCCTTGTTCTATTCCGATTCAACTAAGATAGGAGAGACAGACACCCGCCAGCCATCTTATGCAACAAAAGTCACATGTCTGTCGATGGAACCGGTCTCATGTACGTGGACATGTAAAGTTGGTCCGGGCCGCTTCATCCCATAATACCGCTGAATCAAGAAAGACTAAGGAGGGCAGCAATTTAAACATCAACGCCCACAAACCCTTTTGTGTTCTACTCGAGAAAGCATCTACGCAAGATCCTAGCTCTGATACCACTGTTGGGGAACGTTGCATGGGAAACAAAAAATTTTCCTACGTTCACCAAGATCAATCTAGGAGATGCTACTACGAGAGGAGAGTTGGATCTACGTACCCTTGTAGATCGCTAAGCGGAAGCGTTAAGAACGCGGTTGATGGAGTCGTACTCGCCGCGATTCAGATCGCCGAAGATCCTAGCACCGAAGCAACGGTGCCTCCGCGTTCTTCACACGTACGGCTCGGGGACGTCTCCTCCTTCTTGATCCAGCAAGGGGTGGAGGAGAGGTTGATGGAGAGACCGGCAGCACGACGGCGTGGTGGTGATGGTGGAGAAGGATTCCAGCAGGGCTTCGCCTAAGCACCGCGGGAGATGAAGATGTTATGGGAGAGGGAGGGCAGCACCGAGGCACAAACGTGTGTTGGCTGCCCTCCCTCTACCTCTCTATATATAGGGGGAAGGAGGAGAGGGGGGCGCCCTAGGGTTTCCCCTAGGGGGGCCGGCGGCCAAGGGCCAGGCCCTAGGGTTTCCCCCCTTAGGTGCCTTGCCCCCCAAGCCAGGGGGGGTGCGGCAGCCCTAGGAGGGTCCACCTCCCCTTGCGCATGAGGAGAGGGCCCGGGGGGGCGCACAGCCCTATGAGGGCTGTGGTGTCCCCCCTTGTGGCCCATTAGGCCCAGAACCACTTCCGGGACCCCCGAAACCCTTTTCGGTAATCCACCGATTTCCCGATGCTCCCCGGAACACTTCCGGACTCCGAAACCTTTCATCCTATATATCAATCTTCGTCCCCGGACCATTCCGGAGACCCTCGTCACGTCTGGGATCTCATCCGGGACTCCGAACAACCTTCGGTAACCATGCACTGTTCTCACTAACAACCCTAGCGTCACCGAACCTTAAGTGTGTAGACCCTGCGGGTTCGGAAACCATGTAGACATGACCGAGACACTCCCAGGTCAATAACCAATAGCGGGATCTGGATACCCATATTGGTTCCCACATGTTTCTCGATGATCTCATCGGATGAACCACGATGTCAAGGATTCAAGCAATCCCGTATACAGTTCCCTTTGTCTCGTCGGTATGTTACTTGCCCGAGATTCGATCGTCGGTATCTCTATACCTAGTTCAATCTCGTTACCGGCAAGTCTCTTTACTCGTTACTGTAATACATAATCCCGTGACCAACTACTTAGTCACTTTGAGCTCATTGAGATGACGTATTACCGAGTGGGCCCGGAGATACCTCTCCGTCACACGGAGTGACAAATCCCAGTCTTGATCCATGTCAACTCAACAGACACCCTCGGAGATACCTGTAGAGTACCTTTATAGTCACCCAGTTACGTTGTGACGTTTGGCACACACAAAGCACTCCTACGGTGTCAGTGAGTTACATGATCTCATGGTCATAGGAACTTATACTTGACATGCAGAAAACTATAGCGATAACTGACACGATCAAAAGCTATGTTTAACATTTGGGTCTCGTCCATCACATCATTCTCCTAATGATGTGATCCCGTTATCAAATGACAACTCATGTCTATGACCTGGAAACCGCGGTCATCTTTGATCAACGAGCTAGTCCTGTAGAGGCTCACTAGGGACACAAAGTCTGTCTATTCATCCACACATGTATTTGAGTTTCCAATCAATACAGTTATAGCATGGATAATAAACGATTATCATGAACAAGGAAATATAATAATAACTCTTTTATTATTGCCTCTAGGGCATATTTCCAACATGTTCCCCTTTCTTTTTCTTTCCCTCTTAAGCAGAAGGAATGTTCCTCGCGCACAAGTTTGCCGGGGGGGAAGGAGATGGAGGACGAACCAAGTGCTGCTCAAGAAAGAGAAGTCTTACCGGGAAGCTGGCAATATACGAAAGCTAAGTTACCAGAATTTGAGAAATTCAAATTTTTAAATTTTGGTTATCTTCCTTGAACAACCACACTTTGTATGGAAAACCTGTGCGCGGAGGAACCTACCCGTGGCTAGCCGCACCCTTATCTTGTTTTCGAGTACGCTCAACGACTTAAGTGAGCTGCGACAAGTGTCGCGCCCTTGTTTCGTTTTCGAGTTCGCTCGGCAAGCTAAGTGCGTTGCGACTAGCTGCGGCAAGGTTGCTTGTCGGTAAGACCTTAGCCGGCAGGCTGCTCAGAGTCCAGCACTCAGCGCTCGCGGCAAGGGCCCCTTGCCGGCAAGTCCCCTAGAAGCGTAGGGTTAAAAGCATACAAAGTAAAGGGCCAAAGCAGGGGAGATAACACTGCATCGATTGCTCGAAATAAGATAATATCTTACAAGGGATAACTTGTCGCAGTGACTAATAAGTTCATGGCACACTATGCAGCAACAAAAGAGATAAAGAAAAGGAGGCCTAATCCACGCGGTCGCCTTCAACCCTGGAGATCTTGTTCACCTTGGCAATAATGTGGGCGACCTGCGCCTTCAGCGCCTCCATATCCGCGTCGGCCGGCAAGCTGCGGAGAACGTTGACGAGGTTTATACCAGGATTGCTGTACACTATCTTCGTCAGAACGCGCTCCAAGGTTCCCGCGCAAAGCTGGCATGACTCCTCGGCCAGTTGCGCGGGAAGCTTCTTCTGAAGATTTGCAAGGGCCGGCGCGACCCCTCTGAAGAAAAGGCTGAGCTTGGCGCTGTGGGGGAGGTTTGGGTCCGGAGAGTATATGAGATGCTCAACCCTCAGCGCCATAAGCTCCTTGTCGATGCTAGCAGCGGAGGCCACCAGGTCTTCGGTCCATACCTCGACGGTCCAGCGGAAGTTCTCAACTGAAGTGACGGCGCTCTCCACCAGGCCTCGCTCCTTGCGGAGCTCGTCCTTCAGCTTGGTTTCCCGGTCCCGGACGGCGTCGAGCGAATCCTTCAACGTAGTGACCTTCAGCTCCAGATCTGCAATTGAATCCTTGGCGGCCTTCAGCTCGTCGCCTTGCTTGGAAAGGCGTACCTGGAGTTCAGAGTTAGTGTGGGCGTCCTTCTCGCGCTCTATGTTGAGCGTGGTGACCCTCTCCGTGCTCGCCCTCAGGAACTCCTCCAGCTGCGCCAACTTAGCTTCAAGGTCCTTCTTGGCGGTCTCTGCGGTGGCTGCGGCGGCCTTTGCTTCCTTCAGCTCCCCGCCAAGGGCCTGCTCCCGGGCGGTAAGGTCTTCCTCGTGAGCGTCGAGGTTGACTTTCCGTTGGGTGAGCTCTCCTTCTCGCCGGGACAGCGCTTCTCCGGCGAGTCGCTGCTGCTCCTCGGCCTCAGCTTTCTCCAGAAGCCACTCCTGGTACTCGCCGGCGAGCCTCTCGCGCTCCTCCGCCAAGTCGCGGAGGGCCGCCTGGTTGGCGGCGCGGAGCTCCGCGGCGCGCTTCTCCATATCAGCAGCGGCCTTGGCAGTGAGGGCCTCCCGAGACTCAAGCTTCGCCTGCCTGGCCCGGTAAAGGGCCAGGAGCCGATGGAGCAACTTCTCCTCCTCGGGCTCGTCACTCCCGCCAGGCGCCTCGACAATCTTCAGACCCGCGGAGGCGAGGACCTCTCCATCAAAGGCCTCTCCCTCCGCGGGGGCTCGCAACGAGGATCCCCACGGCACCTGAATGAAGACGCCGTTGGGAGCCTGGAGGTAGAAGCCCGACTGCTCCTTTCCGGCGGAGGGGTCGGCGGCCGGTGCAGCACTCGATGCTCCTGCCGCCTCCGGGCCGGCAGTGCAGTCGCCGTCCCCCTCCTCGGCCGCAGCGTCTGCGGTTGGAGCAGTCTCCTCCGCGGCGGGCTCGTCGGCTCCCGCCCTGCTATCAGTAGCAGTGGCGTTGCCGTCACCGCCGCCCGCCTCCTCCTCGATGACGACCTCCGTCTCCATCTGCTCTGGGGGAGGAGGATCTAGAAGAAGAAGAAGAAAAAAGGAAGAAGAAGAAGAAGAAGTTCAAGCAAATATCCAAAAAAGACGAATCCAAGAAGACGAAGTTACAAGACCTACCTTGGCGGACTTCGTCGACGGCAGGCTCCCTCGCCGGGGAGCTCTCCCTTGGCGGGGTGGCCACCCTCGCCGGGCTGCTCGCCCTTGGCGGGGTACTCGCCCTTGGCGGAGTACCCGCCCTTGGCGGAGCGCTCTCCCTCGCCGGAGAGTTCGTCCTTGGCGGGGACGGCGGGGCCTGCGGCTCCTCGGGAGTGGTCTCCGGGCGCCCCTGTGGCTGCAGCTCCGGCTCCACCTCTGCACAAGACAATCAAGACAAAACAAAAACAACAAGATGTTAGTACAAGACAAAATCCTCAAGCGCGCCCGACGAGCGGAAAGATCAAGCCCAGACTTACGCTGGGGGCTGCGCTGGGGGCTGCTCCTCGGAGCAGCGCTTGGGTCCGGCAAGCTCGTCGCCGGCACGTCCCCTGTCACCGCGACGGGCGAGTCGTCCTCAACCTCTACGACGGGAACCTTGGCTTTCTTCGCCGCTCGCTGGGCCAGGGTCCTGAAATCAAAGCAAGAAACAAGATCAGAATCAGCAAAGAAAGAATCAAGACAAAGTTAAAGAAGATACAAAACTTCAAGTCCTTACTCCTGTTCCTCGTCGTCGTCGTCGTCGCTCAGGGCGGAGAAGTCGAACGCCACCTGAGGCGCGTCCGCGTGAGGAGCAGGAGGAGAAGGCTCCCTCGGGCGCTTGACGGTCCCCGGGGCTGGGGGCTGCGAAGACCCGGCCCCTGTGGACGCCGAGGCCCGGGGAGCGGGTGGAGCAGCCGCTCCGCTCTGAGAAGACCCTCCTCCACTTGGCGCTGACGTACGGGGCGCCTCCGCCGCAGCCTGTGTGCGGGGCACCTCCGCCGCGGTTGGTGCGCCGGGCGCTCCCGTCGCGGCTTGGCTCCCCCGGGTAGCTCGCGCCGCCCGGCAAGCTGGTTGTTGTCGGGGCGCCTGCGCCCTCGTCACCATCGTCGCCTTGCGGAGGCGCTTCAGCGGAGATCGCCTGGGACTTGCCCGAGGCAGGGAGGTCTCCGATGACGAAGAGGCATCGTCGTTGAGCCCCAGGGACCCACCGGAGTCCTCGCCGGCCCCGGCGTCCTCCTCCTCCTCCTCCTCCTCGGCCGGCTCGCTGGGCCCAGCGCCCTGCCCTGCGGCCGTGCTCCCTCCGGCACCTCCGCTCCCTCCGGCGCCTCCGCTCCCTCCGGCGCCTCTGCTTCCTCCGGCAACGTCGCCCCTCGCGGCGGCCTCAGTCACGATCCCGGGGATCCCAGCATACCTCAGAGAGGGGACCCCAGCGAGCTCGTCGCGCGGAAGCTTAAGCAGCCTGCGGATCTCTGCCTCCTCTGCTTGGCACGACGCTTCCGCAGCCTCTGCCTCTTCAACGGTGAACCCGAACTCTCCTGCCGCTGCGGCTGCGGCGGCCTCTTCTACCCGACAAGCTATATAAGCAATTTCCCGGTCAATGGTGTCCCGGGTGAGCCCCTTGATCTCCTCCTTGTTCTTCGGCACCTCCACCAAGTTGTCGAAGAAGCTCATGATGGCATCCGGCTTGGGCGCAATCCATGTGGGGTCAACGCCATGCGAGTCGCATGCGAGCATCATTGCGCGCAGGGGATCCCGGGCCGTGCTGTTGCATAGGGGCACCACTCCCCGGGGAGCTCTAAACCACTCTGGGTGGGCCGGGTCGTGCTTAAAAAGTTCCCGGACCATCCCCTTCAGCTCCAGCGACGTGAAGTTGAAGTTCAGCCCTGGGCGCAGTCTCATAATGTCCGCCGCGTTGCCGTACTCCCATGCTGGCCTCTTCCTCTCCTGTAGAGGGGCAATGCAGCGGCGGAGGAAGTCTGCTCCTACTTCTCCGATGGTCAGTTTGGCTACCCGGAGACGAAGAATTCTGACAAGGGCAACGTTGAGCTTGATGTCGTCCGAATCCAGCTCGCTCCAGTCCCTGCCGCGCACTATGGCTGTTGTGCGCGGCGCGGTGAAGGGCTGCGGCTCGTCCTCTACTATCCAGCACCAATCCGCGCGCCACTCCTCCCACTTGCCACGGAGCTCCCCTTGCAGATAGGACTCCTTTTTGTTCAAGCGGAAGACCCAAGAGATTCCTCCGGAGAGGGGAGCGCTGGCCTCTACTCTAGGCGTAAAGAAATGCCTAAACGGCGCTACATTTGGATAGATCCCTATATAGTTTTCGCACAGATGTGCGAAAACCGCCATCGTGAGGATGGCGTTGGGGGTGAAGTCTAAAAGGTGGAGGTTGTAGGTGTTCATGATATCACAGAAAAATTCAGAAAAGGGAGGACAAAGGCCGCAGTGGAAGAAAACAGCGAAGAAGAAATACCCGCCGGGGTACATATCCTTGGCGGCGGCGGGATAGGCTCTGGTCCGAGGGTGCGCCTTGGTCTCCTTGGCCCAGAACAAGTAGTACTTGTTCCAGAGCTCCCGCGCGCTGAGCCTCGGCGCGAAGACGACATTCCTCTTCCGCAGGAGAGCAAGCCTCGCCGCCTGCTCGGATTTCTCTTTCTTGGTCTTCTCCGCCTTCGCCTTCTCGGTCTTCGGGGCCATGGCGGAGGCGGCGAGGGAAGGAGAGCAAGGAGTCCGGCGGCGTCGCAGATGCGCGAGACGGCGGAGGAGGTGTGGAGGCGGAGCGCAGAGGGGAATTTCGGAGATGGAAGAAGCAATGAAAGCGAAGTAAGGTAACGGCCCCTGCTTCCCCTGCTTTTAAGGGGGAAGTGGGGGACGCTCCGCATTTCCCATTAAAGAACGTGGCCACGTTCCCTCCCACGACGCCGCAATCGACGCGTGCCGTTACGGAGGGACGCGGTGGATGCGGAAGGGGATTCGGCGTGCCGTGGGCCGCGCGTGCCCGTGCACTGTTTTGGGCCTGGCCCAACAGCGCTCGGCACCGTGTGTGGCCCAGGCCCGGGGGCTCCTGTCGGTGTACTAAGGTAGGGGTACCTCAGTACCCCAACTTGTGCACGGGCAGTAGCAGCTTCCCGCGGCAGGGCCAACCACGTGCTTGCCGGAGACCTTTCTGCTCCATGTAATGCCATTCAAAAACAATGTATACAAAACAGAAGATCAAGGCCCCGGCAAGTGGAGCTTGCCGGGAAGGCCGTCCCAGGCTCAAGACTACCTCATTTGCACAAGGCCCTGGCAAGAGGAGCTTGCCAGGAAGACTAGAAGATTACATTTCAGAAGACATGCCTCGGTGCAGCATGCGCCCCGGCAGGGCCCGGGGAGCGACAAGCTTCACAGCCCGGCAAGCTTCCGGGCCCGGCAAGGTCAAGCCCCCGGCAAGGTGCTTGCCGGGGAGAGTTACGCTGTGTGCCCGCGCTCCAGCTCATCGAACCACGCGTCGCCCTGGGGCCATTCCAGGGACGCGTGGCGGATGGCTGTGCAGCCTGGGGGACACGGTGGCACTCCACGGTGACGAAGCTATCACCGTGGCAAACGGAGACGCAAGGGCGGGCGCTTTTGGGGTCGACGGTGACGTGCATTTAATGCTCTTGTCCCCCACTGTCAAAGTAGGTGATGACCACTGTTCATCCACTGTTCATCCACTGTTCCCGCACTATTACAACTACCACCACAATTACATTTTTACCCCTTTTTCCTACGTTGACACCTGTCGGTGACCCCTTGAGCTATAAAAGGAGGCCCATGCACAACGTAGAAAGGGTTCGGAACCTAGATCGCTCATTCGCTCGGTGTAGCTAGTTCTTCAAGCTCCCGAGCTCCAACACTCAATAACAAACCAAGCAGGAGTAGGGTTTTACGCGTCCATCACGTCCCGAACCTGGGTAAACTGCCCGCGTGCTCTCTACGATCTGCTCTTTGTGCTCCCTCCGCTCCCTTACCGCACGAACAAGGGGCTCCGGTCCCATAGGTGCTCGTGGTGGACAGTTTCCCCCGACAATATGCTCTGTGAAGGCAAGATTAAGCGTGCTAGTGTTGGGATCCTTAGCCATTCCTTGTAGGAAGGTGATAACTTCTGAAATACTACAATTATCAAAATCAATTTTATCATTAGTGGGCAGAATTGTAGTGTCATCCTCTTTGTTTAGTTCGCTCTCTATTATAAGAGTTTGAACATCTTCCCAAGTTTCGGGAAGCATAGGAGCAATTTTAAACTGAGGCTCATACTTTTTTCCCGGAAGGCCATGCCATGGGCACAACTCTCCATCATAACTAGTGTAATCACAAGGTTTATCTTTTTTATAAACCCCGTCAGAGATAAGTGGGGCAATGGAAGTAGGGGTGTACCCCTCCCATTTAGTGTTTTTGGTAGAACTCATGGTAGCAAGGAAGTGAGATAACTATTTTTGTGATTTTTGATAAAAGGAACTAAAGCAAAAACGAAAGGTAAACTAGCAAGACTAATAAGCAAAGGTAAAAGATAGCATGCAACTCCCCTATCCTGAAGAGTGGAGTCCCCGGCAACGGCGCCAGAAAATACTCCTTGATGGGCCTCGAACCCCTCGTTGGATTACCCCAAGTGGAAGGTGTAAGATGCAGTAAGTAGAAGTGTTTTCCCTTAGCAAAGATGCCAAGGATCGAATCCCCAGAGACTCCTAGGTTCAACAGGTAGGTGTCAACTGCTAAGGGCGCAATTAGCAATCAACGTGGACCTGCACACAGATACAAATAACTTTGCTCCCAACGAGTACAGAGAGGTTGTCAATCTCTCCGGCCTTGTAGTTCACAAAGGGTTAAAAGCAATATGATAGTAGTGATAGATAGTAATTTGCAATAGTAAATAAAATAGCGGAAAGTAAAATAGTGTATGTGATCAATGATAGTAATATGGACCGGAGTCACATGATGTTCACTAGTGATGTCTCTCTCCCAAAAGACGATAAAACAGCTATGCGAGGTAACAAATTACAGCTGGGCAATTGACAGGACCACGAACGCAAACCAATGCTGACTACATTGCAGGAAAGGTTGAGGTTCAAAGCATGGGCGGTATGCCAAAGTAAGTAGACCGAAATCCATCTGCATCTACTACTAATCATCCACCTTGAGATATCTATCCAGAACATCTCGCTGGTATTAAGTTGCGAGTCCCACCCATAGTGTAAACTCAATGCAACAGACAACTGCATTAAAAGAACTTTGCGTAAAGTAAACAATCCTTGCACCCGCGGGCACAAGCACCGTTGTTTTCCCCCTTGTGGCAACAACACATCCCCTAGACTCATGTTTCTGTCACTCAAGCTAGTCATCGAGGGGCATGAACCCACAATCGAGCATAACATTCCCTCTTGGAGTCACTACCTACTACTTGGCCAAAGCAATAAATAACAACGGAGAACATGCAAGAATTACTTATGAACTAAAATATAAAAGAGGTGAATCAAATATATTACTCAAGATCAATCTGAACATAATCTCATAATCCATCGGATCCCAGCAAACTCAACATAGCAACAACACAAGGATTACATAGGTGCCTCGATCATGTAGGGCAGCTCACGAGGACTAATTAGTGAAGCACAAGAACGGGAGGAGAACATCACATAGCTACTGGTCATGGACCCATGGTCCAAGAGAGACTACTCACGAGTCATCCGGGAGGCGTCCATGGTGGTGGAGAAGCTCCCGGTGGTGATCCTCCCCTCCGGCAAGGTGCCGGGAAGAGTTCTCCTGGTGCTCCCGATCTTGGAAGCGGCGGCGGCGGCGGAACAGAGATGGGATCGCGAAAAGAAGTCCTGTTTCAAGGGTTACGGGGACTCTTTAAATATCTGCCAAAGTAGGGCACCGGGGGGCTCTCGGGGTGCCGAGGCGCCCCCCCGGCGCGGCCCAGGGGGGGCGCGCCCACAGGGCGCCTGGGGCCCCTGTGGCCCCCCCAGGCTCCCCTTCGGAAGCAGTGTCGTTCCCGATACGCTGATTTTTTATATATTTTTTCTGTATTTTTCTGGGCAGTTCTCGAAACGTGAAAACCTGAAATACAAAAACAGCCGAAAACAGAAACTGGCACTGGGGTGCACTGGATTAGTAAGTTAGTCCAAATATGATCAAAAGTGTATGGAAGTGTATGAATATCATAGCAATATCACCCAAAAGTGGCATGGAGCAAGCAGAAATTATAGATACGTTTTGGACGTATCAGTGATCCTCCCCTCCGGCAGGGTGCCAGGAAGAGTTCTCCTGGTGCTCCCGATCTTGGTAGCGCGGCGACGGCGGAACAGAGATGAGATCGCGAAAAAGGGTTCCGTCCTTGAGGGTTTCGAGACGCGGTGTAAATATATGCCTAAGGGGGGCGTCAGAGGAGGCCTGGGGGGCCCAGGCGCCCTGGCGGCGTGGCCAGGAGGGGGGCGCGCACTCCGGCCGCCTGGAGCCCTGGTGGCCCCCCTACGGCCCTATTTTGGCCGCATGGAAGCTTCCGGAACGCTGATTTTTTATATATATTTCCCGGAATTTTTCTGGCAGTTTACGTAATGGGAAAACCTGAAATACAAAAACAGCAGAAAACAGAAACTGGCACTGGGGTGCACTGAGTTAATAGGTTAGTCCAAATATGATCAAAAGTGTATGGAAGTGCATAAATATCATAGCAATATCACACAAAAGAGGCATGGAGCAAGCAGAAATTATAGATACGTTTTGGACGTATCAACATCCCCAAGCTTAATTCATGCTCGTCCTCGAGTAGGTAAATGATAACAAGCATAATTTCTGTGGTGACATGCTATTAACCATATAAGGACTTTTCACAGTCACATGACAAAATCTTACTGAGACAATGAATCTGTAGTAATTAAGTTGCCTCATGAGAAAATCACAAAGAACTGAAAGTTTTACAATATGATACTGAAACATCAAATAGATTTGTAGTGAGCATGGTGTGCAAATATGATAAAGTGGTACCTCGCTTGCCCCCTTTAGTGAAGCAAAACATAAATGCAGGGGCACCTCCAAGGTTTAAGTGACGACTAGATACAATGATTTCAGAATAAACGATATCATAATCATGCAAAAGACATTGGTACTTTGGGACAATGCACATTACACTCAGAATGACAATCATGCTCTCAATAGTTGGTGCTTTAAAGAAGGTGGAGACTCTCGAACCGTGGCTTTTGATGGCAAGGTTGAAAACCCGTGGTCGGAAACAAAAACTAAACATGTACCAGAGCTCTTGGTTTTTAAAAACAGAGGTAAAATTATTTTTGGGATATGCATATTTCGTCAACGAATGCTAGCAGATAACTCAATTACTTCTCGAGCTGGACAAGTTTCGAGGAACGGCTCCCGCATGAGGACGATCACATCCTCTTAATCTCCTTTGTTTATCACTGCCAAAGTTTTCTGATTTCTCATGAACAAAGCGTTAAGGAGGGTTTGTTTGTTGTATTATTTTTTAATGAGCCGGGCGCACTCTTTGCCAGTTCCTTCTCATATTAGGGGTTTGCACATTAGACATGCAATCCCGGGGTGAAGCTTGTCCAACTTAAAAAGATCATGAATTAACTACTACTTCCTCATGAGCTAAAACAGAGGCACGAAAGAGAAATTCTTTTTTTTGAATAATTTCGAGATGGTACATGAAAGTCTTCGTTAGGAATGGCAGGTAAATACCATGTATAGGAAGGTATGGTGGACTCATATGGCATAACTGGTTCAAAGGATTTTGGATGCACAAGCAGTTAGTCCGCTTAGTACAGGCGAAGGTTAGCAAAAGACTGGGAGCGACCAACTAAAAGAGCAATGACGGTCATAATCATGCAGAGCGACAAAGCAACATTGAATCGGGCATGGAAGTTATATCGCTACTCAGAAATTAAAGATCATCAAGGCTTGATAGACTTTCTTTACAGTCTTAAATATGCGTGAGCATATGCCAAGTCAATCAAAATAAATTCTCGGAGGAAGATATCACTAAACCATACCACATCATAGGCAAACAAATCATGTTGGTACTCCAATAACACATTGAGAACACCCCAGCTATTTGAGACTAACCATAAGAAAACATGAACTACTAAGCATCATTATGCACATAGCATTTTTATCATGGACATATCAACCAGTGCAACAGAAGCCAACTCTCTTAACAAGATAAGCATGATAACTCAAGAGAGTTCCAGCGACCAACTAAACAGAAGCTCTTTTAAAAAGTAAAGCATGAAAACTAAGAGCTGAACATGATAGTAGCTATTGAAAGACAAAGAACATACACAGCAAAGATAAACATGAAAATTCTATGTTGTGTTCTAGGTTGAAGTGGAGCGTGTTTCTCTCCCACACAAAGAAAGCTGAGTTCCAACTCGTTATGAAAAGCAATCAAAGCTAAAGAAAACTAAAAGGGAAATTAAAAGCAAGACGCTCCAAGCATAGCACATAACACATGAAGTGATTAAAATGTAGTGGAACGAAAGACGAACTGATAATGTTGATGGAGAAGGGGATGCACGGGGGCATCCCCAAGCTTAGACGCTTGAGTCTTCTTGAATATTTCTTGGGGGTGCATGGGGGCATCCCCAAGCTTGAGCGTTTGACCCTCTTGAATCTTTTTATCATCTTCCCTCGCACACTTGAAAACTCCCTTCATACATAACTCATCATAATCTGATTAGCGAGGTTAGTACCCATAATAAAATAATTTTTCCTTGCTGGAAATCAGGATATTCTTGAAGGTCTACTGTTTTTCAAGATTTCCAAAAGGTTTTTGCAAAGAAAAAGCAAGCTCAAGGTTTGCAAAACGAAGGAAAGGCAAAACAGGACAGAATCTGTGAAAAACAGACCAGCAGGTAGTAAATAATTTTTTCGGGGCACTTCTGCAACTCAAATAAAAAAACTCATAACAGACGCCCAAAAGCCAATTGTATAGAGCACACTGTCGAAAAAATTCAGACCAAAAAGATGACCTGGTGATTTTATACGAATTTTTCTATCCAAGGACATAATCTGTTTCCTGGACAGCACGTCACAACTTTTGAACTTCCTTGCAATCAGAGGCTAAACTTGGCACAAAGCTGAAAAGTAAAGATACAATGATGATGCTACTGTAGTAACAAACATCAAGACACAACAAAAGCAAAACAAAATTTTATTCATTGTGGGCTGCCTCCCAAAAGCGCTTTCTTTTATGCCTTTAAGCTAGGCATAATGCAAAGAGATCAAGTTTTATCAAGAGTAAAAGAATAGCTAGCCCGTATAACGGACTCAAAAGGTAACTTAATCTTCTTTCTAGGGAAGTGTTCCATCCCTTTCTTGAGAGGAAATTGGAATTTTATATTCCCCTCTTTCATGTCAATGATAGCACCCACGGTGCGAAGAAAAGGTCGTCCCAAAATAATTGGACAAGAAGGTTCACATTCAATATCCATAATAGTAAAATCAACGGGAACATAATTGTCATTGACAATGATAAGAACATCGTCGATCCTCCCCAAAGGTTTCTTTATGGAAGAATCAACAAGACGAACACCAAAAGAACAAGAATCAAAAGGTTTCAATTTAAGCATATCATATATTCTTTTGGGCATAACGGAGGTACTAGCTCCAACATCACATAAAGCATAGCAAGAGAAGTTATTCAACTTAATTTTAATCATAGGATCCCAACCATCTTCTAGCTTTCTAGGTATGGAGGCTTCTACCCTAAGTTTCTCCTCCCTAGCTTTGATGAGAGCATTAGTGATATGCTCTGTGAAGGCAAGATTAAGTGTGCTAGTGTGGGGATCTCTAGACATCTTGTGAAGAAAATCAATAACTTCGGTAAGGGTGCAATTATCAAAATCAAGGTCACTACTATCAAGTAAAGTGGTAGTGGTGTCCTTTAGGCTCACTTGTTTGGTAGTTTCTATGGTCATAGCATCACCATTAATAGGTCCAATGGGACCAGGAGTGCATTGGGTGCTAAGAGTTTGGATATCCTCAACAACTTGGATAGTAGCAACAGTGTGGTGGGTAGGAAGGTTCTTGATTCTATCTTCTTCCTCCTTTTCTCTAGCCCATCTCTCTTTAAGTTTAGCCAACATCCTAATGTTTTCATTAATTTGCACTTGAATAGCATTCATAGGAGTGGTCTTCCTCTCCTCAAGAGGGGAAGTTCTAATTTTAAGCAACTCTACCTCATGGGCTAAATTGTCTACCTTCGAAGAGAGATCATCTAGTTTGGCTAGTTTTTCTTCTACACTCTTATTGAAGGCTTTTTGGGTAGTGATGAAATCTTTAAGCATAATCTCTAGTTCAGAAGTGGAGTTCTTGGTGCTAGGATAAGCATTGTTGTTCCCATAGGAATTAGAGGGGAACGGTCTAGGATTGCTACCAAAATTACTCCTATAAGCATTGTTATTGAAATTGTTTCTAGAGATAAAGTTCACATCTAATTGTTCTTGAGCAATCAAAGAATTTAAAGGAACATCACGAGGATCAATAGAAGATTGCTTGGAAAGTAGAGACATGATCAAGTCAACTTTTTCATTTAGGGAAGAAATCTCCTCGACAGAGTTTACCTTCCTACCTATTGGAGCGCGTTCCGTGTGCCATTGGGAATAATTGGTCATCATCTCATCGAGAAGCTTCGTGGCAGCACCATGTGTAGTTGACATAAAGGTTCCTCCCAGGGCCGAATCTAACAAGTTCCACGAGGTAAAGTTCAAGCCTGCATAAAAAGTTTGGATAACCATCCAAGTAGTCAAACCATGAGTAGGGCAGTTCTTGACAAGAGATTTCATGCGTTCCCAAGCTTGGGCAACGTGTTCATTATCCAATTGTTTAAAATTCATTATGTTACTCCTTAGTTGGATAATTTTAGCAGGTGGATAGTACTTTCCAATAAAAGCATCCTTGCACTTGTCCCAAGAATCTATGCTATTTCTAGGCAAAGATTGAAACCAAATTTTAGCTCCTCCTCTCAAGGAGAAAGGAAAAAGCTTAAGCTTAACAATATCACCATCTATTTCAGTGTACTTTTGCATATCACAGAGTTCAACAAAATTGTTTAAGTGTAAAGCAGCATCATCTCCAGCACCGGAGAATTGATCTTTCATAACTAGGTTCAGTAAAGCAGGTTTAATTTCATAAGAAGGTGCTGAAGTGGCAGGTGTAGCAATGGGCGTGCAGATAAAGTCATCGTTGTTATGACTAGTGAAGTCACACAACTTGGTGTTCTCGGTGGAACCCATAGCAGCAAGCAAGCAAGATAACTATTTTTGTGATTTTCGATAAAAGATACTAAAGCAAAAACTGAAAGGTAAACTAACAAGACTAAAAAGCAAAGGTAAAAGATAGCGTGCAACTCCCCTATCTTGAAGAGTGGAGTCCCCGGCGACGGCGCCAGAAAACTTTGCTTGATGGCTTCTCGCCCCTCGTTGGTTACCCCAAGTGGAAGGTTTGAGATGCAGTGTAGCGGTAGTTTTCCCTTGGCAAAGATACCAAGGATCCAATTCCCCTGAGACTCCAAGGTTCAACA
This sequence comes from Secale cereale, assembly GCA_902687465.1. NCBI lineage: Eukaryota > Viridiplantae > Streptophyta > Magnoliopsida > Poales > Poaceae > Secale > Secale cereale. The sequence goes on along the minus strand of LR738713.1, from coordinate 573,983,579 downwards.
AGAAGGTGTCAACTGCTAACGGCGCCAGATACTTAGCAATTAACTGGACGTGCACACAGTTACAAATAACTTTGCTCCCAGCGAGTACAGAGAGGTTGGCAATCCCTCCGGCCTTGTCGTTTACAAAGGATCAAACACAAGAGATAATAGTGATAGGTATGACTGCAACTAGTAAGTAAGAACAGAAAGTAAATAGCGGATGTGATCAGTGATGGTAATATGGACCGGGGTCCCATGATGTTCACTAGTGATGTCTCTCTCCCAAAAGACGACAAAACAGCTAAGCGAGGTAAACGAATTACAGCTGGGCAATTGACAGGATTATGTGCGCAAACCAATGCTAACTATGCTGCAAAGAAAGGTAGAGGCTCAAAAGCATGGGCGGTACGCCAAGGCAAGTAGACCGAAATCCATCTGCATCTACTACTAATCATCCACCTTGAGATATCTATCCAGAACATCTCGCTGGTATTAAGTTGCGAGTCCCACCCATAGTGTAAACTCAAAGCAACAGACAACTGCATTAAAAGAACTTTGCGTAAAGTAAACAATCCTTGCACCCGCAAGTACAAGCACCGTTGTTTTCCCCCTTGTGGCAACAGCACATCCCCTAGACTCATGTTTCTGTCACTCAAGCTAGTCATCGAGGGGCATGAACCCACAATCAAGCATAACGTTCCCTCTTGGACTTACTACCTACTACTTGGCCAAAGCAATAAACAGCAACGGAGAACATGCAAGAATTACTCAAGAACATAAATATAAAAGAGGTGAATCAAATATATTACTCAAACACAATCTGAACATAATCTCATAATTCATCGGATCCCAGCAAACTCATCATAGCAACAACATAAGGATTACATATGTGCCTCGATCATGTAGGGCAGCTCACGAGGTCTAATCGGTGAAGAACAAAGAGGGGAGGAGAACATCATATAGCTACTTGTCATGGACCCATGGTCCAAGGGAGACTACTCACAACTCATCCGGGAGGCATCCATGGTGGTGGAGAGGCTCCCGGTGGTGATCCTCCCCTCCGGCAGGGTGCCGGGAAGAGTTCTCCTGGTGCTCCCGATCTTGGAAGCGCGACGGTGGCGGAACAAAGATGAGATCGCGAAAAAGGGTTCCGTCCTCGAGGGTTTCGGGACGCGGTGTAAATATATGCCAAAGGGGGGCGTCAGAGGAGGCCTGGGGGGCCCAGGCGCCTTGGCGGCGCGGCCAGGAGGGGGGGCGCGCCCTCTGGCCGCCTGGAGCCCTGGTGGCCCCCCTCCGGCCCTACTTTGGCCGCATGGAAGCTTTCGGAACGCTGATTTTTTATATATTTTTCCCGGAATTTTTCTGGCAGTTTACGTAATGGGAAAACCTGAAATACAAAAACAGCAAAAAACAGAAACTGGCACTGGGGTGCACTGAGTTAATAGGTTAGTCCAAATATGATCAAAAGTGTATGGAAGTGCATAAATATCATAGCAATATCACACAAAAGAGGCATGGAGCAAGCAGAAATTATAGATACGTTTTGGACGTATCAGGTGGTAGTGTAGTCCACTTCCCCTCGCCTGATGGGTGGAACAGATCACGTAACCTTCTGTCCTCTCCTCTTCTGCACGCAACCTATTCTTCTCTCTTGCCTCCGCAGCCGCTTTGCCTCCCTGAGCAAGAAGATGCGCAAAGATGGGGGCGGATCTGGGCGATGGCTCCCGTGCCACCTCCCCTGAACGAGGATCTCGCCGTCGTGATCTCCCCGCACGTCGAGAAGGAGGTGGGAGGAGGACTTCGTCCACCGCACGGTGCTGGTGAACGGCAATGGGGCCCTTGACGAGGACGGTGAGGTTGGTGTTGACAACCGCAGCGGGAGGTCGTCAGATCCGTCGTTGCCGCCGTTCTTCTGCTCGAGGCAGTCGTCGTCCACATGCTCGTCTTTAAGTTCCACCTCGCCACCATGGGTGGACGCCGGTGAGGCCAGCCTTCCCTCCATGCGCAGGTAATCCTATGCTCCCCTAAACGCCCTCTCCCTTCCCCTATCTCTCTCCCCTGACCCCGTATCTATATTCCTCCCTTCTCGATTTCTTCAAGGGTGGGGAATGGCGGTCTCGAACCAGCGAATCTGCGAGAAACATCGGAGACAAGAGTCAAGAGGTGGGAGGGAACGTATCGGCGGCACTGGGATAGTGGCATCTGCGAGGGCACGTCGTGGGAGGAGGCAGTGTGGAGCGGATCAATGGCAGCAGACACTGGTTTGTTGCCCGGGAACAGGAGGTTGGAGACTTGGTGCACACCGGTTGCCTCCTAGCACCCCGTCTCCACCTCGCCACCGATGTGCTCAGCCATGATCTCCTCCAGGCCACCACCGTGCACAATCGGCTCTCCTCCTCTGTCCTCGTCTGCGGCCAAGGGCCATTCTTCTGGGCCAAGATTGTTGAGACCCAGGCACGTCGTTGTGGGAATCCCCCATTCTCCCACTTCCTCGGCCCAAGGTCTGTTACTCTGTCTCATTATTTACTGATTTTCCCATTAAATAAGTTGTTGCATCAATTGATTGTGAAGGCTACGGGATCTTCATATTCTGAAGGTTTTTCGATGTCAAATAATGCGTTGGATTAGTTGCACAAGATGCAATACTAAATTTCTCATGCTAAAGGATTTTTTTGCCTATGCACCAAGCATCGTAGATTCATATTGGATATACCATGTATTTTGTATAATTTTTTACCGGGTAAGTACTGATTGCAGCACCATAGAGCCCAACAAGGAGGTCCAGCAGTCTGTTTTGTCGTCCTCGTGCCTTGGCGGCACTGAAGAGAAGGCCGAGCAGTCTGTGGTGTCTTCATCCTCGCCGGACATGCTGGTATGTTATGCTCTTTCGCTGCTCCGCTGCCTCAGCTACCCTTCCACCATGGGATACGAGCATGGCCTTGCCATGGTTGGGTTTCGTGTTACATTGTTGTTGTGATACATAACTGTGTTGAAGTATATCTTTCATAGTGTATGTACATGTTTCTTCTCAGACCAATTTTTGTATATGTATTAATGCATTTTACATAGTGAAAATACACCTAATTATTCCATGGTGTCTTGTATAGTAAATTTTAATTAGCCTGCCTGTTTTGCATATGTACCATTTGCCTAGACAAAATATCGTTTGCCACTACCTTAGAAGTTAATTATATTCATACCTTTGGTTCAGTTGTAGCTTCAATCATTTACATGTGTGAGTAGGTATTCCTTTAATCCCTTGACATGAGAATAATATAGGGCATGTCAGGTTGTATTATTGATGCATGATATGTCAACAAAAAGAGAAATTCCAGATTTGCAATGAGTTTCCAGTGATTAGTGCGTCTAAAATGCTTGCTTTCCTAATTATAAGTTCCTATGTGTTCTCCGCTGTGTTCTAACTTCTTAGGTGATATGTTAAGCTAATAAACTTGCTGAGAATTAACGCATGTATCCAGATTATATATCTGTACCTGATAGATTGGCCATTAATTTCTTATAGAACAAGGTTTATTATAGCCATCTCCCAAGGAAATCTATAAAAGAAAAATATGCGTGCGTTCTTGCAGATCTTGTTCTCAGATTATCAATTGAAGGCGACCATGAGATATTCTCATGCCGTTGTAGAAGGTTAACTTGTTTGTGGATTAAAATCTTGATAATTAGATTGACTGCTTCACTTCATATATTATTTCCCTCATGGCTTCTAATCCATTCCGATGACTTCCTATTATCTGCATTAAGTTTTTAAATGCCTATGCTCTATATATTTGGTTGTTCAATTAACATTAGATTCCTCGACCAGTGTGGTTTCATTCTTTCCTTTGGTCAAATAGCCATTTCATTTATATTGACAGAGATCCAGCTCTATTTTCAGGTCCAGTTTATGCTCACTTATGTGATGTTTTTCATGAAAGATTCTTGAAACTCCTATTCTTTGAACATATCACACTCCTGTGATGTTTTTCATCAATTGACGAGTACTTGTCAATTTGGTTCTTTACATGGAAGTGATATGTTCTCTTGCTGATATTACTCTTTTGCTATCATACAGATTTGGATGCATCTGCAGAGTAATGACAGTACACAGAGAAATTCATCAACTGGCTGTTGCAGCACTCAACCAAAATTTGCACCAACAGGGCGATGAATACAATATTCTTGCTAATCTTTCTTCTTCAAAGTATGCTAAATGATCTTCAAAAGCTGGCTACTGGTGTGTTTTGCTGCAGTTTATTCCTGACAGTCAAGGCATCAAAGTCTAGGGTAATCAACATCCAGAATAAGGTCTGATTGGGTAGAACAGGTAGTCTTGAAATGCTTTCTTGATGGGATTACTCCATTATGTAGATCAGGTGAAAACATTGGGCCAGGCATTTAGATTAAATGTTCGGCGGGGTTCTGGAACTAACCAATATATCTATTTCTTAGATAAAGCATATGCTACCATGGCGGTGCTACTCACACCATGAGTGTGGTGAAGTTATGGTTAATAGTTTATATGCATCCATTTTGTCTTCAACAATAGAAAGTTGTATACCTTCAATCGGCTTTGTGGAAGGCTGTTTCAGTGGATAGGTTGTGCAAAAAAGTTCAGAATTGGGGACTATCATTCTCATAGTATGGTTTGCAGAGGTAGATCTTGAAAGTTTATCAAGTTTAGATAAGTTTCTGTACCCTTGTTGAGATGGCATGGCAATGATAAATTTGTTTTCTTGATGGCTACTTCGCTCCCCAATTTTACTTATGCATTTTATTTTGATATCTATCTGATTTTTGAACCGGTTCATGTGTTGGCTGAGACAATACTATATATTATTTGGTCTGCGGAAAGTTGGTTACTGCTCGAACTATTCTGGCCTGTCCACCTCGTCGCCTGTGACTCTTTACATGAAACCAGCAAAACGTACTAGGGGAGTTCGGAAACTCCAAATCGTGATATGGCCGAGACTACAACAAGGCCATGTGGATGTGTGTTTCCCAACAATGGAAATTAGCTGAAAATTGGAATTCCCAAGAGGGCAAGTTACCTTTTTTTGTGAAATAAGAGGGGGCAAGTTATCGTCAATTTGTGTCAGCTGACAATAACACCTGATCAGTTCATGCTTTCTATATTGATGTGTATGTTGCTACAACAAACTTGTTACTATATCCAGTTCATTTAAGTTTATTCTGTTTGCAAATGGTAGTCAGAATCCCAGCTATCTAGAGCTTATCAACAATATTCTCACGAATGTAAGTTCACTATCTTAAATTTACACCATTCATAGTTAATGTATCTATACGAGTGGAATACTAATGATATTTTATGTCTAGGACTTTGATGTTGTGGTAGGTGGCAATTGTCACAAATCGGACAAGGGTTGTTGATTTCACTCAGCCATATGTTAGTCGGGCTTGTGGTACTTTGTTAAGAAGCATAGTGGATGGGCCTTTTTGCAGCCATTCACCATCAAAATGTGGGGTGTCACAGGACTATCTTTCTTATAATACCTAGGTGTGGCTTGCCTGCTTGAGCACAGAATCAATGATAATTTCCGTGCCCCCCCCGCCCCGCACGCGCGCGTCAAATAGGTTATCACTGTACCCTACTTTTCTGTATATTTTTGGTGTTGTTACCAGGTTAGGAAAGGCTAAAACTTTGTACTTAACTTTAAACCTTAGCTACATTTATGTTTCACTGGCGTAAAATTCAGCTATTTATACGAAGTATCTTTATTGTGTAATCCATTTATCATCTATTGTTTTTTCTATAATGTATTTCCCATTTTATTTTTGTAAGTCATTCCCATTTTCTCACCTATACATGATAGTCCTAATTTTCCTTTTTAGACCAGACCCTGTTCAAAATGTGATTGAAATGAATCCAATACTAATAATGGCTTACATACTGAATATTCAAGTAATAACTATAAGTCTACACTCTACAGTAAGGTGTGCAGACAAGAACAATGGTCAAGTTCAAAGCAGGCCATTATAGCTACTGAAGTATTTTTAACAGTTCACATTCTGTAGTACATTTTATCTATAAACAAATGAAGAGAACACTTGTACAAACAACTTTTGATAAACACTAACCGAATCATTCTTGTGAAATCCATCGAGTATCTCTGCTGTTTCTTGCTTCAAGCATTTTTTTGGTACCGAATTATGTTGGTCTTATATCCAATCTTGTTCTTAAAGTTTTCAAAGCTATGTTACCATATATGGAATCATAATTCATAATGTGCTGCAATATTGCTGGGATGGGGATAGTATGTGGATGTGATTCAGTCACTTATTGTCCTTTTAGATATGTGATTCAATCTCAAAGATGTCGCGGTTCAATTTCATGCAAATGGTGCCCATCGACACTACTACCTTCGGGAGGTCGCCATTGTATGGATTGGCAACCATGGTGAATAAGCTCTAGTTTATGCCCTGCATAGTGCCCTTTGTCATGCAAACCTTTGGCGTCTACGACAATGTCCCTACTTCTTTGCCCGCAAAATGGGCGCATTGAGGACTACTATGATGGCTAGCCTACGATGGTGAATGAGCAGCTGCTCAAGCAGGCGATGAGGACGGTGAGCGTCGGCTCGTTGGGGGGCAGTAGAAAGCGGTGAGGATGGCAAGGCGGATGCCGACATCATGAGAGGAGTATCTTGTGGAGACATAATGTTAAGATTGCTTTTCTATTTGTTGAGTTTGATTATCAGTTGTATATGCACCTGTCCTATCAACTGCAAAAAAATCCACCGAAAGGGGCACTTACGTACCTTGCCTTTTAATATAGAAGTTGCAAAGGAAAAAAGAAAAAGTGTGTCCACCTATCTGGCACCACCCAGGAACAACTCAGGCGGCGCACCAAGGGTGCGCCCCAACCACTAGTGTGCTTTAAAAGTGGCACCATGATCTTCATGATAGAGAGTCTCTTGTTTTGTCATCTTCTTATACTAGTGGGAATTTTCATTATAGAACTTCGCTTGTATATTTCAATGATGGGCTTCCTCAAATTGCCATAGGTCTTCATGAGCAAGCGAGTTGGATGCACACCCACTTAGTTTCCTTTTGAGCTTTCATACACTTATAGCTCTAGTGCATCCGTTGCATGGCAATCCCTACTCACTCACATTGATATCTATTGATGGGCATCTCCATAGCCCATTGATACGCCTAGTTGACGTGAGACTATCTTCCTCCTTTTTTGTCTTCTCCACAACTGCCGCTCTATTCCACCTAAAGTGCTAAATACATGGCTCATGCTCATGCATTGCGTGAAAGTTGAATTTTTTTGAAAAATTAAAGTATGAAACAATTGCTTGGCTGAAACCGGGGTTGTTGATGATGTTACAAACCTAGGGTAGGGTCATAGGACAGACCAAGATATCCCACCCAAGGTCACTACCCCAAAAGCTCAAAAGACGAACCGAAGGCAACAAGAACAGTTGACTCACATGGCCTAAGAGGACATCCCACGCGACCGTACACCCCCGTCCAGACGACTCAACTTCACTCGACCCTTCCAAAACACTCGACCCCTGAAGGTAAAGGGTTCCTTAGGACACTATCCGGTATTCACTCCGCTGCAATGAATACCTTTATTACTCTTTACTGCGGGCGTTATCAGTAACGCCTGCCTTTATGTACATTGAACCCTTGGTAACGTGGAGCATGGCTAGGGTCCTGGCAGACTATATAAGTCACCCCCTCCTCCAGTACAAGGGTTCGCACCCCCTGTAACTCAAACACCCCCATACATTCTAGTCGACTGCCTTTGGGCACCGAGACGTAGGCATTTTACTTCCTCTGAGAAGGGCCTGAACTCGTATACATCATGCGTACAACCTCGCCATAGCTAGGGCCTTGCCTCCTCTTACGTACCCCCTACTCGTACTGTCAGACTTAGAACCACGATAGTTCGCGCCCACCTTGGGGCAAGGTATCTTAGCTACTTCTGGTGAGGTTGTAAACTTTTCTCCGACCTCCTACATCATGGTTTCCGGCGGTGGTCTGGCGTTGGGCTGTGAGATCCGACTCGGCGCGCTCATCTTCGTCGCCGACGACTCCGCTTGGCTCCAGGAGGCTCCCCTCGACGTCGAGGCGCTGCCCGTCCGCGAGGCCGCGCACTTCCGCTCCAGCGCTTGCGGCGTCCTTCTCCGGCAACCATCGACTCAGTACCTGTCGATTCCTTCATCATCTGTCGTCCCCGCCGGACACCGTTGCAAGCAATCCGGCCGCTCGCGGCTCCAGCGGTGGGTGAAACATGCAGTGGCCCGCCAGGCGGCCACCCCTCAAGTCGCAGCCATCGAGCCCGACGAGTACCTCTATGGGGCGGTCGATCCGTCGGTCGAGCTCGCGGATTCAGTTTCTGAGTGCGGGAGCAGCGATCCTACAGCGGAAGTCCTCATGGTCGACTCACGCCGCAGTCCGCCAGGATTCCCACGCGGCGGCGACGGCGGCAGCGGCGACGGTCATTCATTCGACCACGACGGGTACATTCCCCAACCCCTCACTGCCGAGCAGAGGGACGAGCTCTGCCGCCGCAATGAGGACGCACTCTTCACCCCCATCGTGGGAGATACTCCAGAGGCTCTGGCCTTGGAAGCCACGTGCTTGGCCACCGTGGTCGAGCACGTGTGTTTGGAGAATATCCAGCGCGCACTCGACGAACGGGCCCCGCCGACTGGTCCCCAAGTCCAGTCGACGACCGCGGCAATCGTTCCCGCGCGAGACTCAGGTGTTCCGTATGCCTTCCAGAACCTCGAAGCCGCGGCTCGCATCATGGAGTCAATTCAACCATCACAGTCAGAGGCTGGGAGAGGCCTACAGTAGATCCGGGCGTTGCTCCGAACAGCCGGAGAGCAGATAGCGGTTGTTTCTCAGTCGCGCAACAGGATTCACAGCAGACCGGTGGCTGCAGACACCGTTTGGTCAGCCCACAGTCCAAGATCGCCCCCGAGGCGTGAGGATCGTGGCCCACGTCAAGATCGGCATCTGGGTCGGAATGATGAGCAGTGTGACCGTCGACCCGGTCATCACGACCGTCGTCGAGTGCCTACGCCTCCTCCGAGAAGCGGATCATTCTCGCCCAGGCGACATGAGGTCAGACGCTTACGTGACGATGAGCGGAGGATTCCCCCAGATCCCCGGAGGCTCGGCTTCGATGCAAGGTCTATCCTTGTGCAGGGGCTGGTCGACCGGAACAGGCCGTTTAGAGAAGAGCAAGGTAGAGACCGTCCGAGTGGAAGCCGAGCATCCGTCTCTGGACCCGAATGTTTTAAAAGTGCCATCAAGGCCGCTGAGATCCCCCCAAACTTCAGGTTGGCGGCGAGGGTAAATAAGTTCACCGACGAGTCAAAACCAGACACCTGGCTCGAGGACTACCGAGTGGCTGTGCAAATTGGAGGTGGCAACGACGACGTAGCCATGAAACACCTTCCTCTGATGCTGGGCGGCTCGACTCAGGCGTGGCTTAATCAGTTGGCCCCTGGGAGCATATACAGTTGGGAAGAGCTGGCCCGAGTGTTTATTCGAACCTTCGAAGGTACCTGCAAATGGCCTGCAGGGCTCGCGGAGCTGCAGCATTGCGTACAGAAGCCGAACGAAACTTTGAGGGATTACATACAGAGATGGACCACCTTGCACCACACGGTGGAGAATGTGTCTGAACACCAAGCAGGCTGCACCTTCAAGGAGGGCGTGCGATACCGAGAACTGAATCTGAAGTTTGGTCGAATGGGAGATATGTCCCTGTCCCGGATGATGGAGATAGCCAGTCGGTACGCTAACGACGAAGAAGCCGATCGACTCCGCAGTGGCAAGAAACCAGTCGGACAAGATGATCAGAACTCCAATCGGAAACCCAAGCGCAAGGCCAAGCCAGCTGCTCAGGGCGAAGCTGCAGTTGTCAACCAAGGGAAGGGCAAAGGAAAGCCCAAGGGGCCTTGGGTCCCCAAGAAAGTGAAAGATCAAGCTGGGAATGATGTACTTGACCAGCCGTGTCCTATCCACATGAAGAAAGACGAAGAGGGGAACTTGGTCTATCCCAAGAACACCACTCGACAGTGCCGGCTCCTGATCCAGAACTTCCAGAAGGATCAGTCGACTGAGAAGGAAAAGGAATCAGAAGAGACCGACGACAAAGAAGGGGATGGAGGTTACCCCCAGATCAACTCCACTCTGATGATCTTCGCCGATGTTGAAAGCAAAAGTCGACTGAAAGTGATCAACGGGGAAGTCAACATGGTTGCCCCGGCAACAACCACGTATCTGAAGTGGTCCAAGGCCCCCATCACATTCGACCAGTCCGATCACCCTGCACACATTGCTACCGCTGGGCGGCATGCATTGGTGGTCGACCCAGTGGTCGAGGGCACGCATTTGACCAGGGTCCTGATGGATGGTGGAAGTGGCTTAAATATTCTATACGCCGAAACCCTCCGTGGGATGGGCATTCCGATGTCCAAGCTAAGCGAAAGCAACATGAGGTTCCACGGGGTCATTCCCGGGAAGAAGGCCGATTCACTTGGCCAAATCTCACTCGACATAGTCTTTGGCGACTCGAAGAATTACCGCAAAGAGAAGTTGACGTTTGGTAGCAGTGTTGGGAAACGTTGCATGGGAAACAAAAATTTTCCAACGCTCACCAAGATCAATCTAGGAGATGCATCTACGAGGGAAGAGTCGGATCCACATACCCTTGTAGATCGCGATGCGGAAGCGTTGCAAGAACGCGGATGAAGGAGTCGTACTCGCTGCGATTCAGATCGCGGTTGATTCCGATCTAAGCGCCGAACAACGGCGCCTCCGCGTTCAACACACGTGCAGCCCGGTGACGTCTCCCACGCCTTGATCCAGCAAGGAGAGAGGGAGAGGTTGGGGAAGACTCCATCCAACAGCAGCACGACGGCGTGGTGGTGGTGGAGGAGCGCGGGACTCCAGCAGGGCTTCGCCAAGCGCTGCAAGAGACGAGGAGGGAGAGGGGTAGGGCTGCGCCAAGAGGGAGACGTTCTCATGTCTCTAGCAGCCCCAAAACCTCACATATATATAGGGGGAAGGGGGGGCTGCGCCTCCTTTAGGGTTTCCCACCCCTAGGGGTGCGGCAGCCCCCAAAAACCCATCTAGGGTGCGGCCAAGGGGGGAGAGAGAGAGGGGGCGCCCTAGGGTGGGCCTTAAGGCCCATCTGGACCTAGGGTTTGCCCCCCTCCACTCTCCATGCGCCTAGGGACTTGGTGGGGGGGCGCACCAGCCCCCTTGGGGCTGGTCCCCTCCCACACTTAGCCCACGCAGCCTTCAGGGGCTGGTGGCCCCACCTGGTGGACCCCCGGGACCCTCCCGGTGGTCCCGGTACATTACCGATATCGCCCGAAACTTTTCCGGTGACCAAAACAGGACTTCCCATATATGAATCTTTACCTCCGGACTATTCCGGAACTCCTCGTGACGTCCGGGATCTCATCCGGGACTCCGAACAACATTCGGTAACCGCGTACATACTTTCCCTATAACCCTAGCGTCATCGAACCTTAAGTGTGTAGACCCTACGGGCTCGGGAACCATGTAGACATGACCGAGACAACTCTCCGATCAATAACCAACAGCGGGATCTGGATACCCATGTTGGCTCCCACATGTTCCACGATGATCTCATCGGATGAACCACGATGTCAAGGATTCAATCAATCCCGTATACGATTCCCTTTGTCTATCGGTATAGCACTTGCCCGAGATTCGATCGTCGGTATACCGATACCTTGCTCAATCTCGTTACCGGCAAGTCTCTTTACTCGTTCCGTAACACATCATCCCGTGATCAACTCCTTGATCACATATTGTGCACATTATGATGATGTCCTACCGAGTGGGCCCAGAGATACCTCTCCGTCATACGGAGTGACAAATCCCAGTCTCGATTCGTGCCAACCCAACAGACACTTTCGGAGATACCTGTAGTGCACCTTTATAGCCACCCAGTTATGTTGTGACGTTTGGTACACCCAAAGCATTCCTACGGTATCCGAGAGTTGCACAATCTCATGGTCTAAGGAAAAGATACTTGACATATAGAAAAGCTTTAGCATACGAACTACACGATCTGTGCTAGGCTTAGGATTGGGTCTTGTCCATCACATCATTCTCCTAATGATGTGATCCCGTTATCAACGACATCCAATGTCCATGGTTAGGAAACCGTAACCATCTATTGATCAACGAGCTAGTCGTCTAGAGGCTTACTAGGGACATGGTGTTTGTCTATGTATCCACACATGTATCTGAGTTTCCTTTCAATACAATTCTAGCATGGATAATAAACGATTATCGTGAACAAGGAAATATAATAATAACCAATTTATTATTGCCTCTAGGGCATATTTCCAACAGTCTCCCACTTGCACTAGAGTCAATAATCTAGTTCACATCGCCATGTGATTAACACTCACAGGTCACATCATCATGTGACCAGCATCCAAAGAGTTTACTAGAGTCAGTAATCTAGTTCACATCAATATGTGATTAAGACTCAATGAGTTCTGGGTTTGATCATGTTATGCTCGTGAGAGAGGTTGTAGTCAACGGGTCTGCAATATTCAGATCCCTATGTACTTCGCAAAACTTTATGTCATATCATAGATGCTGCTACCACGTTCCACTTGGAGCTATTCCAAACTGTTGCTCCATTATACGTATCCGGTATCTCCACTTAGAGTTATCCGGATAGGTGTTAAGCTTGCATCGACGTAACTCTTTACGTCGAACTCTTTATCACCTCCATAACCGAGAAACATTTCCTTATTCCTCTAAGGATAATTTTGACCGCTGTCCAGTGATCCACTCCTGGATCACACTTGTACCCCCCTTGCCAGACTCGTGGCAAGGCACGCATCAGGTGCGGTACTCATCATGGCATACCGTATAGAGCCTATGACAAAAGCATAGGGGATGACCTTCGTCCTTCCTCTTCCTTCTGCCGTGGTCAAGTTTTGAGTCTTACTCAACTTCACACCTTACAACTCAGGTAAGAACTCCTTCTTTGACTGATCTATTTTGAACTCCTTCAAAATCATGTCAAAGGTGTGTGTTCTTTTGAAAGTATCATCAGGCGTCTTGATCTATCTGTATAGATCTTGATGCCCAATATGTAAGCAGCTTTATCCAGGTCTTCCTTTGAAAAACTCATTTCAAACAACCCTTTATGCTTTCCAGAAATTCTACATCATTTCGGATCAACAATATGTCATTCACATATACTTATCAGAAATGTTGTGATGCTTCCACTCACTTTATTGTAAATACAAGTTTCTAACAAACTTTGTATACCCAAAAACTTTGATCACTCCATCAAAGCATATATTCCGACTCCGAGATGCTTGCTCTAGTCCATGGAAGGATCGCTGGAGCTAGCATATCTTTTAGCATCCTTAGGATCGACAAAACCTTTCTGATTTTATCATATACAACCTTTCCTTACGAAAACTGGTAAGGAAACTTGTTTTGTCATCCATCTGCCAGATTTCATAAATGCAGCTAATGCTAATCATGATTCCGACGGACTTAAGCATCGCTACGGGTGAGAAAATCTCATCGTAGTCAACTCCTTGAACTTGTGGAAAACTCTTCGCCACAAGTCGAGCTTCATAGACGGTGACATTACCGTCCACGTCCGTCTTAGTCTTAAAGATCCATTTGTCTCAATGGCTCGCCGATCATAGGCCAAGTCCACCAAAGTCCATACTTTGTTTTGATACATGGATCCTATCTCGGATTTATCGGCTTCTAACCATTTGTCGGAATATGGGCCCACCATCGCTTCTCCATAGTTCGTAGGTTCATCGTTGTCCAACAACATGACCTCTAAGACAGGATCACCGTACCACTCAGGAGTAGTACACATCCTTGTCGACCCACGAGGTTCGATAGCAACTTGATCTGGGGCTTCATGATCACTATCATTAGTATCCTCTTCAACTGTCGTAGGTTCCACAGAAACATCTTTCTGTGTTGCACTACTCTCCGGTTGAAGTGAGGGTTCGACAACCTCATCAAGTTCTATCTTCCTCCCACTCAATTCTTTCGAGAGAAACTCCTTCTCGAGAAAGGACCCATTCTTAGCGACAAACATTTTTGTCCTTGGATCTGAGATAGAAGGTATACCCAACCGTTACCAGTGTGTATTCCATGAAGATGTATTTGTCCGCTTTGGGTTCGAGCTTTTCCTGGCTGAAGCCATAAGCATCGCAGCCCCAAACATTTAAGAAAACGACAACTTTGGTTTCTTGCCAAACCATACGACGTCGTCTCAACGGACTTAGATGGTGCCCTATATAAAGTGAATGCAGCTGTCTCTAATGCATAACCTCAAAATAATAGTGGTAGATCGGTAAGACACACCATAGATCGCACCATATCTCATAAGGTTCGATTACGATGTCCGGACACACCATTACGCTGTGGTGTTCCAGGGGACTTCAACTGCGAAACAATTCCACAATGTCTTAAGTGATTGCCAAACTCATAATTCAGATAATATCCCCTTGATCAGATCGTAGGAACATGATCTTCTTGTTATGATGATTCTTAATCTTCACTCTAAATTTTTTGAACCTTTCAAATGTTTCAGACTTTTGCTTCATTAAGTAAATATACCATATCTACTCAAATCGTCAGTGAAGATGAGAAAATAACGATATCCACCACACGCCTTAATTCTCATTGGATCACATACATCAGCATGTATGATTTCCAATAAGTCACTTACCCGTTTCATTGTACCTGAAAACGAGATCTCAGTCATCCTGCCCATGAGGCATGGCTCGCATGTGTCAAGCGATTCAAAATCAAGTGACTCCAAACGTCCATCAGTGTCGGTGTACTAAGGTAGGGGTACCTCAGTACCCCAACTTGTGCACGGGCAGTTGCAGCTTCCCGCGGCAGGGTTTACTGCGTGCTCGCCGGAGACCTTCCCGCTCCCTATTAAACCATTCAAAAGCAAAGTATACAAGACATAAGACCGAGACCCCGGCAAGAGGAGCTTGCCGGGAAGGCCGTACCAGGCTCAAGACTGCCCCGCTAACACAAGACCCTGGCAAGAGGAGCTTGCCAGGAAGACTAGAAGACAACGCCTCGGCGCTATATGCGCCCCGGCAAGGGCCCGGGGAGCGGCAAGCTCCCGGGCCCGGCAAGATCAAGACCCCGGCAAGGTGCTTGTCGGGGAGACTGCGCTGTGTGCCCACGCTCCAGCTCATCGGCCCACGCGTCGCCCTGGGGCCTATCCAGGGACGCGTGGCGGATGGCTGTGCAGCCTGGGGTACACGGTGGCACTCCACGGTGATGGACCCATCGCCGTGGCAGACGGAGACGCTAAGGCGGGAGCTTTTGGGGTCGACGGCGACGGGCATTGAATGCCCTTGTCCCCCACTGTTAAAGTAGGTATAGACCACTGTTCTGTACTGTAGCTCCACTGTTCCCGCACTGTTACAACTACCACCTCTTTTACATTTTTACCCCTTTCTCCTACGTTGACACCTGTCGGTGACTCCTTACACTATAAAAGGAGGCCCATGCACAACGTGGAGGGGGTTCGGAACCTAGATCACTCTCGCGCCTGGTGTAGCTGCTTCTTCAAGCTCCCGAGCGCTCAAACTCAATACACAACCAA
Organism: Secale cereale; assembly: GCA_902687465.1. NCBI lineage: Eukaryota > Viridiplantae > Streptophyta > Magnoliopsida > Poales > Poaceae > Secale > Secale cereale. The sequence goes on along the minus strand of LR738713.1, from coordinate 573,967,942 downwards.
GCAGGAGTAGGGTTTTACGCGTCTACCGCGGCCCGAACCTGGGTAAAACTGCCCGCGTGCTCGCTACGATCTGCTCTTTGTGCTCCCTCCGCCCTCGTACCGCACAGACAAGGGGCTCCGGTCCCATAGGTGTTCGTGGCGGACAGTTTCCCCCGACATCTTTGGCGCGCCAGGTAGGGGGCGTCGAGGTTGTGCGAACCTGATCCGGCGTTCGCGCGGGCGCATTCTTCATCAACCTCTCCAGCTTCATCAGCAACTTCATCAGCGACAACTCCATGGCCCCGAAGAAGAAGGCTTCGGAGGTCGGAGGCCCGTCCGCGTCTCACCCGCCGCCACCAGAGCCAACGGTGGGCGGGGGAGATGCCGTCGGAAGGGTGGTTGCCGGCGAGGACACTCACGGCGCCACCAGATCCAAGAACAGGACGGACGACCGAACCTCGGTCTCCGTGGACGCGCCGCGTCCATCCCAGCACACGACAACCCAGCAGCGCCATACCACGGGAGGTGGTATCCGCTTGCTGGGGCAAGGCCAAACCGGAGGCTCGCGGGACGCCCCGGACCCCCGTCCGGGCACAAGCAAAGCGAAGGCGCCGGCGCGGGACCCCGCTCCTTCTAACGTTGTTAGAAGTCCGAGCGTATCCCGCTCCTCGCACCGCTCGCCCGCGTTCCCCTCCACTCCAGCAGAAGCGCTCGCAAGGGCGCAACTGCTCCTCGACTTTCCTCCAGCGGCCGACAAGGCCGAAGAATGGAGGGCCACTATACGGAGCCTGATAGACTTCGCCAACAACGATTCTCCACAGCAGCCGTCGACCTCACGGCCGCGGCAAGCTGAGAAGACGAAGCCTGTCGGCGACAAGACTGCCGGGGGTGCGACAAGCGTGCATTCCCCGCCGCAGAAGCAGAAGACGCCGCCCCGCCGGAACAACCCCGACGACGGCTCCACAGCCTCGTCGGACCCGCGGGCCCGTCGGGACCAGCGCCAGGTCCTCGACGACCGACGAGAAGAAGACGCTCGGACCACCATCGAGCGCCGCCGAGAAGCTCGGCGACAATCCGACAAGAGAGCTGGGAACACTGTCGACGCAAACGCGCCCGGTGAGCCAGGCGACTTGCCGTACGCGGCAGGTTGCCCTGCGTTCACCCGCGAGCTGCGGCGCGTCCAGTGGCCCAGCATGAAGAATTTTAAGCCCGACGTACCGGAGAAGTACGACAGCAAGACGCACCCCTCGGAATTCCTCAGCGTCTATACCATCGCAGTGCAAGCTGCCGGGGGGCGCGACGAGAAGATCTTGGCTAATTACTTCCCGCTCGTGCTAAAGCCGAACGTCCGTTCGTGGCTCATGCACTTGCCGGAAGGTTCCATCTCTTCTTGGGCCGACCTCTGCCACCAGTTTGTTGGCGCCTTCACCGGCGGCCACAAACCCCATGGCCAGGAGAGCGATCTCCACATCTTGGCCCAGAAGGAAGGCGAAACCCTGCGCAAGTATATCCAACGCTTCAGCCGGGTGCAGCACAACATCCCTGACGTTCACCCTGCCGCGGTTATCAGCGCGTTCCATCAGAACGTGCGTAACCGCCGCATGCGTGAGGAAATGGCGATGACGAAGATTCGGGACATCAGCGAGCTCTACGCTCTTGCTGACAAGTGCGCACGCGCGGAAGAGGGGAGGAGACTCCCCGGGGAGGATACTGGCGCAGGAGGAAGCGACAGCGACGACGCCGCCCCGGCAAAGAAGAGCCGGCGGCGGAACAACAGAAAGAAGGGCAAGAAAGAGGTGCTTGCCGTCGAGAAGTCCGGCAAGGAGGCCCCCGCCAAGCAAGCGCAGGCTGGCGGCTCCGGCAAGGAGCCTGCCCCTGCAGCGGCGGCCGACAAGCCGGGTAGCTCCGACAAGCAATACTGTAAGATCCACCGCACCAAGGGTCACGATCTCTCCAACTGCAAGCGCGTCGAATACCTCGTCGAGCAGCAGAAGGCTGAGTACGAGAGGCGCGACAAGGAGAAGGCCCAAGGTGGCGGGGAGGAGCCCAGCAAGAAGCGGCCGTTCAACGGCCGGGGAGGACGCCGCGGCAAAGCTAAGCAGCGGCAAGGAGATCGACCTCCCCGGGGCCGCGACAACGACGAAGAAGATGACGACGAAGACATGGAGGACGATGAGAACAGCGAGCAGGAGTTCCAGAAGGCCACGGAGGTCCTGTGCGTCGACGGTGGCGCCTCCCTGCACACCTCCCACCGCCAACTAAAGCAGTGGGTGCGTGAGGTAAACGCAGCGGAGCCGCCCGTGGAGTCGCGCAGGCTCCTCAAATGGTCCAGCACGCCCATCGTTTTTGATCTTGAGGATCACCCTGACCGCACCACTGCGGTCGGGTGCTTGCCGATGCTGGTTTCTCCCACCATCCGCAACCTCAAGGTCACCAAAATGTTGGTTGACGGCGGGGCCGGGCTGAACTTGATCTCCTCTGCTGTGATCAAGAAACTCCAGATTCAAGATGGCGAGCTCGAAGAAACCGGTTCATTCCAAGGAATTAACCCGGGAAGGAGTAAGCCCAAGGGAAAGATCACTCTGCCGGTGACCTTTGGCGGGGAGCTCAACTTCAGGACTGAGCGCATCACTTTCGACGTCGCCGATATTCCATTGCCCTACAATGGAATACTTGGCCGTCCTGCCCTCGCCAAGTTCATGGCGGCTTCCCATTATGCCTACAACGTATTGAAGATGCCGGGGCCGATAAGCGTCATCACTGTCCATAGCGACAAGAAGGATGCGCTTATTTGCGCCGACAAGATCTACCGGGATGCAGCAGCTGCGGCCGAGAAGGATACTCTTGCCGCTGAAGCTCCCGGGGGGAAGAAGACGAAGACCAAGTCCGGCAAGTGCTCTGGGACCCACTCCGGCAACCGCACCTCTTCAGAGTGCTGCGCTGCCGTCGAGGACGTTCCATCGAGCTCCACCGGCAAGAGTAAGAAAGGAATGGCTGCTCCTCCGGCAACCAAGAAAGTGTCCGCAAAGGAGGATGGCACTGGTGGTACCTTCACCATCAGTGCAACCCTTGACAGCAAATAGGAAAGCGCGCTCGTTGCCTTCCTGCGGGCGAATGTCGATGTGTTTGCATGGCAGCCATCTGACATCCCCGGTGTTCCCAGGAAGGTGATTGAGCATAAGCTTGCTGTCTGTCCTCATGCGCGGCCCATCAAGCAGAAAGTGAGGAAGCTAGCCGTGGAGCGCCAAGAGTTCATCAACGAGGAAATCAAGAAGCTAGAAGCAGCAGGCCTAGTTAGAGGTGTGATCCATCCGACGTGGTTGGCAAACCCAGTCGTCGTGCGCAAGGCCAACGGGAAGTGGAGACTGTGTATAGACTTCACCGATGTGAATAAAGCATGTCCCAAGGATCCATTCCCTTTGCCGCGCATTGACCAGATCGTCGACTCCACTGCCGGATGTGAGCTACTCTGTTTTCTTGATGCATACTCAGGCTATCATCAGATTTTCATGGCCAAGGAGGATGAAGAGAAGACTGCATTTATCACTCCATGTGGCACTTATTGCTTTATCCGCATGCCATTTGGATTGAAGAATGCAGGCTCAACCTTTGCAAGGGTAGTGTACACTGCTTTTGAGCCACAGATCCACAGAAATGTAGAAGCTTACATGGATGACATCGTGGTGAAGAGCAACAGCAAGGAAACCCTGATTCAAGACTTGGAAGAAACGTTTCAGAACCTGCGCAGGATACAGCTCAAGTTGAACCCCGAGAAGTGCGTCTTTGGAGTCCCCTCCGGCAAGCTTCTCGGGTTCTTTGTGTCGCAGAGGGGGATTGAAGCCAACCCCGACAAGATTAAGGCCATTGAGCAGATAGAGGCCCCAAAGCGCGTCAAGGATGTCAGGAGGCTTGCAGGTTGTGTGGCTGCCCTCAGTAGGTTCATTTCAAAGTCTGCAGAACGCGCCCTACCTTTCTTCAAAATCTTGAAGAAGGCAGGTCCCATGAAGTGGACTCCGGAAGCGGAGGCGGCGCTGCAGGATTTGAAACGGTACCTGTCCTCCACTCCTATACTTGTCGCACCTAGACCACAGGAAAAGTTGTTGCTATACTTAGCAGCAACCAACCAGGTGGTTAGTGCTGCGTTAGTAGCGGAGAGGGAGTCCGACGAGGAGCCAGCACCACCGGCAAGCGAATCCAGCGACAAGCAGGGGGCTGACCCGACAAGCTCTGGTCCCGACAAGGATGACTCTGCGCAGGAGCAAGGAGAGGTGCGGAAGAAGATGGTGCAGCGCCCAGTGTATTTTGTAAGTTCCCTTCTCCAGGGGGCTAGATCAAGATACTCTGGTGTGCAAAAATTGCTTTTCGGCCTCCTCATGGCCTCGAGAAAGCTGCGCCATTACTTCCAAGCCCATGAGATAACAGTGGTCACTCGCTTTCCGCTGAAGAGGATATTGCACAATCCAGAAGCAACAGGCAGGATCGTTGAGTGGGCACTGGAGCTGTCGAGCTTTGGACTCAAGTTTGAAAGTACTTCAACCATACAGAGCCGAGCTTTGGCAGAATTCATAGCTGAGTGGACCCCAACACCAGAAGAAGAAGTTCAAGAAACAAGTGCACCCGTGCAAGAAGCGACAAGTGAATGGGTAATGTACTTTGACGGTGCCTTCTCGCTGCAAGGCGCCGGTGCTGGCGTGGTACTCATCGCACCCATCGGAGAGCACCTCAAATATGTTATCCAGATGCACTTTCCCAGGGAGCAAGCGACAAACAACACTGCAGAATATGAAGGCTTGCTTGCCGGCCTCAGAATTGCGGCCGAACTTGGGATCAGAAAGCTGATTGTGCGGGGAGATTCTCAGTTGGTGGTCCGACAAGTTAACAAGAGCTATCAGAGCCCTTTGATGGAAGCCTATGTCGATGAAGTGAGAAAGCTTGAAGAGCACTTTGAAGGTATGCAGATGGAGCACGTCCCAAGAGCTCAGAACGAAATTGCAGATGGCCTTTCAAAGTGTGCTGCGATGAAGTTACCTGTGGAACCAGGGACCTTCTTGCTCAAGCTGACTCAGCCATCCGTTACACCATCAATTGGGCAGTCCAAGAAGAGAAAGTTGATCTCCGGCGACTACTTGCCGGCGGATCTTCCTGAAACCGCCGCCAAGGTCCCCAAGATCAACAACCAGAACGCTGAGGAACAGTTTGCTCCTGCAAGTCCTCGGGCTTGTACAGTTGAAGCAAGCGTTCCCGGCAAGCCTCGCCCCGGCTCTTTGACAGGCTGCGCAAGTGCGGAAGAAATTGGATAGAGGAGCTACCGGCGGCTCTTTGGTCAATCAGAACGACACCAAGTCGAGCCACCGGACAGACACCTTTTTCTCTAGTCTATGGAGCAGAGGCAGTTCTCCCCACGGAACTCGTATACGGATCTCCTCGAGTGCTCGCCTATGATGAGCTCGAGCAAGAGCAACTGCGGCAAGATGACGCATTGCTCCTTGAGGAGGGACGTCTCCAGGCTGCTGTACGAGCTGCTCGATACCAGCAAGCTTTGCGCCGCTACCATAGCCGCAAAGTCAAGGCCAGGAGTCTCGAGGAAGGCGACCTTGTTCTTCGGCGTGTTCAGTCCGCCAAGAATTCCAACAAGTTGACGCCGAAGTGGGAAGGCCCTTATCGGGTGAGACAAGTTACGAGGCCCGGCGCTGTCCGCCTCGAGACCGAAGAAGGCTTACCGGTGAGCAACTCCTGGAACATAGAGCATCTTCGCAAGTTTCACCCCTAAGGCGCGGTTGCCGTGATCCGCTCCGGCAACCACCTTTTGTACAAGCTTTGCCGCTGTTGCATGTAACCCTTTGTACAAAGCCGGGCGCAGACCCCGTGCATCAGTAAAGTTTTTGTGTTTTTCGCACCGATTGCCTTTTGCATGCTTCTTTTCGCTATTTGCATGTTCTGTTTGGCATTTGATGCAACACTCAGATATACGGTAAGCACTATTACGCCGAAAGGCCATATGCTTGTTTCCCTCTCCCTTTTCTTTCCTCTTAAACAGAAGGAACGTTCCTCGCGCACAAGTTTGCCGGGGGGGGAGGAGGTGGAAGAGGAACCAAGTGCTGTTCAAGAAAGAGAAGCCTTACCGGAAAGCAAGCAGCATATGAAAGATAAGTTGTTAGAATTTGACCAGTTCAAATTTTAAATTTTAGCTGTCTTCCTTGAACGATCACATTTTGTATGGAAAACCTGTGCGCGGAGGAACCTACCCGTAGCTTGCCGCACCCTTATCTTGTTTTCGAGTTCACTCAACGATTTAAGTGAGCTGCGACAAATGTCGCGCCCTTGCTTCGTTTCCGAGTACGCTCAGCAGGCTAAGTGCGTTGCGACTAGCTGCGGCAAGGTTGCTTGCCGGCGAGGACCTTGGCCAGCAGGCTGCTCAGAGTCCAGCACTCAGCGCTCGCGGCAAAGGCCCCTTGCCGGCAAGCTCCCCGGGAGCGTAGGGTGAAAAACATACAAAGTCAAAGATTGAAACAAGGAAGATAACATTGCACTGATTGATCAAAATAAAGTGAATATCTTACAAAGGATAACTTGTCGCAATGGACTAATAAGTTCATGACATAATGTGCAGCAACAAAAAGATAAAGATAATGGGGCCCTAATCTACGCGGTCGCCCTCCTTCCTGCCGAGCCTAGCCACCTTGGCGATGATGTGGCCGACCTGCTCCTTCAGGGCCTCCGTGTCTGCATCAGCCGGCAAGCTGCGAAGAACGTTGGTGAGATTGATCCCCGGGTTGCGGTACACGATCTTCGTCAGCACCCGCTCCAGAGTTCCCGCGCAGAGCAGGCGCGACTCCTCGGCCAGCTGCGCGGGGATGCGGTTCCGGAGACCTGCAAGGGCCGGCGCAATCCCTCTGAAGAAGAGGCTGAGCTTGGCGCTGTGCGGGAGATCCGGATCCGGTGAGTAGATGAGGTGTTCGACCTTCAGCGCCAGCAGCTCCTGGTCAATGTTGGACGCAGAAGAAACCAAGTCTTCGGTCCATACCTCGATGGTCTGGCGGAAGAGCTCGGATGCCTTGTTGACGCTGTCCACCAAGGTCCGCTCCTTGCGGAGCTCCTCCTTCAGCTTGTTCTCCTGAGCCCGGGCAGCGTCGAGCGAATCCTTCAGAGTGGTGACCTTCAGTTCCAAGTCCTCAATAGAGTCCTTGGCGGCCTTCAACTCGTCGCCCCTCTTGGAGAGACTCACCTGAAGCTCGGAGTTTGTGTGAGCGTCCTTCTCGCGCTCCAAGATGAGCGCGGCAACCTTCTCTGCGCTCACCTTCAGCGCCTTCTCCAACTGCTCAACCTTGGCTGCAAGCTCCTTCTTGGCGTCTTCCGCGGCAACCGCGGCGGCTTTCGCCTCCTTCAGCTCCCCGCCAAGGGCAGCCTCGCGAGCGGCAAGGTCCTCCTCATGGGAGTCCAGCTCGACCTTCCGCTGCGCGAGCTCTCCCTCTCGCCGGGACATCTCCACCCCGGCGAGACGCTGCTGTTCTTCAGCTTCAGCCTTCTCGAGCACCCACTCCTGGTACTCGCCGGCGAGACGCTCACGCTCCTCCGTCACCTCGCGGAGGGCCGCCTGGTTGGCGGCGCTGAGCTCCGCCGCACGCTTCTCCATTTCCGCGGCGGCCTTGGCGGCAAGGGCCTCCCGGGAGGCGAGCTTCGCCTGCCTGGCCCGGTAAAGGGCCAGGAGCTGGTGGAGCAACCTCTCCTCCTCGGGCCCCTCACTCCCGCCGGGCGCCTCGACGATCTTCAGGCCTGCGGAGGCGAGGACTTCTCCGTCGAACGCCTCGCCCTCCGCAGGAGCTCGCGACGAAGAGCCCCAAGGCATCTGGATGAAGACGCCGTTGGGGGCCTCAAGATAATACCCCTGCTCCCTGCTGGCGGAGGGGCCGGTGGCCGGCGCAGCATCTGATGCTCCCGCCGCCTCCGGGCCGGCGGTGCGGTCGCCGTCCCCCTCCCCAGCCGCTGCGTCCGTGTCACACCCCAAAAATATTCCTTTGGAGTTTTGAGAACTTTTGCAAAACTTTAACTAAGTTTTAAAATTTTGGTTGGAGGGTTCTGTTTTGAAGGGTGGACTTATTTGATTATTTTGGAGGTCTTAAAAACTTTTCTTTCTTAAGAATCTTTGGCTTTGGTTAATTATTTTCAAAAAAA
>LR738713.1:573943076-573958791 GCA_902687465.1 Secale cereale | reverse complement strand
AGTTTATTTATCATGGCATGTGCTTTCAGTATACCTCATAGTCATAATGTTTGCGAGTACATTCAAAGTACTCACTGGCTTGTCCCTGGCTATTTACTTGGCCAGACTTGGAGGAGGACGAGCCCGTGGAGGAGAATTGCGCTAGCGAGGCCGACGCTTAGAAGGTTCCCAGTCAGCACGCCTGTGTTTTGAGTCTATCACTTGTATCATCCGTCAAGCTTCCGCCACACCAATAAAATAGTCAAGCCTCACACTGACGCTTGACTCTATGCTAGTCTTTCAGCGTTGAGTTCCACCACCCACTGTCATATTCCGCCACCCTAGTGTGTTGGGTTGTTGTAATAAATTATTGAGTCACCCTGACTCAACCCTGTGTAATATTATTGTACTGGTTATCTATATCAAGGTTGTCCACTGGTTGTGCTTGGGAGCCAGTGTGACCTAAGGCTATTCTGTGATTTATTTCTCAGAAATGAGCCCGACAGTCCGCAGCCGGGGCAGTCTCCTGCGCGGCCGGCTCGGCGGCCTCGGCTATCTCCTCGACGACAGGAGCGTCGCCGCCGCCGCCTTGCGCGCCCTCCTCCTCAAGGTTGATAACCTCCGTCTCCATTGGCTCGGGAGGAGGAAGATCTGAAAAGAAGAAGAAGGAAAAGAAGTTCAAGATTCAAGCGAATATCCAAAAAGAGGCAAGCCAAGAAGTCAAGACACAAAGCATACCTTGGCGGACGTCCTCAGCGGCGGGCTCCCTCGCCGGGGAGCTCGGCCTTGGCGGAGTGGCCGCCCTCGCCGGGCTGCTCGCCCTTGGCGGGGTACCCTGCCGTGGCGGAGTACCCGCCCTTGGCGGAGCGCTCTCCCTTGCCGGAGAGTTCTGCCTTGGCGGGGACGGCGGGGCCTGCGGCTCCTCGACGACGGTCTCCGGGCGCTCTTCCCGCTGTGGCTCCACCTCTGCACAAAACAAGACAAGAAACATCAAGGCATGAAGACAAGACCAAATCCTCAGGCGTACCCCGACAAGCGAAAAGAGTAAACCCCAGACTTACGCTGGGGGCTGCGCTGCGGGCTGCGCTGGGGGCTGCTCCTCAGAGCAGCGCTCGGGTCCGGCAGGCTCGGCTCCGGCACACCCCCTGTTGCCGCGGCTGAGTCTTCCGCGACCTCAACCTCGGGCGCCTTGGCCTTCTTCGCCGCGCGATGGGCCAGGGTCCTGAAATCAGAACAATGAACAGAGTCAGCATTAACAAAAAAAAAACCAAGACAGAAATCGAGAAGATGTAAGGTCCTGGATCCTTACTCCTGGTCCTCCTCGTCGTCCTCGCTCAGGGCGGAGAAATCATACTCCACCGTGGACGCGTCGACGCGAGGAGCGGAAGACGAAGATTCCCTCGCGCGCTTGGTGTTCACCGGGGCTGGGGGCTGCGAAGACCCAGCCCCTGTGGTAGTCGGCGCCCGAGGAGCGGGCGGAGCCGCTGCTCCGCTCCGAGAAGACCCTTGCCGGCTCGGCACCGGCCTGCGAGGCGCCTCCGTCGTGGTCCGCGCGCGGGCTGCCTCCGCTGTGGCTGGTGCGCCGGAAGGCCTTGGCGCGGCTTGGCTCCCCCGGGGAGCCGCCCGGCGAGCTGGCTGTTGCCGGGGCGCCTGCGCCCTCTCCCCCGTCGCCGCCTTGCGGAGGCGCTTCGCCGGGGACTGCATCGGGCTTGCCGGGGGCGGGGAGCTCTCCGACGAGGAGAGGTCGTCGGCGTATAACTCCGTGGATCCGCCGGAGTCCTCGGCCTCCTCCTCCTCCTCCTCCTCTTCCCCGGCCGGCTCACTGGGCCCAGCGTCCTGCGCTGCGGCCCCCTTTCCCTTGGCGCCTCCGCCCCTCGCGGCGCCTCTGCTCCCTCCGGCGGTACCCTCCATTGCCGCGGCCTCAGCCGCGATCCCGTGGATCCCGGAGTGCCTCAGCGAGGGGACCCCGGCGAGCGCGTCGGGAGGAAGCTTCAGTAACCTGCGGATCTCCGCCTCCTCCGCCTGGGTGGACGCGTCCGCAGCCTCCGCCTCTTCCGGCGAGTATCCGAAAATTCCTGCCGCCGCGGCTGCGGCGGCCTCTTCAGCCCGGGAAGCTATGTAGGCGATCTCCTGCTCGGTGGTGTCCCGCGTGTGCAGCTTGAGGTCGTCCTTGTTCTTCGCCACCTCTGCGAGGTTGTCGTAGAAGTTGAGGACGTCGATGGGCTTCGGAGCGATCCACGTGCGGTCCAAGCCGTGCGAATCACACATGGGCATCATGGCGAGGATCCGATCCCTGACGATGTTGTTGCAGAGCGGCACCACTTCCCGGGGAGTCCTGAACCACTCGGGGTGTGCCGGGTCATACTTGAAGAGTTCCCGGACCATTCCCCTCAGCTCCAGCGTGGTGAAGTTGAAGTTAAGCCCGGGGCGCAGCCTCATGATGTCTGCCGGGCCGCCGTACTCCCAGGCCGGCCTCTTCCGGTCTTGGAGAGGGGCGATGCGCCGGCGGAGGAAATCTGCGCCCACCTCAGCAACTGACAGCTTGGCCATCCGAAGACGAAGAATCCGGACAAGGGCGATATCGAGCTTGATATCGTCCGAGTCCAGCTCACTCCAGTCCCTGCCGCGCACGATGGGCGTTGTGCGCGGCGCGGTGAAGGCTTGCGGCTGGTCTTCGACGATCCAGCACCACTCCGCTCGCCATTCCTCCCACTTGCCGCGGAGCTCCCCCGGCAAGTACGCACCCTTTTTGTTCAGACGAAAGACCCAAGAAATTCCTCCGGAGAGGGGGGCATCGGCCTCGGCTCTAGGAGTGAAGAAGTGTCTAAAGAGCGCTACATTGGGGTGGACTCCTATGAAGTTTTCACACATGTGTGCGAAAACCGCCATGGTGAGGATGGCGTTGGGGGTGAAGTCAAGCAGATGGAGGCCGTATGTGTTCATGACGTCGCAGAAGAAGTTCGAGAAAGGAGGACAGAGACCACAATGAAAGAAGGCAGCAAAAAAGTAGTACCCGCCGGGATAGCTGTCCTTGGCGGCGGCCGGATATGCTCGCGTGCGGGGATGCGCGTCGGTCTCCTTGGCCCAGAACAAGTAATACTTGTTCCAGAGCTCCCGCACGCCGAGCTTCGGCGGGAAGACGAGATGCTGCTTCCGGTACGCGATGAGCTTGGCCGCTTGCTCCGATTTCTCCCGCTTGGACTTCTCCGCCTTTGCCTTGTCGGTGTTTGGGGCCATGGCGGACGCGGCGGAAGGAGGGGAACGAAGAGCTCGGCGGCGGCGGAGATGTGGAGGCAGAGCGCAAGAGAGAATCTTTGGAGGAGGAAGACGATGCAATGAAAGCGCAAGGAGGGGAACCGCGCCCGCTTCCTCTGCTTTTATGGGGGAGTGGGGGGCGTTTCGCCCTTTCCATTAAGAGATCGTGGGCACGTCCCATCCCACGGCGCCGCGATCGACGCGTGCCGTTACGGTGGGGTGCGGCGGATACGGAAGTGGATTCGGCGCGCCGCGGGCCGCGGGTGCCCGTGCACTGTTTTGGGCCTGGCCCAACAGCGCTCGGCACCGTGTGTGGCCCAGGCCCGGGGGCTCCTGTCGGTGTACTAAGGTAGGGGTACCTCAGTACCCCAACTTGTGCACGGGCAGTTGCAGCTTCCCGCGGCAGGGTTTACTGCGTGCTCGCCGGAGACCTTCCCGCTCCCTATTAAACCATTCAAAAGCAAAGTATACAAGACATAAGACCGAGACCCCGGCAAGAGGAGCTAGCCGGGAAGGCCGTACCAGGCTCAAGACTGCCCCGCTAACACAAGACCCTGGCAAGAGGAGCTTGCCAGGAAGACTAGAAGACAACGCCTCGGCGCTATATGCGCCCCGGCAAGGGCCCGGGGAGCGGCAAGCTCCCGGGCCCGGCAAGATCAAGACCCCGGCAAGGTGCTTGTCGGGGAGACTGCGCTGTGTGCCCACGCTCCAGCTCATCGGCCCACGCGTCGCCCTGGGGCCTATCCAGGGACGCGTGGCGGATGGCTGTGCAGCCTGGGGTACACGGTGGCACTCCACGGTGATGGACCCATCGCCGTGGCAGACGGAGACGCTAAGGCGGGAGCTTTTGGGGTCGACGGCGACGGGCATTGAATGCCCTTGTCCCCCACTGTTAAAGTAGGTATAGACCACTGTTCTGTACTGTAGCTCCACTGTTCACGCACTGTTACAACTACCACCTCTTTTACATTTTTACCCCTTTCTCCTACGTTGACACCTGTCGGTGACTCCTTACACTATAAAAGGAGGCCCATGCACAACGTGGAGGGGGTTCGGAACCTAGATCACTCTCGCGCCTGGTGTAGCTGCTTCTTCAAGCTCCCGAGCGCTCAAACTCAATACACAACCAAGCAGGAGTAGGGTTTTACGCGTCTACCGCGGCCCGAACCTGGATAAAACTGCCCGCGTGCTCGCTACGATCTGCTCTTTGTGCTCCCTCCGCCCTCGTACCGCACAGACAAGGGGCTCCGGTCCCATAGGTGTTCGTGGCGGACAGTTTCCCCCGACAATCAGCATGGAGTTTCTTCATGCATTTTATGCCAAAATGACCTAAGCGGCAGTGCCACAAGAAAGTGGTACTATCATTATTAACTCTACATCTTTTGGCATTAATATTATCATTATGTGTATCACCATGATCGAGATTCAACGAACCATTGGGTGCATGACCATAAAGGTATTATTCATGTAAACAGAATAACCATTATTCTCTAACTTAAATGAATAACCGTATTGTAATGAACATGATCTAATCATATTCATGCTCAACGCAGACACCCGATAACATTTATCTAGGTTCAACACTAATCTCGAAAATAGAGGAAGTGTGCGATGGTGATCTCATCAACCTTGGAAACACTTCCAACACACATCGTCACCTCGCCCTTAGCTAGTCTCCGTTCAGTCCGTAGCTTTTGCTTCAAGTCACTAATAATAGCAACTGAACCGGTATCCAATACCCAGGTGCTACAAGGAGTACTACTAAGGTACACATCAATAACACGTATATCAAATATACTTTGTTGAAGTTGCCAGCTATCATATCTACCATGTATTTGGGGTGGTTCCGCTACCATGTGACCGTTCCCCTTACAATAGAAGCACTTAGTCTCGAGGTTGGGGTTCAACCATGGGTTCCTTCATCAGAGCGACAACAGGTTTGCCATTCATGAAGTTTCCCTTCTAGCCCTTACCCTTTTGAAACCAGTGGTCTTGATAAACCATCAACACTTGATGCTCCTTCTTGATCTCTACTTTTGCGGTACTAAGAACCGCTGACAGCACCGGGATTATCACCATCCTTTGCATGTCATAGTTCATCACGAAGTTCTAGTAGCTTGGTGATAGTGTCTAGAGAATTCCGTCAACCACTATCTCACCTGGAAGATTAACTCCCACTTGGTTCAAGTGATTTCAGCACCCAGACATTCTGAGCACATGCTCATTAGTTGAGCCATTCTCCTCCATCCTTTTGGCAAAAGAACTTGTCAGAGGTCTCATACCTCTCAACACGGGCATGAGCCTGAAATCCCAATTTCAGCTCTTAGAACATCTCATATGTTCCATGGCGTTCAAAACGTCATTGGAATCCCGATTCTAAGCCGTAAAGTATAGTGCACTAAACTATCAAGTAGTCATCAGGACGTGTCTCTCAGGTGTTCACAACATCCAAAGACAACGTTGTAGGGGTTTGCACATTGAGCGGTGCATCAAAGACGTAAGCTTTCTGTGCAGCAGTGAGGACACTCCTCGGACTACGAACCCAGTCCGCATCCTTGCTTACAATATCTTTCAACTTAGTCTTTCTCTAGGATCGTATTAAACAGGGAGCTACAACGCAAGCTATTGATCTACAACATAATTTGCAAAGGCAACTTAGACTATTGTTCATGATAAGTGAGTTTAACTAATCAAATTACTTATAACTCCCACTCAAATTGACATCCCTCTGGTCATCCGAGCGTGACATGATCCAAATCCACCAACCCAAGTCCGATCATCACGTGAGATGAGGTGGTGTCAATGGTGAACATCTTCATGTTGATCATATCTACTATATGACTCATGCTCGACCTTTCGGTCTTCCGTGTTCCGAGGCCATGTCTGTACATGCTAGGCTCGTCAAGTCTAACCCGAGTGTTCTGCATGTGCAAAACTGGCTTGCACCCGTTGTATGCGAACGTAGAGTCTATCACACCCGATCATCACGTGGTGCTTCGAAACGACGAACCTTCGCAACGGCGCACACTCGGGGGGAACACAATTTCATCTTGAAATTTAGTGAGGGATCATCTTATAATGCTACCGCCGTCCTAAGCAAAATAAGATGCATAAAAGGATTAACATCACATGCAAATCATAAGTGACATGATATGGCCATCAACTCGTGCTTTTGATCTCCATCTTCAAAGCATCGGCATGATCTCCATCGTCACCGGCATAACACCATGATCCCCATCATCATGATCTCCATCATCGTGTCGCCATCGGGGTTGTCGCGCCCACCATGCTTCTACTACTATTGCTACCGTTTAGCGATAAAGTAAAGCATTACATAGCGCTTAATGATTGACACGCAGGTCATACAAAAATTAAATGCAACCCTATGGCTCCTGCCGGTTGCCGTGTTCGTCGACATGCAAGTCGATATTAACTATTACAACATGATCATCTCATACATCAAATATATCTCATCATGTCATTGGCCATATCATATCACAAACATACCCTGCAAAAACAAGTTAGACGTCCTCTAATTTGTTGTTGCATGTTTTACGTGGCTGCTATGGGTATCTAGCAAGAACGCTTCTTACCTACGCAAAGCCACAACGGTGATATTTAAGTTGCTATTTAACCTTTTACAAGGACCGCCTTTGTCGAATCCGATTCAACTAAGGTGGGAGAGACAGACACCCGCTAGCCATCTTATGCAACAAAAGTCACATGTCTGTCGATGGAACCGGTCTCATGTACGAGGACATGTAAGGTTGGTCCGAGCCGCTTCATCCCACAATACCGCTGAATCAAGAAAAGACCAAGGAGGGAAGCAATCTAAACATCAACGCCCACAAACTCCTTTGTGTTCTACTCGTGATTGCATCTACGCAAAGACCTAGCTCATGATGCCACTGTTGGGAAACGTTGCATGGGAAACAAAAATTTTCCTACGCTCACCAAGATCAATCTAGGAGATGCATCTACGAGGGAAGAGTCGGATCCACATACCCTTGTAGATCGCGATGCGGAAGCGTTGCAAGAACGCGGATGAAGGAGTCGTACTCGCTGCGATTCAGATCGCGGTTGATTCCGATCTAAGCGCCGAACAACGGCGCCTCCGCGTTCAACACACGTGCAGCCCGGTGACGTCTCCCACGCCTTGATCCAGCAAGGAGAGAGGGAGAGGTTGGGGAAGACTCCATCCAACAGCAGCACGACGGCGTGGCGGTGGTGGAGGAGCGCGGGACTCCAGCAGGGCTTCGCCAAGCGCTGCAAGAGACGAGGAGGGAGAGGGGTAGGGCTGCGCCAAGAGGGAGACGTTCTCATGTCTCTAGCAGCCCCAAAACCTCACATATATATAGGGGGAAGGGGGCGCTGCGCCCCCTTTAGGGTTTCCCACCCCTAGGGGTGCGGCAGCCCCCAAAAACCCATCTAGGGTGCGGCCAAGGGGGGGGAAAGAGAGAGGAGGCGCCCTAGGGTGGGCCTTAAGGCCCATCTGGACCTAGGGTTTGCCCCCCTCCACTCTCCATGCGCCTAGGGACTTGGTGGGGGGGCGCACCAGCCCCCTTGGGGCTGGTCCCCTCCCACACTTAGCCCACGCAGCCTTCAGGGGCTGGTGGCCCCACCTGGTGGACCCCCGGGACCCTCCCGGTGGTCCCGGTACATTACCGATATCGCCCGAAACTTTTCCGGTGACCAAAACAGGACTTCCCATATATGAATCTTTACCTCCGGACTATTCCGGAACTCCTCGTGACGTCCGGGATCTCATCCGGGACTCCGAACAACATTCGGTAACCGCGTACATACTTTCCCTATAACCCTAGCGTCATCGAACCTTAAGTGTGTAGACCCTACGGGCTCGGGAACCATGTAGACATGACCGAGACAACTCTCCGACCAATAACCAACAGCGGGATCTGGATACCCATGTTGGCTCCCACATGTTCCACGATGATCTCATCGGATGAACCATGATGTCAAGGATTCAATCAATCCCGTATACGATTCCCTTTGTCTATCGGTATAGCACTTGCCCGAGATTCGATCGTCGGTATACCGATACCTTGCTCAATCTCGTTACCGGCAAGTCTCTTTACTCGTTCCGTAACACATCATCCCGTGATCAACTCCTTGATCACATATTGTGCACATTATGATGATGTCCTACCGAGTGGGCCCAGAGATACCTCTCCGTTATACGGAGTGACAAATCCCAGTCTCGATTCGTGCCAACCCAACAGACACTTTCGGAGATACCTGTAGTGCACCTTTATAGCCACCCAGTTACGTTGTGACGTTTGGTACACCCAAAGCATTCCTACGGTATCCGGGAGTTGCACAATCTCATGGTCTAAGGAAAAGATACTTGACATATAGAAAAGCTTTAGCATACGAACTACACGATCTGTGCTAGGCTTAGGATTGGGTCTTGTCCATCACATCATTCTCCTAATGATGTGATCCCGTTATCAATGACATCCAATGTCCATGGTTAGGAAACCGTAACCATCTATTGATCAACGAGCTAGTCGTCTAGAGGCTTACTAGGGACATGGTGTTTGTCTATGTATCCACACATGTATCTGAGTTTCCTTTCAATACAATTCTAGCATGGATAATAAACGATTATCGTGAACAAGGAAATATAATAATAACCAATTTATTATTGCCTCTAGGGCATATTTCCAACAAGCAGTAGATATGGAGGAGTACCAGAAAAACGTGGATCCGAGTGACTTGCTGTGGGCCAAGAAGCCGGCTTCCGAGTCAGCTTTTTAGTCGGCCGGGGATACAAAGCATGTACACATTCACCCCACCGACCCACATCTCCACTACACTCGACAGCAAATAGGAAGAAGCGCTCATCTAGTTCCTCCGTGAGAACTGGGACATCTTTGCATGGAAACCATCTGACATGCCAGGTGTGCCCAGGGGACTGATGGGCCTCGAACCCCTCGTTGGTTACCCCAAGTGGAATGTGTAAGATGCAGTAAGTAGAAGTGTTTTCCCCTAGCAAAGATGCCAAGGATCGAATCCCAATAGACTCCTAGGTTCAACAAGTAGGTGTCAACTGCTAACGGCGCAATTAGCAATCAACGTGGACCTGCACACAGATACAAATAACTTTGCTCCCAACGAGTACAGAGAGGTTGTCAATCTCTCCGGCCTTGTAGTTCACAAAGGGTTAAAAGCAATATGATAGTAGTGATAGATAGTGTTTTGCAATAGTAAATAAAATAGCGAAAAGTAAATAGTGGATGTGATCAATGATGGTAATATGGACCGGAGTCTCATGATGTTCACTAGTGATGTCTCTCTCCCAAAAGACGATAAAACAGCTATGTGAGGTAAACAAATGACAGCTGGGCAATTGACAGGACCATGAACGCAAACGATTGCTGACTACATTGCAAGAAAGGTTGAGGTTCAAAGCATGGGCGGTACGCCAATGTAAGTAGACCGAAATCCATCAATATCTACTACTAATCATCCACCTTGAGATATCTATCCAGAACATCTCGCTGTTATTAAGTTGTGAGTCCCACCCATAGTGTAAACTCAATGCAACAGACAACTGCATTAAAAGAACCTTGCGTAAAGTAAACAATCCTTGCACCCGCGGGCACAAGCACCGTTGTTTTCCCCCTTGTGGCAACAGCACATCCCCTAGACTCATGTTTCTGTCACTCAAGCTAGTCATCGAGGGGCATGAACCCACAATCGAGCATAACGTTCCCTCTTGGAGTCACTACCTATTACTCGGCCAAAGCAATAAATAACAACGGAGAACATGCAAGAATTACTTATGAACTAAAATATAAAAGAGGTGAATCAAATATATTACTCAAGATCAATCTGAACATAATCTCATAATCCATCGGATCCCAGCAAACTCAACATAGCAACAGCATAAGGATTACATAGGTGCCTCGATCATGTAGGGCAGCTCACGAGGACTAATTAGTGAAGCACAAGAACGGGAGGAGAACATCACATAGCTACTGGTCATGGACTCATGGTCCAAGGGAGACTACTCATGAGTCATCCGGGAGGCGTCCATGGTGGTGGAGAAGCTCCCGGTGGTGATCCTCCCCTCCGGCAGGGTGCCGGGAAGAGTTCTCCTGGTGCTCCCGATCTTGGAAGCGGCGGCGGCGGCGGAATAGAGATGGGATCGTGAAAAAAAGTCCTGTTTCGAGGGTTACGGGGAACCCTTTAAATATATGCCAAAGTAGGGCACCGGGGGGGTCCTCGGGGGGCCGAGGCGCCCCCCCGGCGCGGCCCAGGGGGGGCGCGCCCACAGGGCGCCTAGAGCCCCTGTGCCCCCCCAGGCTGCCCTTCGGACGCAGTGTTGTTTCCAGTTCGCTGATTTTTTATATAATTTTTCTGGATTTTTCTGGGCAGTTCTCGAAACGTGAAAACCTGAAATACAAAAACAGCCGAAAACAGAAACTGGCACTGGGGTGCACTGGATTAGTAAGTTAGTCCAAATATGATTAAAAGTGTATGGAAGTGTATGAATATCATAGCAATATCACCCAAAAGTGGCATGGAGCAAGCAGAAATTATAGATACGTTTTGGACGTATCAACATCCCCAAGCTTAATTCCTGCTCGTCCTCGAGTAGGTAAATGATAACAAGAATAATTTCTGTGGTGACATGCTATTAACCATATAAGACTTTCTCATAGTCATATGACAAAAGCTTACTGAGACAATGACTCTAAAGTAATTAAGTTGTCTCAAGAGAAAATCACAAATGACTGAAAGTTTTACAACATGAAACTGAAACATCAAAAAGATTTGCAATGAACATGATGTGCAAATATGATCAAGTGATCTCTAGCTTGCCCCCTTTAGTGATGCAAAACATAAATGCAAGGGCACCTTCAAGGTTTAAGTGATGACTAGATACAATCATTTCAGAATAAACGGTATCACAATCATGCAAAAGACAATGCTACTTTGGAACAATGCACATTACACTTAGAATGACAATCATGCTCTCAGTAGTTGGTGCTTCAAAATAAAGGTAAAAATAAAAGGTTAAGTGCTAAAGCTTTTTATTTGAAAACATGGAAGCAATTGTGTCAACGGTGGTAGCACTTCATATGTGTCATGCATAAAACATCTTATAAGTTGCAAGCCTCATGAATCGAATACCAATAGTGCTCGCTCCTTGTCCTAATTAGCTCGGATCCCCATGGGTTATCATTGCATTGCATATGTTTTAACCAAGTGTCACAAAGGGGTACCTCTATGCCACCTGTACAAAGGTCCAAGGAGATAGATCGCATTTGATTTCTCGTTTTTGATAGATCTCAACTTGAGGACATCCATACCGGGACAACATAGAAAATAGATGATGGACTCCTCTTTAATGCATAAGCATATTCTCATGAGAGATTGAGGATTAAGGTCCAAGCTAAAACTTCCACCATGATGCATGGCTTTGGTTGGCGGCCCAATGTTCTTCTCTAACAATATGCATATTAATTCAACCCACGGTAAATCACCCTTACTTCAGACAAGACGAACATGCATAGCAACTCACATGATATTCAACAAAAGTGTGACAGTTGATGGCGTCCCCAGAAACATAGTTACCGCTTAGCAAGCAACTCATAAGAAATAAGATACATAGGCAACATATTCTTTACCACAATAGTTTTTAGGCTACTTTCCCATGAGCTATGTATTTCATGGTTAATGTGCTTAGTGCAGGTGGAGGTTAGCAAAAAGACTGGGAGCGACCAACTAAGAGAGCAATGACGGTCATAATCATGCAGAGCGACAAAGCAATATTGAATCAGGCATGGTAGTTATATCGCTACTTAGAAATAAAAGATCATCAAGGCTTGACAGACTTTCTTTACAGTCTTGAATATGCGTGAGCATACGCCAAGTCAATCAAAATAAATTATCGAAGGAAGATATTACTAAACCATACCACATCATAGGCAAACAAACCAAGTTGGTACTCCAATAACACATTGGGAACCCCCCAGCTATTTGAGATTAACCAAAAGAAAACCTGAACTACTAAGCACCATCATGAAAGTGGCATCTTTATCATCGACACATTAACCCATGCAACGGAAGCAAACTCTCTTAATAAGGTGAGCATGGTAATTAAAGAGAGTTCAAGCAACCAACTAAATAAAATCTCTTTGAAAAGATAAGCATGAATACTAAGAGCAAAGCACGATAGTAGCTATTAAAAGACAAAGAACACACACAGCATAGATAGACATGAAAATTCTATGTAATGTTCTAGGTAGAGGTGGAGCGTGTTTCTCTCCCACATAAAGGAATGCAGGGTTCCGACTCGTTATGAAAAACTAAAAAGAAAACTAAAAGCAAGACGCTCCAAGCATAGCACATAACACATGAAGTGATAAAAATATAGCGAAACGAAAGACGAACTGATAATGTTGATGGAGAAGGGGATGCACGGGGGCATCCCCAAGCTTAGACGCTTGAGTCTCCTTGAATATTTCTTGGGGTGCACGGGGGCATCCCCAAGCTTGAGCGCTTGACACTCCTGAATCTTTTTATCATCTTCCCTCGCACACTTGAAAACTCCCTTCATACATAACTCATCATAATCTAATTAGCGAGGTTAGTACCCTTAATAAAATAATTATACCTTGCTGGAAATAAGGATATTCTTGAAGTTCTACTGTTTCTCTAGATTGCCAAAAGGTTTTTGCAAAGAAAAAGCAAGTTCTTAATTTGCAAAGTGAAGGTAAGGCAAAACAGGACAGAATCTGTGAAAAACAGAACAACAGGCAGTAATTGACCTGTTCGGGATACTTCTGCAACTCAAATCAAAAAACTCAGAACTGACGCACGAAAGAAAATTATATAGAGAACGCTGTCGAAAAAATTCATACCAAAAAGATGATCTGGTGATTTTATACGAAGTTTTCTATCCAAGGACAGAATCTGTTTCCTGGACAGCACCTCACAACTTTTGAACTTTCTAGCAATCAGAGGCTATACTTGGCACAAATATGAAAAGTAAAGATACAATGATGATGCTACAGCAGTAAACAACATCAAGACTCAACAAAAGCAAAAATTTATTCATGTGGGCTGCCTCCCAAAAGCGCTTTCTTTTATGCCTTTAAGCTAGGCATAATGCATGGAGGAATTAATAATCATCATAATAATCAGAGTTATAAATCGTTTCAAATGGTTCCTCGATAAGTTCATTCTTGTTCCTTCTAGGAAAGGGGTACACACCTTTTGCCTTCCCGCGTAAGCGGATTTGTCCCTTACCTATATCGATGAAGCCTTTAACTGCTCGGAGGAAGTCCCTTCCAAGCACTATATTTCCTTGGTTTGGCTCCACGATGAAGAAATCAATCATTGCAATCCCTTTAAGGAATTTAACCGGTACGTCTTTTATTTTTCCCTGGATTTCAGAAATATCTCCATTAGTGTGTTCATGATAAGATGGTAATCTATCCATGTTAAATTTTAAAGAATCATGAACAATTTTTGGCATAGTAGAAACCATAGATCCAATATCACAATAAGCAAGGAAGTCTTGATTAGAGATGCTAACCCTAACAAGAGGTTCCCAGTCATTATCTATTTCCAAAATGTCTCTCTTATTGGGTTTGGGTTTCTCTACCTTCGTTAAGTCTAGAGCATCCATTCTTTTCTCAATAATAGCAAGTCTATCTATGATAGTATCAAAGTTATGATCATAAACAAAGTAACTAGATAGACCATGTATAATCTCAAGAGCTCTAGCTTCATCACATTCTAAAAAATCTCCCTCAGCTATAATGTCAAGGGAGTGTTTACACCATTTAAAAAGACCATGGTAAAAATTTCTAAGCACAATTTTTATAGGTATCCAAGGCATAATTCTCCTATGTGCATCAGAAATTCTGTCCCATGCCTTCTTCATATTTTCTCCATCCCTTTGATGGAAATCTAAAACTTCTGATTCCCTCAAGGCACCAAATCTTAACATGTTTGGCTAAACAGAAAGGACTACTAATAAAAAGTCAAATAATTTTTTTGTGATTTTTGATAAGAGGAACTAAAGCAAAAATGAAAGGTAAACTAACAAGACTAAAAAGCAAAGGTAAAAGATAGCATGCAACTCCCCTATCCTGAAGAGTGGAGTCCCCGGCAACGGCGCCAGAAAATACTCCTTGATGGGCCTCGAACCCCTCGTTGGTTACCCCAAGTGGAAGGTGTAAGATGTAGTAAGTAGAAGTGTTTTCCCCTAGCAAAGATGCCAAGGATCGAATCCCCAGAGACTCCTAGGTTCAACAAGTAGGTGTCAACTGCTAACGGCGCAATTAGCAATCAACGTGGACCTGCACACAGATACAAATAACTTTGCTCCCAACGAGTACAGAGAGGTTGTCAATCTCTCCGGCCTTGTAGTTCACAAAGGGTTAAAAGCAATATGATAGTAGTGATAGATAGTGTTTTGCAATAGTAAATGAAATAGCGAAAAGTAAATAGTGGATGTGATCAATGATGGTAATATGGACCGGAGTCTCATGATGTTCACTAGTGATGTCTCTCTCCCAAAAGACGATAAAACAGCTATGTGAGGTAAACAAATTACAGCTGATCAATTGACAGGACCGCGAACGCAAACCAATGCTGACTACATTGCAAGAAAGGTTGAGGTTCAAAGCATGGGCGGTACGCCAAAGTAAGTAGACCGAAATCCATCAATATCTACTACTAATCATCCACCTTGAGATATCTATCCAGAACATCTCGCTAGTATTAAGTTGCGAGTCCCACCCATAGTGTAAACTCAATGCAACAGACAACTGCATTAAAAGAACCTTGCGTAAAGTAAACAATCCTTGCACCCGCGGGCACAAGCACCGTTGTTTTCCCCCTTGTGGCAACAGCACATCCCCTAGACTCATGTTTCTGTCACTCAAGCTAGTCATCGAGGGGCATGAACCCACAATCGAGCATAACGTTCCCTCTTGGAGTCACTACCTATTACTCGGCCAAAGCAATAAATAACAACGGAGAACATGCAAGAATTACTTATGAACTAAAATATAAAAGAGGTGAATCAAATATATTACTCAAGATCAATCTGAACATAATCTCATAATCCATCGGATTCCAGCAAACTCAACATAGCAACAGCATAAGGATTACATAGGTGCCTCGATCATGTAGGGCAGCTCACGAGGACTAATTAGTGAAGCACAAGAACGGGAGGAGGACATCACATAGCTACTGGTCATGGACTCATGGTCCAAGGGAGACTACTCACGAGTCATCCGGGAGGCGTCCATGGTGGTGGAGAAGCTCCCGGTGGTGATCCTCCCCTCCGGCAGGGTGCCGGGAAGAGTACTCCTGGTGCTCCCAATCTTGGAAGCGGCGGCGGCGGCGGAACAGAGATGGGATCGCGAAAAGAAGTCCTGTTTCGAGGATTACGGGGAACCCTTTAAATATATGCCAAAGTAGGGCACCGGGGGGG
>LR738713.1:573920272-573938122 GCA_902687465.1 Secale cereale | reverse complement strand
GGGGGGGGGCTTAGCTGCGGTCCTTCGAGCTACGCCGTAAGTACGACGTGGCTCTGTCCTCCGAGCTCCGCCACAAGTACAACGTAGCTCGTAATCGCCTAAGTTACAAAAATTACTCCGAGTGAAGAGCAACCCTCTCACTCGGGGGCTTAGCCGCGATCCTCCGAGCTACGCCGCAAGTACAACGTCACCATAAAGTGGTGCGAACCGTCAGAGCCATGCCACAGAAATGGCGTCGGCTCAAAATCCAAAAGACCAGAAAGAGTCGGAAGGAAAACCAGCAAATGCGAAAGAAATCAAATTCAGATAAAGTCCCACAAGATTCGAGCAAGAGTACTTGGGCACCAAGCCCAAAAGAGTTTAACGGTTACAGAACCACTCAGCATTCCGAGGCAAATTGAACCAAGGTATCAAAGTTTATTCACTCCCTAGGAGGAGGTGGGCTCGCAGGTGCAACGAACTCATCCAGTTCGATCCCATCGGCGATACGGGTACCGGCTTCCAAGAAAGTCTCCATGAACAACTCGAACTGGAGCTCCTTCATGTTGGCGACCTTGAGCGCGGTAAGCCTCTTCTCCTTCACCTCCTTACAGTGCACCCGGACCAGAGACAGTGCTACATCGGCTCCACAGCGGGCGGATGACTTTTTCCACTCCTGCACTCGACTGGGGATCTCATTGAGTCGAGTCATCAGGGACTCGGGGTCGTTCTCTTGCACGACTCCCCTCCAAAGTGCGGCGTCGATCCGAGCCATCACTGCTTTCAGCCGACCAAGGTAGCCTGTGGCAGCGGTGAGGCGAGACTCCAACCTCAAGATATTCATGGCAGCTTCATCCTTGATAATGGAATTGACTAGATCCAGACCAGGCTCGACCCGCCCGGTTTCCTCGTCAAAGTTGTGGCAGAATTCTACACAAGAGAGAACGCGACGAATCAGCAGGCAAGCTACGAGTCGACTAATTTGACTCAGTCCGAGCAGAAGAGGTATACCTTCAAGCACGAGATACCACTTCTTGGTGAGATCACTCAGATAAGCCTCCAGCTCATTCTTCTTTTGGAAGAGGCCCTCGTATTTCTCGTTCAGGGCGTTCTTGGCCCCCTTCAGTCGGGTCACTTCCTGGTTGGCTGCGTCGAGAGAGCTCTTCAGCCTGGTGATCTCTGCTTCAAGCGTGCCAACTGAAGCCAGCTTCTGCTCCGCCAGTTCGGTCTTCTCATGCGCTCTCTGCTGCGCCGCCGTCAAGTCAAGGTCCTTCTGGTCCAGAGCCGCCTTCATTTGATCTACAAGAGACATCACTAGACAAATGAACATAAGGATACACATGGCATATTTATCAAAGATCAGTCGACGAGTTGCTCATGTTAATTACCAACCGCCTCATCCTGAGTCTTCTTCAAGTGGTCCCGCGCCAGCTGCAAGTCAAGATTGAGCTGGACCTGCTTCTTCTCAAGATCCACAAATTTGGCCCCGAACTCACAAGATCTCTGCATCAACACAACAAATCAGAATTCTAAGACTACAGTCGAGTCAAACACTCAACCACAGTCTCGGGGACTACACCCAATGGGTGCACTGAGCGTGCCCCCACTGGTTCTCAGTCGGCCAAGATCAGTCTGGCCTGAGTTCAAAAAAAACAAGGAGGAAAAGTTCTATTCTCAGACCATGGCCGACTACCAGCAGTCGACCACGGTCTCGGGGACTACACCCAGTGGGTGCACTGAGCGTGCCCCCACTGGTTCTCACTCGACCAGATCAGCCTGACCAGGGTCTGCGCGAGTAAGAGAGGTATGGAACAAACAAGACACATTCTTAAGACCACAGTCGACCGACCCAGTCGACCGTGGCCTCGGGGACTACACCCATTGGGTGCACTGAGTGTGCCCCCACTGGTACAATCGGTTGGACTACAAGAGCTAAAACTACAAAGGAAGGCACCGAGTGGGTGTGGACGTGACATCATCTCATGAACAAGGCAGTAAATTCCTCAAACGGAAGACTACACCAATACAAGAAACCAGTCGGAAGAGACGAACCTGGACATTGGTCCGAAGAGCTGAGCTAGCGTTGTAAGCAGCCATGCTAGCCTCGTACGCCGCCTTCGTCCTCTCCATCATCAGCCCCGCCTGGCGAACGCCTTCTTGGGCCACACCCACGGGGTCCTCCGGGACGTGATGGGTGGAGATGAGAACGAACGGCGGAGCAGGCACTGGGTCGACGGCCGGACTAGTCGACGAAGAAGGGTGGACAGTCGACGGAGGGACGGGGCGGACAGTCGATGCAGGGACGGCGAAGGAGACCATGGTCCAGGCCACGTCTCCCTGTTGCTGGGCCTCAGAGCCAGAGGGTTCCTTCCGGCCCTTCCTTCCCGTGCGTCGTCGAGTCACTCCCGAGCGCTCCTCATCGTCGTCATCATCGTCATCAGGGAGCTCTATGACATGGCGTGGCACTTCAAAATACAACCACGAAGTTCAGTCGACCGTTAGTTCAAACAGACAAAAAGCAAAGTACGATCTACAACCCGCACCTGGGTGAGACGTAGCAGCATCAGCGGTCTCCTCGTCATCTCGACCCTTGTCGATATCCATCGAGGTCGCAGAAGCAGCAGCACTGAAGATGTCATTGAAAGTGAGTCGACGGAGACAAAGTTGATCTCCGAAGAGCAGAGAGAAATGAAGCTGAGCAGCACTTACGGCGTAGAGGCGATTGGGACGTCCACATTGATCTTGGGCAGGGCCTTCCGAGGCTTGACGGCAGTAACCTTAGGCTGCTTCGGTGCCTTTTCAGTCGGATCAGGAGTGGTCGTGCAAGCCCGCTTCTATACTTGGGAGCTGGAGGGGCCCGCCCTGGAGCGCACGACCTCTGGGTCATGCTTCTCCTTGGATCGCTTCTCGCCGCGGGGAGGTGACTCGACCTCCTCGCCGCTGCTGGAGTCTTCGCTCTCCTCCCCAGTCTCCTCATCAGATTTCCACTCGGGAACCTCGCCCGCGCCTTCTTCGCCCTCTTGGACCAGATCCCCGTTGGGCACCGAGTACATTTTGGTTTAGATCTGCGGAAAAGGAGGTTAATCAAGCATCAGTCGTATTCATCTGACACCGCGAACAAGAAACACAAAAACCACTCGGAACTCAAGGACAGACCTTGTCAGGTAGATGGTCGGCGTCGAATGGACGAACTCTTCCAAGCCCCCTGGGGTTGTCCTTGTTCCCCGTGATACACTTCAAACACTGCACCATTGTCTTCGCCGAGGCCTCCTCTGGGTGGACCCGAGACAAATCATCGACGCCGGAATATAGCCACATCGGATGGTCTCAAGCTTGGAGAGGCTGGATCCTCCGCATAAGGTACACCTCAAGCAGATCCAACCCCGTCACCCCGTCGCGGACCAACTGGACGACCCGCTCTACCAGCATGTATACCTCCACCCTCTCGGTCCGACTCACAACCAGCGACGGAGGCTGGCTGACTCGACTAAGGGAAAAGGGAAGAAGCCCAGTCGACTGACCAGGAGTCGGAGTGTCCCTATAGTAGAACCAAGTCGACTGCCAGCCCCGAACTGACTCTGGGAGGATCATAGCAGGAAAGGCGCTCCTATTTCTAAGATGGACACCCAATCCGCCGCACATCTGGATGATGTGCGTCTTTTCGTTGCTCGGATTTGCTTTCTTGATGGTTTGTGAACGACAAGTGAAGATGTGTTTGAACAAACCCAATGCGGTCGGCAGCCGAGGAAGTTCTCACACATCGAGACGAATGCAGTCAAGAAAGTGATGGAGTTGGGAGTAAAGTGGTGCAGTTGGGCGCCGTAAAAAGCTAAGAAGGCACGGAAGAAAGGGTGCAGGGCATGGAGAAACCTCGGTCGACGTGGGTCGCGAGGAGAACGCACTCGCCCTCCCACGGCTGAGGCTCGATCTTGCCCCCCGGCACCCGCCAAGAGTCGCGAGCGACCAAGCCCTCCTCCTCCAGCTCCTCCAGGTCCTCCACCATAATGGTGGACCTGATCCAGTCCCCCTGGATCCAGCCAGGTGGGAGCCCAGACCTCGATGACGACCCCCAGTGGTGGGACCGCTTCGCTTTCCCCGTCGCCGCCTTCTTCGAGCGCTCCAGCGCTGCGGTCTTCTCCTTGCCCATGGCGAGCTAGCCGACGTTGGCCGAGGAGAAGCAGAAAGAAGCAGAGGCGTGGCGGAGGAACGGAGGCGAGGAAACAGAGAATGGGCACACAGTGCCCTCGCCTCGGCCATGGCGCACATTTATAGCGCAACGGTCGAGTGACTGACTAGTTGCCCCGAGCAATCCCGACAAATCCCGCAACAGGCACACACGCAATACTTGGCAAAAAAGGCGTCGCGAGGATCGAGGCGTCCCGGGTATATCCGATCCGATTGCCGCGGCACGACCCGTCCCACGCGCTTCCCCAAATTTTGAAATCCCGCAAAATCCGAAGACTAGAGAGCAACCGATCCCGCCGAAAATTGTGCGCGCAAACGGCGCTCAGCGGCACGCGCAAAGTTTAGTCGACGGTCAACACAACAAGTACACTCGATGGTTTCAGAATCGATTAAGGCGACCAAGCCGAGGTTGAAGAGTCGGCTTAGTTCACAAGCTCGGAGATGAATATCCCAGGGGCATCGAACCCGAGCCAAGGCCCACTTCAACACTCTCTTCCGCTCAAGCCTCAATCCATTCGGGGGCTACTGATGAGGTTACAGACCTAGCGTAGGGTCACAGGCCTGACCAAGATACCCCACCCAAGGTCACTACCCCATAAGCTCAGAAGACAAACCGAAGGCAACAAGAATAGTCGACTGACATGGCCCAAGAGGACATCCCACTCGACCGTACACCCCCGTCCAGACGACTCAACTTCACTCGACCCTTCCAAAACACTCGACCCCTGAAGGTCAAGGGTTCCTTAGGACAGTAACGGTCCGGTATTCACTCTGCTGCAATGAATACCTTTATTACTCTTTACTGCAGGCGTTATCAGTAATGCCTGCCTTTATGTACATTGAACCCTTGGTAACGTGGAGCATGTCTGGGGTCCTGGCACACTATATAAGCCACCCCCTCCTCCAGTACAAGGGTTCGCACCCCCTGTAACTCAAACACCCCCATACATTCCAGTCGACCGCCTCCGGGCACCGAGACGTAGGGCTTTTACTTCCTCCGAGAAGGGCCTGAACTCGTATACATCATGCGTACAACCTTGCCATAGCTAGGGCCTTGCCTCCTCTTACGTTCCCCCTACTCGTACTGTCAGACTTAGAACCACGACAGTTGTGCATGATTTAAATATTTTGTGTGATGAAGATAGAGCATAGCCAGACTATGTGATTTTATACGGATAACTTTCTTGGACCATGTTATTTTGAGAAGACATGATTGCTTTGTTAGTATGCTTCAAGTATTATTATTCTTATGTCAATATTAAACTTTTTTCTTGAATCTTTCGGATCTAAACATTCATTCCACAATAAAAAGAATTATGTTGGGTAGCATTCCACATCAAAAATTCTATTTTTATCATTTACATACTCGATGATGAATAGGAATTAAGCTTGGGGATGCTTGATACGTCTCCAACGTATCTATATTTTTTTATTGTTCCATGCTATTATATTATCTGTTTTGGATGTTTAATGGGCTTTATTATGCACTTTTATATTATTTTATGGACTAACCTACTAACCCAAGGCCTAGTGCAAATTGTTGTTTTTTTGCCTATTTCATTGTTTCGCAGAAAAGGAATATCAAACGGAGTCCAAACGGAATGAAACCTTCGCGAGGATCGTTTTTGGAACAAACGCAACCCAGAAGACTTGGAGTACATGCCAGGAAAGCCGCGAGGCGGCCACGAGGTAGGAGGGTGCGCCCATGGGGTAGGCGCGCCCCCACCCTCATGGGCTCCTCGTAGCTCCACCAACGTACCTCTTCCTCCTATATATACTCATATACCCTGAAAACATCCGAGAGCACCACAAAACCCTATTTCCACCGTCGCAGCCTTCTGTACCCGTGAGATCCCATCTTGGGGCCTTTTCGGAGCTCCACCAGAGGGGGCATCGATCACGGAGGGCTTCTACATCAACACCATAGCCTCTCCGATGAGTTGTGTGTAGTTTACCAAAGACCTTCGGGTCCATAGTTATTCGCTAGATGACTTCTTCTCTCTCTTTGGATCTCAATACAAAGTTCTCCTCGATCTTCTTGGAGATCTATTCGATGTAATCTTTTTGCGGTGTGTTTGTCGAGATCCGATGAATTGTGGGTTTATGATCAAGATTATCTATGAACAATATTTGGTTCTTTTCTGAATTCTTATATGGATGATTTAAATATCTTTGCAAGTCTCTTCGAATTATCAGTTTGGTTTGGCCTACTATATTGATCTTTCTTGCAATGGGAGAAGTGCTTAGCTTTGGGTTCAATCTTGCGGTGTCCTGTCCCAGTGACAGTAGGGGCAGCAAGGCACGTATTGTATTGTTGCCATCAAGGATAAAAAGATAGGGTTTATATCATATTGCATGAGTTTATCCCTCTACATCATGTCATCTTGCTTAAAGCGTCACTCCATTCTTATGAACTTAATACTCTAGATGCATGCTGGATAGCGGTCGATGTGTGGAGTAATAGTAGTAGATGCAGAATTGTTTCAGTCTACTTGTCACAGATGTGATGCCTATATACATGATCATGCCTAGATATTCTCATAACTAAGCGCTTTTCTATCAATTGCTCGACAGTAATTTGTTCACCCACCGTAGAATTTGCTATCTCGAGAGAAGCCACTAGTGAAACCTATGGCCCCCGGGTTTAGCTTGCATCATATTAATCTCAAATCAACTAGTTATCTTTTATTTTCCAATCTTTACTTTTCAATATATACAACAAAAATACCAAAAATATTTATCTTATCATCTCTATCAGATCTCAGTTTTGCAAGTGGCCGTGAAGGGATTGACAACCCCTTTATCGCGTTGGTTGCAAGGTTTTTATTTGTTTGTGCAGGTGTGAGGGACTTGCGTGTAGTCTCCTACCGGATTAATAGCTTCGTTCTCAAAACTGAGGGAAATACTTACACTGCTTTGCTGCATCACCCTTTCCTCTTCAAGGGAAAAACCAACGCATGCTCAAGAGGTAGTAGCAG
The DNA here is from genome assembly GCA_902687465.1 of Secale cereale. NCBI lineage: Eukaryota > Viridiplantae > Streptophyta > Magnoliopsida > Poales > Poaceae > Secale > Secale cereale. The sequence goes on along the minus strand of LR738713.1, from coordinate 573,930,980 downwards.
CACGGGCGACACCTCGAGCGCTCTTGGCGTTTGCAGTCGCCGTCGCAGCAGCAGTTGCAGCCATCTCGGCTACTGCAGCTGCCCTGTCGGCTGCCGCAAACGCCCTCTCAGCAGAAGCGGCCGCGCTCAATGCGGATGCGGCGGCACTCTCGGCGTAGGCGGCCGTGCTCTCGGTGCAGGCGGCGGCGCTCGAGGGGACGCGGCCATCATACGGGCCTTCATGAAGCATTTCCACGGCGTAATCTTTTCAAGAAGGGGGTGCGGGAATGGGGATCGAGGTTCGTGGATGAGGTGGTTGCTGGCACTGGAGCAGATGAGCCGGCGAAGCTTAGGAGGGGAGACTTAAATAGACCCAGATATTTTCATCGCAAACGGTTCCTAGAAACCAAATGTGTGTGATGTTGTAGATATTTTTTATTAAAATCTGACCTTTTTTGAAGCATCCGTCATCGCAAACGTTTTGCACCTTTTTGACGGTTCTTTTACACCACCGTTTGCGATTAGGGTTTCGGACGAAAACTCATCTAATACAAAGGGATTTCATTTATTTTGAACTTATTTGAAGTCCAGACTTTTTGTGTGTACAAAATGCACCATTCAAATCTACATCATCAATTTTCAACACTTTCTGACTTCATTTGGTATTTTTCATGCATTTACTGATTTTTTTTAAAGCTATATGACCCTGAAATTGAAAAGCACTACAAATGAACTCTTACAAGGGTGAAAGTTGGCATGGTATCATTATTTCACCCACATAGCATGTGCTAAAAAGTTGAGAGGGTTACGGCAAGAACTGGATGCACTTCGTCTATAAAATGGACAATCTCTTTTGAAGTATCATAGTTTCGGACGAAATCTCATCTGTTACAAAGGGATTTCATTTTTTGAACTTATTTGAACTCCATAATTTTTTTTGTGTTCAAAATGCACCATTCAAAGCCACATCGTCAATTTTCAACCCTTTTCTGACTTCATTTGCTCTTTTTCATGCATTTATTAAAAGTTTTGAGCTAAATGACCCCAAAATTGAAAAGCATTACAAATGAACTCCGAAAAGGTTGAAAGCTGGCATGGTATCATCATTTCACCCACATAGCATGTGCTAAAAAGTTGAGAGGGTTACGACAAAAACTGGATGCACTTCGTGTACAAAATGGAAAAATCTCTTTCGAAGTATTAGGGTTTCAGACGAAACTCATCTGTTACAAAGGGATTACATTTTATTGAACTTATTTGAACTCTAGAATTTTTTGTGTTCAAAATGCACCATTCAGAGCCACATCGTCAATTTTCAACCCTTTCTGACTACATTGATATTTTACACGCATTTCCTGATTTTTTTAAAGCTAAATGACCCTAAAATTGAAAAGCACTACAAATGAACTCCGAAAAGGTTGAAAGTTGGCATGGTATCATCATTTCACCCACATAGCACATGCTAAAAAGTTGAGAGGGTTACGGCAAAAACTAGACGCACTTTCTGTACGAAATGGACAATCTCTTTCAAAGTATCAGGGTTTCGGACAAAAACTCATCTGTTACAAAGGGATTTCATTTATTTGAACATATTTGAACTCCAGACTTTTTGTGTGTTCAAAATGCACCATTCAGAGCCACATCATCAATTGTTAACCCTTTTTGACTTCATTTGGTATTTTTCATGCATTTATTGAATTTTTAAGCTAAATGACCCTAAAATTAGAAAGCACTACAAATGAACCCTGAAAGGGTTGAAAGTTGGCATGGTATCATCATTTCACGCACATAGCATATGCTAAAAAGTTGAGAGGGTTACGGCAAAAACTGGACGCACTTCGTGTACAAGATGGACAATCTCTTTCGAAGTATCAGGGTTTCGGACGAAAACTCATCTGTTACAAAGGGATTTCATTTTTTTAACTTATTTGAACTCCAGACTTTTTGTGTGTTCAAAATGCACCATGTAGAGCCACATCATCAATTTTCAACCCTTTCTCACGTCATTTGATATCTTTCATGCATTTACTGATTTTTTAAGCTAAATGACCCTGAAATTGGAAAGCACTACAAATAAACTCTGAAAAGGTTAAAAGTTGGCATGGTATCATCATTTCACCCACATAGCATATGCTAAAAAGTTGAGAGGGTTACGGCAAAAACTGGACGCACTTCGTGTACAAAGTGGACAATCTCTTTCGAAGTATCGGGATTTCGGACAAAAACTCATCTGTTACAAAGGGATTTCATTTATTTGAACTCCAGACTTTTTGTGTGTTCAAAATGCACCATTCACAGCCACATCTTCAATTTTCAACCCTTTCTGACTTCATTTGGTATTTTTCATGCATTTACTAATTTTGTAAGCTAAATGACCCTGAAATTAGAAAGCACTACAAATGAACTATGAGAAGGTTGAAAGTTGGCATGGTATCATCATTTCACCCACATAGCATATGCTAAACTGTTGAGTGGGTTACGGCAAAAACTGGACGCACTTCGTGTACAAAATGGACAATCTCTTTCGAAGTATCAGGGTTTCGGATGAAAACTCATCTGTTACAAAATGGATTTCGTTTATTTGAACTTATGTGAACTCCAGAATTTGTGTGTGTTCAAAATGCACCATTTAAAGCCACATCATCAATTTTCAATCATTTCTGACTTCATTCGGTATTTTTCATGCATTTACTGATTTTTAAAGCTAAATGACACTGAAATTGGAAAGCACTACAAATGAACTCTGAAAAGGTTGAAAGTTGGTATGGTATCATCATTTCACCCACATAGCATATGCTAAAAAGTTGAGAGAGTTACGGAGAAGCTGGACGCACTTCGTGTACAAAATGGACAATCTCTTTCGAAGTATCAAGGTTTTGGACGAAAACTCATCTGTTACAAATGGATTTCATTTATTTGAACTTATTTGAACTTCAAACTTTTTGTGTGTTCAAAATGCACCATTCAAAGCCACATCATCAATTTTCAACCCTTTCTGACTTCGTTTGACCTTATAAAGACATTTAAGTGATTTTCTAGCCATTTAATGACCATAATTTAAATTTGAACTACATCTACATGCAATGCCTAACCATAATGGTTTGAAAAATCATATTTTTGAGTACTTTTGTGCAAGTTAAAAAATCTTCAGACCATGTAAATATCTGGTGTTCAAAAAAGAAAATGTAAAGATCTGGCAAGACAACCGGCCCCCACACGATTGGCACTCTATTTCGCACCTCGAGGTTTGGAAGGTGAATGGCGGGGGTTATTAATCAGACACGGTTCTGTATTGGAAACCGTCGACTATTATGTTCGCACATAGATTCTAATGCGGCAATCATGTGTAATTCAAACTACAGTCATCATAAATTCCGGCGACAGACGTGTGTACTGTTCCCGTCGATCTTGATTCCGGTCGCCAATAAATACTACCTTGCTCACGTCGTCCGCCTGCATTCTCATCTACATCCTCCCCTCACTCGCCCCCCTCTCTCTCTCTCTCTCTCTCTCTCTCTCTCTCTCTCAAAGCCCTGCCATGGCGCCGCCGATCTTCCCACGTGCCGACGAGGAGTCGCCGCCCCCCGAGTACGCGCATTCGATGAGCAGCGACGAGGAAGACCCCTACGCGTCGCCGAACGAGGTTGCGCCGGACCCCCAAACTTTGGATTGGTTTTGGGGCCAGTACAATCTTTGTTTGTGGAAGTCACTGTCGCCGGCTGAGAAATCCAGGCAAGTGGCGTTCAAGAAGGAGATGGCGGAGGAGAAAGCCAGGTACCAGGCGGCCTGTGAAGCCCGTGATGCCGCCTGGAAAAAGGAGAAGGTGGACCTTTGGGGCCGGGCGCGTCGTCGTGCGGAGGAGGTGTACAAAGACAGGTACTTCGCGAGGAAGGCCAAAGGCGCTAGGCGCCTCATCGCTGCGTGGAGGTGGGCCGATAAGCTCCAGCGAGCCACCGACGAGGAGCTCCGGAGGGCGCCCAACAAAATGGCAAGATCGTCCGCACTCGTCCGCCAGCAAGAGGCAGATCGGTACATCAAGCGATGTGAGGCGGAGGAGGCAGACTACTGCCTCCGCGCTGGGATGACACCGCGCATCAGGAGTGATTATTAGTTTTAGTATTGTTTGTTTTCAATGTTATGCATTGTACCTAGTAGTTAAGTATCATCACGTATATGTGATGATATTATATATATTCTATGATGAACTAATGAACAATTAATATATATATATATATATATATTATGAATTCCGTTTTCTATCTATTTTTGTATACTAATTTGAATCTAGCTGTTATCATCCACATATACAGAATGGAAAGCGTATATACACACATTGAAACAGAACATATAAGAACAGAAAACAGAGTACACACATTGAAACAGAGAAATTAACAGAGCAATACTATGATTGTTGTTAATACATAGTTATCCACATCGAAACGACTCAACAAAATAAAACGCGGCCATGAGACCATGACCAGCAGCCCTTGCCTACGGTAGCTCTTGGCTCTACCTGAACTCGTGCGCGCATTCGTCCAAGCGGTCGACACGCTCGCGGTACATCTGGAGCGCGATCTCGAGCTCCAAGTTGGCTACTTCATCGGAGATCACCAGCTCGAGGATGCGACGGCCATGTTCCTCTACTGTGCCCAGGTGGACACCTGGGCCAAGGAGGCGGTCGAGCCTACGGACCAGCATGTTGGCATCCAGTGGGCCGAGGACAAGGCAAATGGCGCCACCCATGCGAATGATGCGGCGGGCGTCCGGTGCAAGTATGGTGTGGCCGGCCTCTGGTGCAAGTATGGCGCACAGGGCCTCTGCCCACTCCTGGCGAGGAATGGGGGTACTGACGGGATGTGTACCCAGCTGCGACGCCGTGTCGACAGTAGGCAAGCGTCGATGGATCCACTCTTGCTGTGTGGACGTGCCTAGCTTGCTCTGCGCCGCGCCATCGATCATGTTGTGCGGTGAGCTGCAGCCAGTCGGTGCTGACATGCTTATCTTGATCCGCGGCGCTCAAACGCCATGCGCCAAAGGTCTGCTCAACCCTAGCGATGACACGCATCATGGCATCGTCCATCGCATTGCCGGGGAGCGCCTCGGCCTCGACCGACCGTGGCGCCTGCTCGTTTTCCTCGTCGACAAGGTTGATGGTAGAAGCGGCGCTTTGGTGGGTTAGCATGCTTGGAAAAGGTGGATGTGCTATAGGCTGCGCTTGTCACCACCGTGCATCGCGCGGCCTAGGTTTATGCGCAATATCGCTGGGTGGCGGGAAACATGTGAGGAAATGGCAGGAAACGGTGGCGTGTTCATAAAACACCATCAATTAATGGAAACTTAGCACAGAAGGAACATCGAGCTAGCACAAGAAGTAGATGATTATCAGATGAACACGGACCACAGTAAGGAACCCGGCGGTGATGAATTCATCAGTCGCAAACGGTTGAATACTAGCAAGTGTTTTCCCACAACACACACGGCTTATTCCATCACAAATAGGTCGGATGGATCAACTATATGCCATGTATCGCACATTGTCAAAAAGTAATGTGGTAGACCTTTAACATGTGTTAAAAAACAAAAAACAAAATGAAAAACAGGGACCTTGAGGTAATTCCACCCCACAACACACACGGCTTATTCCATCACAAACAGGTTGGATGGATCTACTGTATGCCACGTATCGCACATTGTCAAAAAGTAATGTGGTAGACCTTCTTTAACATGTGTTAAAAAATAAGAAAATTCAAAACCCACTGATGGGATGTATCATGAAGGTCCTTAATAGACATTTACGATCTAAGGACCTTCATGATCCATCCCATCAGTGGGTTTTTGAAATTTTGACAACTTCCCATCTGGTTACCCATCTCATGGTTGCTCCAGCCTGAGCACAATTAACTCGAGAGTTCTCTTAGATGAGCTATTGATGGAACAGCTAGTCCTTGCTGATATAGGATGCCCTCTTCGCATCCTTACGGCGTACCCGGATGACCGCCCGTCACCCAATGGCTAATACATGTTGTGTAGACAGAGCATATCACATACATCTTATTAGAAGCAATCGTCTGTGTCATTATCGGTCTTCGCACACATTTCTGTTTACAGGCCTGTTTGTCGCGTATCACACACATCTTGTTATATTGAACCATTTATGTTCTCTTGACTCAACGCAAACAATTCATCCGAGTGAACCGCATGCCGTATATCGCACACACCTTGATCTGGCTAACCGTTTCTTTTGTGTTGCCTAATCACAAATAGTCCATCTAAGTGAACCGTATGTTGTATACCACACACACCTTCATCTGGCTGCCTGTTTCTTTTGTTCCTCCTCATCGCAAGCAGTTAATTAAACTAAACCGTATGCCCTGCATCGCACACACAACTAAAATCTGAACCGTGTTTGATGCATCCTCCATCGCAAACGTTTTTCACCTTTTTGACGGGTTTTTTACACCACCGTCTGCGATTATGGCATCAGACACAGTTTCGTCGAAGGCTGTATGATCGTAGTGTCGCGTTAGTAGCATCCTGCAGTAGTGCTAGTTCTATTCTTGCAAAGTAGTTCTAGCATCACACCTACAAAATAGTTTCATACTTGTTTTCGGTAAAGCAAACGTCAAGTGTGCGTAGAGTTGTATCGGTGGTTGATAGAACTTGAGGGAATATTTGTTCTGCCTTTAGCTCCTCGTTGGGTTCGACACTCTTATTTATCAAAGAAGGCTACAAACAATCCCCTATACTTGTGGGTTATCAAGATCTTTTTCTGGCGCCGTTGTCGGGGAGTTATAGCGTGGGGTGAATATTCTCGTGTGTGCCTTGTTTGCTTTATCACTAAGTAGCATTTATTTTCTGTTCTAAGTTGTTCTCTATCTTTAGTCATCGATATGGAACACGAAACACACACAAAAAAGTAGTACTTGCTGCTCATGGAGATGGGTAACCTCCTAAAACCCTCGATGCTCGTTATGTGAAAGATATTATGCACTACTTTGATAATCCTGAGAAAACCCCATTCAACTATATAATGGGAGTAACGTTGGATCAACGTGAATACTTTAGGGATTATCGCTTGACTCATAAAGGGAAATTGTTATGGGATCAAATTCATATGTTGCATTGGTATGCTTATAATCTATGCTTGAGATATGATTATACTTGTTGCTCAAGGATGAATGTTCCACACCTACCCTTTTCATGTGAATTTAATGACAATTAAACCTTAGCTTCTTATGCTAATGGTATATATGATGGGTTCCCATATATGATTATTATGATGTGGAACGAATAGAAGAATTTGTTGCTTTTTAGGGTGCTTATGAAATTGAATGTATGTTTCTAGAGTATGAAGATTGTAATGATGGTGTTTATAGATCTCAAAATTTTGCTTTATTTGAATATTTCTATGAGAACTATGAATATAATGCCGATATTGATGCATTTCTTGAGAAAGTCTCCGTTGTCCAAGAAGAGACTAATATTTTGCAGGAGTCTATGGAAGAAGAAATTAATGACATTGTGAGCTCATTGGATGAAAAAGATGAGGAGGAGAGCGAAGAACAAAAGGAGGAAGAGTGGATGTATCACCCGTTCCCACATTCTAATGAGAGTAACTCTTTATCCCATACATTGTTTAATTTCTCTTCAAATTTACAGAAGGATGAATGCTATGATAATTGCTATGATCCAGTTGATTCTTTTGAAATATTGCTTTTTGATGATGCTTGCTATGATTGTGGCCAAGATGCCAATATGAATTATGCTTATGAAGATGAACTTGCTATTGTTCCTTATGTTAAGAATGAAATTGTTGCTATTGCACCCACGCATGATAGTCCTATTATCTTTTTGAATTCTCTAAACTAGACTATATAGGAGAAGTTTGCACTTATTAAAGATTATATTGATGGGTTGCCTTTTACCGTCGTACATGATGTTTTTGATGAATATAATATGCATGTGCTTGCTGATCCTACTTGCAACTATTATGAGATAGGAACTACATCTCCGCCTCTCTGTGTTTCCAACACAACAAAATTGTAAGAAACTGCTTATAACATGCATTGGCCTTTACTTGATGTGCATGAATTATTCCTGTATGACATGCCTATGCATAAGAAGAGAGTTAGACTTCGTCATTGCTTGATATATGTTGCTTTGTGCTCGCTACCAAATGCCAAATCATTGCTAATTAAAATTGGCTTTGATATACCTTGGGATCCGGGTGGATTCATTACTTGAGCACTATATGCCTAGCTTAATGGCTTTAAAGGTAACGCTGCTAGGGAGACAACCCGGATGTTTTTAAAAAAGAGTCATTTATTTCTATTGAGTGCTTTTATAAAGTTTAAGTACAAAAATATATATAGAGGGGAACCTAAAACTTTTTCAAAAAGAAAAGTTAAAGTGAGAGAGACGAGCATTGTTAAAGTGGGAGCTACCCTTGAACTTTGTTCAAGGCCATGGAAACTTTGTGAATCTTAATTACAGAAACTTTTTAACAAAAATAATTACCCCCTTGTACAAATCCTTTGTATTATAAAAATAATGTGCCAAGAGTTTCCTTTAGGATGATTAGATTGCTTGTTGGTTTGTGCGGTGCAAAAACAGAAACTTTGGCTGTAGTGCGCGATTTTACATTTTTTACTGGAACGTCGAAAGTTTCTGAAACTTTTTGCACAGTATTGATATACAAATTGTTTATTTTGTCCTAATTTTTCAGAATTCTTGGAGTTACAGAAGTATGGTGGATGATCAAATCTTTACAAACTGTCATGTTTTCACAGATTGCTGTTATAGCTTCATTATTTGCATACGTTTGAATTCTTGTTGAAGCCTCATTGACTTGGGGCCATAGAATTGTGATAGAATACAGTGGGTAATGTTTGTTTATAATTATACAATAATGTTAGAGCAGTACTTGATGGGATTCCATTGATCATATGCACTAACACTGCTAAAAGTTCGGTTAAGTTTTGTGTGGATGAAGTATTCGAAGATCGAGGAGGTCTCAATGTGAGGAGAAGGAGGAGAGGCAAGAGCTAAATCTTGGGGATGCCCAAGGCACCCCAAGTAAATATTCAAGGAGACTCAAGCGGCTAAGCTTGGGGATGCCCTGGAAGGCATCCCGTCTTTCTTCAACAAGTATCAGTATGTTTTCGGATTCGTTTCGTTCAGATGATATGGGTAAATTCTTGGAGCGTTGTGTGCCTTTTAATTTCTTTTAATAATTCACCATGCTGGTATGAGATAGTCCTTGGCCAATTTTTAGAATGCTCTTTGCACTTCACTTATATCTTTTGAGTATGGCTTTATAGAATGCTTCATGTGCTTCACTTATATCATTTGAAGTTTGGATTGCCTGTTTCTCTTCACATGGAAAACAGATGTTCGTAGAATGCTCTTTTGCTTCACTTATATTTGTTAGATCATGTTCTTTTTTAGAAAGAATTAAACTCTCATTCTTCACTTACATCTATTTAGAGAGTCAAACGGAATTGGTCAATTGCATGGTTAGTCATAAAATCCTACATAAAACTTATGGATCACCGATTATGATATGTTTGATTCCTTGCAATAGTTTTGTGATATAGAGATGATAATATGTGGGAGGTACTGGTGGATGATCATGTTTAGTAAGATATTGGTGTTAAGGTTTGTGATTCCCGAAGCATGCACGTATAGTCTCTCGTTATGCCGGGAAGTTGCAGCACAATTTATCCTTGATTGTCTATCTTTCTGTGAAGGTCGGGGCGCGCGATGGTTAACTCCTACCAACCTCCCCCCCAGGAGCATGTGTAGTATTACTTTGCTTTGAGGGCTAATAAACTTTTGCAATAAGTATGTGAGTTCTGTATGACTAATGTGAGTCCATGGATTATACGCATTCTCACCCTTTCATAATTGCTAGCCACTCTTGTGTCGCGCAACTTTCGCCAGTGCATAAACTTTATTATACCTTCCTCAAAACAGCCACCATACCTACCAATTATGGCATTTCCATAGCCATTCCGAGATATATTGACATGCACTTCCATCATATAGTTGACTTGAGCATTCATTTTCATATTGCTTTGCATGATCGTAAGAAAACTAGCACGATATTTTCATGGCTTGTTCGTTTTTTGATATCTTTGCTATGCTAGATCATTGCACATTCTGGTACACTGCCAGAGGCATTCATTTAGAGTCATACTATGTCATAGGTATCGAGTTGTACTTTTTATTTCTTTTGAGTTATAAGTAAAAGAAGTGTGATGATCATCATTATCCATTATTAGATCATGTCCTAGTGAGGAACGGATGATGGAGACTATGATTCCCCCACAAGTCGGGATGAGACTCCGGACAATGAGATATGACACCCCCGATTTGACCATACACTAATCATGCACGCAAATGTGTATGACCAAGATCAGGGACTCACTGGAAGATATCACAACACAACCCTAAAGGTAAAATAAGTCATACAAGCTTCATATTACAAGCCAGGGGCCTCGAGGGCCTGAATACAAGTGCTCGATCATAGACAAGTCAGCGGAAGCAACAAATATCTGAGTACAGACATAAAGTTAAACAAGTTTCCATAAGATGGCTAGCACAAACTAGGATACAGATCAAAAGAGGAGCAAGCCTCCTGCCTGGGATCCTCCTAAACTACTCCTGGTCATCGTCGGGAGATTGCACGTAGTAGTAGCACCTCCGGTGTAGTAGGAGTCATCGTAGG
>LR738713.1:573889861-573914688 GCA_902687465.1 Secale cereale | reverse complement strand
CCCCCCCCCCCCCCGGCTGTCCTTCGGACGCACGGTAGGTTCTGGAATGCTGATTTTTTATATAATTTTTCTGGATTTTTCCTGGCAGTTCTCGTAATGTGAAAACCTGAAATACAAAAACAGCCGAAAACAGAAACTGGCACTGTGGTGCACTGAGTTAATAGGTTAGTCCAAATATGATCAAAAGTGTATGGAAGTGTATGAATATCATAGCAATATCACCTAAAAGAGGCATGGAGCAAGCAAAAATTATAGATACGTTTTGGACGTATCAACATCCCCAAGCTTAATTCCTGCTCGTCCTCGAGTAGGTAAATGATAACAAGAATAATTTTTGTGGTGACATGCTATTAACCATATAGGACTTTTTCATAGTCATATGACAAAAGCTTACTGAGACAATGATCCTATAGTAATTAAGTTGCCTCATGAGAAAATCACAAAGAACTGAAAGTTTCACAATATGATATTGAAACATCAAAAAGATTTGCAATGAAATGGTGTGCAAATATGATAAAGTGATATCTAGCGTGCCCCCTTTAGTGAAGCAAAACATAAATGCAGGGGCACCTCCAAGGTTTAAGTGATGACTAGATACAATGATTTCAAAATAAACGATATCACAATCATGCAAAAGACAATGCTACTTTGGGACAATGCACATTACACTCTGAATGACAATCATGCTCTCAGTAGTTGGTGCTTTAAAAGAAGGTGGAGACTCAACATAAAAGTAAAAGAATGGTTATGTGCTAGAGCTTTTTATTTTGAAAACATAGAAGCAATTTTGTCAACGGTAGTAGTACTTCATATGTGTTATGCATAAGACATCCTATAAGTTGCAAGCCTCATGCATCGATTACCAATAGTGCTCGCACCCTGTCCTAATTAGCTCGGATTTCCATGAGTTATCATTGCATTACATATGTTTCAACCAAGTGTCACAAAGGGGTACCTCAATGCCACCTGTACAAAGGTCCAAGGAGATAGATCGCATTTGATTTCTCGTTTTTGATAGATCTCAACTTGAGGACATCCATACCGGGACAACATAGAAAATAGATAATGGACTCCTCTTTAATGCTTAAGCATATTCTCATAAGAGATTGAGGATTAATGTCCAAGCTAAAACTTCCACCATGATACATGGCTTTGGTTGGCGGCCCAATGTTCTTCTCTAACAATATGCATACTCATTCAACTCATGGCAAATCACCCTTACTTCAGACAAGACGAACATGCATAGCAACTCACATGATATTCAACAAAAGTGTAACAGTTGATGGCGTCCCTAGAAACATGGTTACCGCTCAGCAAGCAACTTATAAGAAATAAGATACATAGGCAACATATTCTTTACCACAATAGTTTTTAAGCTACTTTCCCATGAGCTATGTATTGCAAAGTTAGTCCGCTTAGTACAGGTGGAGGTTAGCAAAAGACTGGGAGCGAGCAACTAAGAGAGCAATGACAGTCATAGTCATGCAGAGCGACAAAGCAATATTGAATCAGGCATGGAAGTTATATCGCTACTCAGAAATAAAAGATCATCAAGGCTTGACAGACTTTCTTTACAGTCTTAAATATGCGTGAGCATACGCCAAGTCAATCAAAATAAATTCTTGAAGGAAGATATTACTAAACCATACCACATCATAGGCAAACAAATCATGTTGGTACTCCAATAACACATTGGGAACCCCCCAGCTATTTGAGACTAACCATAAGAAAACCTGAACTACTAAGCGCCATCATGCACGTAGCATCTTTATCATAGACATATCAACCAATGCAACGGAAGCAAACTCTCTTAATGAGATAAGCATGATAACTAAAGAGAGTTCAAGCAACCAACTAAACAAAAGCTCTTTAAAAAGATAAGCATGAAAACTAAGAGCTAAGCAAGATAGTAGCTATTGAAAGACAAAGAACACACACAACAAAGATAGACATGAAAATTATATGTTATGTTCTAGGTAGAAGTGGAGCGTGTTTCTCTCCCACATAAAGAACGCTGAGTTCCGACTCGTTATGGAAAACTAAAAAGAAAACTAAAAGCAAGACGCTCCAAGCATAGCACATAACACATGAAGTGATTAAAATATAGCGGAACGGAAGACGAACTGATAATGTTGATGGAGAAGGGGATGCACGGGGGCATCCCCAAGCTTAGACGCTTGAGTCTCCTTGAATATTTCTTGGGGGTGCACGGGGGCATCCCCAAGCTTGAGCGCTTGACACTCCTGAATCTTTTTATCATCTTCCCTCGCACACTTGAAAACTCCCTTCATACATAACTCATCATAATCTGACTAGCGAGGTTAGTACCCTTAATAAAATAATTGTACCTTGCTGGAAATAAAGATATTCTTGAAGTTATACTGTTTCTCAAGATTGCCAAAAGGTTTTTGCAAAGAAAAAGCAAGCTCTTGATTTGCAAAATGAAGGAAAGGCAAAACAGGACAGAATCTGTGAAAAACAGAACAGCAGGTAGTAATTGATTTGTTTGGGGCACTTCTGCAACTCAAATCAAAAAACTCAGAACAGATGCACGAAAGACAATTTTATAGAGAACGCTGTCGAAAAAATTCAGACCAAAAAGATGATCTGGTGATTTTATACGAATTTTTCTATCCAAGGACAGAATCTGTTTCCTGGACAGCACCTGACAACTTTTGAACTTTCTAGCAATCAGAGACTATACTTGGCACAAATATGAAAAGCAAAGATACAACGATGATGCTACTGTAGTAAACAACATCAAGACACAACAAAAGCAAAAATAAAATTTTTATTCATGTGGGCTGCCTCCCAAAAGCGCTTTCTTTTATGCCTTTAAGCTAGGCATAATGCATAGAGGAATCAATAACCATCGTAATAATCGGAGCTATAAATTGCTTCAAATGGTTCCTCAACAAGTTCATTCTTGTTCCTTCTAGGAAAGGGGTACACACCTTTTGCCTTTCCACGCAAGCGGATTTGTCCCTTACCAATATCAATGAAGGCTTTAACTGCTCGGAGGAAGTCCCTTCCAAGCACTATATTTCCTTGGTTTGGCTCCATGATTAAGAAATCAATCATTGCAATCCCTTTAAGGAATTTAACTGGCATGTCTTTTATTCTTCCCTGGATTTCAGAAATATCTCCATTAGTGTGTTCATGATAAGATTGTAATCCATCCATGTTCAATTTTAAAGAATGAAGAACAATTTTTGGCATAGTAGAAAGCATAGATCCAATATCACAATAAGCAAGGAAGTCTTGATTAGAGATACCAATCCTAACAAGAGGCTCCCAATCATTATCTATTTCCAAAATATCTCTCTTATTGGGTTTTGGTTTCTCTACTTTCATTAAGTCTAGAGCATCCATTCTCTTTTCAATAGTCACAAGTCTATCTATGATAGTATCAAAATTATGATCATAAACAAAGTAACTAGATAGACCATGTATAATTTCAAGAGCTCTAGCTTCATCACATTCTAGGAAATCTCCCTCAGCAATAATGTCAAGAGAGTGTTTACACCATTTAAAAAGACCATGGTAAAAATTCCTAAGCACAATTTTTATAGGTATCCAAGGCATAATTCTCCTATGTGCATCAGAAATTTTGTCCCATGCCTTCTTCATATTTTCTCCATCCCTTTGATGGAAATCTAGAACTTCTGATTCCCTCAAAGCACCAAATCCTAACATGTTTAGGTAAACATAAAGGACTACTAGCAAAAAGGTAAATAATTTTTTTGTGATTTTTGATAAAAAAAAAACTAAAGCAAAAAATGAAAGGTAAACTAACAAGACTAAAAAGCAAAGGTAAAAGATAGCATGCAACTCCCCTATCCTGAAGAGTGGAGTCCCCGGCAACGGCGCCAGAAAAACTCCTTGATGGGCTTCTCGCCCCTCGTTGGTTACCCCAAGTGGAAGGTGTGAGATGTAGTGTTGCGGAAGTTTTTCCCTTGGCAAGATACCAAGGATCGAATCCCCAGAGACTCCTAGGTTCAACAAGAAGGTGTCAACTGCTAACGGCGCCAGATATTAGCAATCAACGTGGACCTGCACACAGATACAAATAACTTTGCTCCCAACGAGTACAGAGAGGTTGTCAATCCCTCCGGCCTTGTAGTTCACAAAGGATTAAACGCAAATGATAGTAGTGATAGATAATGTTTGCAATAGTAAATAATAGTGAAAAGTAAATAGCGGATGTGATCAATGATGGTAATATGGACCGGAGTCTCATGATGTTCACTAGTGATGTCTCTCTCCCAAAAGACGATAAAACAGCTATGTGAGGTAAACGAATTACAGCTGGGCAATTGACAGGACCATGTGCGCAAACCAATGCTGACTACATTGCAAGAAAGGTTGAGGTTCAAAGCATGGGCGGTACGCCAAAGTAAGTAGACCGAAATCCATCAATATCTACTACTAATCATCCACCTTGAGATATCTATCCAGAACATCTCGCTGGTATTAAGTTGCGAGCCCCATCCATAGTGTAAACTCAATGCAACAGACAACTGCATTAAAAGAACTTTGCGTAAAGTAAACAATCCTTGCACCCGCGGGCACAAGTACCGTTGTTTTCCCCCTTGTGGCAACAGCACATCCCCTAGACTCATGTTTCTGTAACTCAAGCTAGTCATCGAGGGGCATGAACCCATAATCAAGCATAACGTTCCCTCTTGGAGTCACTACCTATTACTTGGCCAAAGCAATAAATAACAACGGAGAACATGCAAGAATTACTTATGAACATAAATATAAAAGAGGTTAGTCCAAATATGATCAAAAGTGTATGGAAGTGTATGAATATCATAGCAATATCACCCAAAAGAGGCATGGAGCAAGCAGAAATTATAGATACGTTTTGGACGTATCACCTGCCCTCGAGGCAGGGGGTGCGCCCTAGGAAGGGGCGCGCGCCCCCACCCTCGAGGGTGGGCCCCGTGTCCTCTGGCTTGGCCCCGAAGTTTATCTTGCGTGATTTTCTCCAAAAATATCTCTTGGTAAGGTTTCATTCTGTTTGGAATCCGTTTGATATTCCTTTTTTGCAAAACCCTGAAATAGGCAAAAAAACAAGCAATCTGGACTGGGCCTTTGGGTTAGTAGGTTAGTCCAAAAATGATATAAAAGTGAATGATAAAGCCCATTAAACATCCAAGACTTCATAAATAATAGCATGGAACAATCAAAAATTATAGATACGTTGGAGACGTATCAAGCATCCCCAAGCTTAATTCTTGCTCGTCCTCGAGTAGGTAAATGATAAGGAAAGAATTTTTGATGTGGAATGCTAACCAATATAGTTTTTCAATGTAATTCTCTTAATTGTGGCATGAATTTTCATATTTGAAGGATTCAAGATAAAAGTCTATATCGACATAAGAAATAACAATACTTCAAGCAATACTAACAAAGCAATCACGTCTTCTCAAAATACTATGGCTAAAGAAAGTTATCCCTACAAAATCATATAGTGTTGGCTATGCTCCCTTGCTATCACACTAAATATTCATATCATGCACAACCCCGATTTCAGCCAAGCATTTGTTTTCATGCTCTATCTTTTCAAACCTTTCAACTTTCACGCAATACATGAGCGTGAGCCATGGACATATCACTATGGGTGGAATAGAGGTGGTTGTGGAGAAGACAAAAAGAGGGAGATAGTCTCACATCGACTAGGCATATCAACGGGCTATGGAGATGCCCATCAATAGATATCAATGTGAGCGAGTAGGGATTGCCATGCAACGGATGCACTAGAGCTAAGTATGAATGAAATCTCAACAAAAGAAACTAGTGGGTGTGCATCCAACTTGCTTGCTCACGAGACCTAGGGCATTTGAGGAAGCCCATCATTGGAATATACAAGCCAAGTTCTATAACGAAAATTCCCACTAGTATATGAAAGTGACTAAGCATGAGACTCTCTACAATGAAGAACATGGTGCTACTTTGAAGCACAAGTGAGGAAAAGATAGTAGCAATTGTCCCCTTTTTTCTTTTCCTTTTTTTCTCTTTTTTTTGGGCCTTTCATTTTTTCTTTGGCCTTTCCTTTTTTTCTTTTTCTTTTTTTTTGCGGAGGGGCTTGATGGCTTCTCGCCCCTCGTTGGTTACCCCAAGTGGAAGGTTTGAGATGTAGCGTAACGGCAAGTTTCCCTTGGCAAAGATACCAAGGATCGAATCCCGTGAGACTCCAAGGGTCGACAAGTAGGTGTCAACTGCTAACGGCACCAGATACTTAGCGGTTGACAGGACCTACACAGAGATACAAATAACTTTGCTCCCAACGAGTACAGAGAGGTTTTCAATCCCTCCGGCATTGTCGTTTACAAAGGATCAAACACAAGAGATAATAGTGATAGGTATGACTGCAACTAGGAAATAAGAACAGGAAGTAAATAGCGGGTGTGATAAGTGGTGGTAATATGGATCGGGGTCCCATGATGTTCACTAGTGATGTCTCTCTCCCAAAAGACGATAAAACAGCTAAGCGAGGTAAACAAATTACAGCTGGGCAATTGACAGGATTATGTGCACAAACCAATGCTAACTATGCTGTAAAGAAAGGTAGAGGCTCAAAAGCATGGGCGGTACGCCAAGGCAAGTAGACCGAAATCCATCTGCATCTACTACTAATCATCCACCTTGAGATATCTATCCAGAACATCTCGCTGGTATTAAGTTGCGAGTCCCACCCAAAGTGTAAACTCAAAGCAACAGACAACTGCATTAAAAGAACTTTGCGTAAAGTAAACAATCCTTGCACCCGCAAGTACAAGCACCGTTGTTTTCCCCCTTGTGGCAACAGCACATCCCCTAGACTCATGTTTCTGTCACTCAAACTAGTCATCAAGGGGCATGAACCCACAATCAAGCATAACGTTCCCTCTTGGAGTTACTACCTACTACTCGGCCAAAGCAATAAACAGCAACGGAGAACATGCAAGAATTACTCAAGAACATAAATATAAAAGAGTTGAATCAAATATATTACTCACACACAATCTGAACATAATCTCATAATCCATCGGATCCCAGCAAACTCAGCAGAGCAACAGCATAAAGATTACATATGTGCCTCGATCATGTAGGGCAGCTCACGAGGTCTAATCCATGAAGAACAAAGAGGGGAGGAGAACATCACATAGCTACTGGTCATGGACCCATGGTCCAAGGTGGACTACTCACGACTCATCCGGGAAGCGTCCATGGTGGTGGAGAAGCTCCCGGTGGTGATTCTCCCCTCCGGCAGGGTGCCGGGGAGAGTTCTCCTGATGCTCCTGATCTTGGAAGCGCGGCGGCGGCGGAACAGAGGCAAGATCGTAAAAAAGGGTTCCGTCCTCGAGGGTTTCGGGACGCGAGGAGTATATATGCCAAAGGGGTCACCAGAAGCAGAGAGGGGGGGCCCAGGCGCCCCTCTAGGGCGGCCAGGGGTGGGGCCGCCTGGGCTGCCCCTGGCTCCCCTCTGGCCCCACTTTGGTTTTTCTCGAAGCTCCCGGTACGCTGATTTTTCCTGTATTTTTCCCGGAATTTTTAGGGCACTTTTAATATGGGGGAAACCTGAAATAGAAAAACAGCAGAAAACAGGAACTGGCACTGTGGTGCACTGAGTTAATAGGTTAGTCCAAATATGATCAAAAGTGTATGGAAGTGCATAAATATCATAGCAATATCACACAAAAGAGGCATGGAGCAAGCAGAAATTGTAGATACGTTTTGGACGTATCAACATCCGCAAGCTTAATTCCTGCTCGTCCTCGAGTAGGTAAATGATAACAAGCATAATTTCTGTGGTGACATGCTATCAACCATATAAGAACTTTTAAGTAAAGCAATCAAGGCATGTAATTCAATTCAAGTCATAACAAGCAAGAGTCTATATTAGCATTGTAACAAGTAACATAAGAACATAAAGGTGCAAGAGCTCTCGCTGTCCGTGACTCGAATGTCTCCAAATGGTGTTTGCGTGCAAGAAAGGGGATAGGGATATATGAGAGAGTAAAACATAGTTTTTGTATTGTTGAGAACTTAATCTACTAAAGTTTTACACTTGGTCTTCTTTGGAATCTTATCTTGACTCATCCGCAGACCGTCAGCCAGGTACAAGTCAAAATGATCCACTCCCTTTCGATATTTTGAGCACTCATGCAATGGATGAGCGTAAGCAAGAAAGTCGACACTTAGGATGGCAAAGAGAGAAAAATGATGGAGGGGGAAGACAAAAAGGTGTGAATGGCTCACATCAATGAGTACAATCATCGGCGAGAGAAAGCCAAATGATAGATATGATGTGAGGAGTAGGGATTGCCATGCAACGGATGCACATATGAGCTAAGGTAAGCTCTCCAATGGAACTAGTGGGGGTGCATCCAACTTGCTTGCTCAAGAAGACCTAGAGCTCTTTTGAGGAGGCTCATCATTAGAATATACAAGCCAAGTTCTATAGTGTGAAGGTCCCCACATAGCTATATGCATGAATGATAATCTCTATGGAGTACAAAGTATAAGATGGAGTACGAGTGTGGATCTCTCAAAAGGAAATAGTAGTGTGCCCCCTTCTCTCTTTTTATTTCTTTTTCTCTTTTTTTCTTTTTTTTTATTTTTTTGTGGCCTCAATGGCTCTTTCTATTTAACTCTCATTTGTCCTCTTTGGGATCTTTTCCTCACTTTAGGGGCAACACTCTATATATTACAAGAAGTATAGAAGATCTTTCACACTTTACAAAAGTACTCAACATAAAGAAAATGAAACTATCATGATGTATGCAAATGTATGCCTCTGCCAGTGTAGCAGGATATGCAATGATACTAGTGCGTCATGTAGCAATGATTAGGGCAAGGCCCAACTAGCATGCGGCTCATCGATCAAGCAAAAAGCATGTATGACATGAAGATCAAGTCATGAGAAGATGGATGTTGCATGGCAATGTATCTCGGAAAGGCTATGGAAATGCCTTGATAGGTAGGTATGGTGGCTGTTTTGAGGAAGGATATAATGAGGCTTATGATGACAGAGCGTATCGTGCCAAGGATTTGGATGCACCAGTGAAGTATGCGCCAACTCTCGAGGTGAGAAAGGGCAATGCACGGTACCGAAGAGGCTAGAAAAATATGGCTAGGTGGAAGTGTCAACTTTCGAATACTCACATTAGTCTGAAGAACACATGCACTTATTATCGGTAACTCTCAATCTAATTAGGAGGTTCACAAAGAGACAAGTACCCCGAGGAGGAGTGTATGGGGGTTTGGTTATCCTTGCGCATCCTCGACTCATGGTACGTGAGTGTACTCTAATATTCGATCCCTCCAAAGATTAGTGATCCATTTAGTAGCTAAAGTTCTCAACTATTTTGTAGGTTTTCGAAAATAAACACGGATTGCCCAAAATACGACATCTATCACTAATAGGCTAAAGCTCTTGTCACCAAAAGTTCAGACATTACTCATGGCAATACCTCAAAACTATTGCAAGTTACTACTAAAATGAAATAGCAACCTCAGTTACCTACTTTAAGTTAAGACACACAACTCAGTGCAACAGGCAAAACTCTCTTAACAAGGTAAACATGAAAACTCAAGAGAGTTCAGCAACCAACTAAACAAAAGCTCTTTAAAAAGAAAAGCATGAAAACTAAGAGCTAAACATGACAGCTGTCAGGGATATGGTTAGTAGGTATAACCGGATATTGTAAACCGGCTTAGTTATATTATACTTGGTTTTAATATTTTAGTAGAGACTACGGCCCATGAGATTTCAAGGCCCATGTATAGGAGTATGGTTTGTAAACCTCCAAGAGATGTAACTTGAGAGATAAGAAAGAGAAGACAGAGACCGAGGCGGACACAAGTATGAGCCGGCCTCGGGACTCTGTAAACCGGACCAGGCGTTGCCTCTATATAAAGGGACGGCCTGGACGGTTCAGGGGCAAGCAACAATCAACCCGTCGAGACACAGGCAAAGCGAATCTGCTCCCTGTAAACCGACGCCCAAGCAATACCAAACCAACTAGACGTAGGCTTTTACCTTCTCCGAAGGGGCCGAACTAGTATAAATCCTTTGTGTCCTTTGTGTGCCATGAATCCTTTCAAGCTAACCCGTGCGATGGTTCCATCATCAAGTCTGCTAAACCGGACATCTGCCGTGTTATTTCCACGACAGTTGGCGCCCATCGTGGGGCCTGCGCACGATGGTTTCGAGTTCTTGAAAGGCGGCTTCGAAGGGCTAAAAGGTTACGCAGTCGGCCGGATGACCAAGAGTCGTCGCGGCCGGATCTACATCGACGACGCGGGTTGGGGACCGGAGGCCGATTCGATCGAATACGGGTACCGGGTCCCCTTCGGCAGCATCCAAGTCTTCATCGGCAAAATTGGTGAACCGGGACCTGAGCCGGACACCTTCCCCAACATCGTCGAGCCGGCTCAGCGTGCGAGATCAACCCGGATTCAGCCTGCCATGAAGCATGTGTTCGTTGGAGCAATCCACGGAGGCCGAGCCGAGGACGGATCGGAATCTGATGATGCAACAGTCGTCTACTCAGATGACGAATCTTCATCCGGGGAAACTGAATCTCTGTATCAGTTGCGGGACGGCCGGTCTGAGGGCGAGTCCGATGGAAACAGTATTCCGGGCCCCTTTGACCCGCCAAACCGGGTGGCGGTCTTCATGGCCGGTTCACAACCCCCGATGAACGGAGCGACAGCAGAAGCTGGTGCAAGGGGAAGCGGTTCAAATCCCTCCCTTACTGAAGTTCTATCCACCTTGATCGAGGAGTTCACAGCTAAAGCAATGGCAGACGTAGCTCCAGCAGACAAGGCGCATCATGATGCAGAGCTTCTTCAGTTGAAGGGTCGGATCGATCAGTTAAAGGAGGACTTAAAGGCAGAAAGAGAGATGATAGCCATAAGGCAAGCAGAGCTGGATGATCAAGCCTTTTATCTGAGGATGGAGCAGGCTTCTGTGGAAGGAGTAAGGGGGCGAAAGTATCGGTCCCGCCTACCACCGGGTTACGAATCCGCGAATTTGTTCAGAACACCTGGGGCTGGGGCCAGTAATAATCCGGCCTTAAACCGAAGAACACCCCCGGCTATGGATGAGCCGGTTCAGCAGCCCGCCGCAGAGCAGGAGCGTCGGGTTACAACGGCACCTTATGTTCCTATCCCTCCAGGGCACTATTCAAACCCTTTGGATAATATTGCTGCAGCGGCGGCGCGGTTGGCCGCTTTACCCGCGGAAGAAACGTCTCCGGTGGCGATAGAGGCGCGCAGGGCCCAGAAGCTACTTAATACTGCGTTAATACAGCAGCAAGCATACTCTCATAGCAGGGAAAGGTTACATTCAACACCACGTCCCAACCGAAGTTATTCTAGGCATTGGGAGGAGCCGGAGGTATCTAGCAGTGAGCGCAGGAGACATCGGCGCAGGCAGGATAATCCGGCAAGGGCGGAGATGCCAGCCCCAGACCTAAACCGGCCTAGATCGGAGGCCAGGGAGGAAATTCGTCAATCGACGCCGGTTCACACAGCTACCGCAGGAACAGGAGCTACGGCGAGCTCTTTCGGGGTACAATGTCTTGTCCCCGCCCTACGGAGTGTTAAGTTGCCCAAGGATTTCAAAGGGCCCCGCAAGGTACCTAATTACACAGCCGATTTACCGCCAGAAGCCTGAGTGGAAAGTTATGAGATGGCCATGGAGATGTTAGACGTGGATGAATCGGCTTGTGCCAAATATTTCACTATGATGCTTGAGGGCATGGCCCGGACCTGGTTAAAAGCTCTACCCCCGAATTCTATTAGGTCGTGGGGGGAACTGTGCAGTCAGTTCATTAAAAACTTCAAGGATACATGCAAGCAGCCGATGTCGGTGATAGATTTAGCAGCCTGCGTACAAGGAGAGCAGGAGTCTACAGCAGCTTGGGTACGCAGAGTGGCAGAAATTTTACACTCCTCGAATGGCATCAATCCTAGTACGGCTATTGTAACATTGGAGAACAATTGCCGGTTTGAATCGTTAAAGTAAAAGCTCGGACGGCTTAAAAGGGACTGCAATGACATGGGGACTTTAATGAGCGCCCTGGTGAAATACGGAGACTCGGATAATACAAAGTATCCGGAAGCAGAAGGAGATAAAGCGGGGAAGGCCGGCAAGTCTGGTAAACCGGCGCCAGTTAATCCGGTTACTTCAAGCTTTTTGGGTAAACGGAAGGCAGAAGGTAGTTCTGATTTTGTGGCTAATACTCAAGTTCAAGGCGGTTTTCAGGTTAATCCGGAGGGTTCCGCTCTCCAAACCGGCGGAGGAGATCCGGGCTGGGAGCAGGATTTGGATGAAGAGCGTGATATAGCTGCGGCACGGTCGGCGATTTATCAGCAAGATCTGCGCAGATATCATAGCCGCCGGATTAGAACCAGGATATTCCAGGAGGGTGACTTGGTACTCCGGCTCATCCAAGATCAAACAGATATGCACAAGCTATCCCCGCCATGGGAAGGGCCCTTTGTGGTCAGCAAGAATTTACACAACGGTTCATATTACTTGGTGGACATTCGAGAACACAAGGATTCACGGACATCGGAAGAGGAGACGAAGAGGCCGTGGAACATCGCCCATTTACGGCCATACTATACTTGAGCTATGTGTTCCAATGTATCCTATGTATATATTATGAATAATGAATAAACCGGCACCCTCGGTAAACCGGGGGCTCAGCCCTTTTTACATATACACAAATCTTGTGACAAATAACCATATCAGTTTGTTATCAAACATCATATTTCAATGTTGACCGGTTTAGAAACTAATTTTTCTCAGAATATGTGAAGGAGCAATAGAACTCTCAGGAACAGGAGATTATATCCGGTTCAAGAAGAGAAGACTCCATGAAATGCAAACCCACAGGTTCAAAACAGAACAATGGAGGCCCCCTGGGAGTTGGTATCATCCGCTCCCAGTGATCGGATTAAGTTTCATAAATTCTGGCAACCCCCTGAAAAGTTGGACAAGTCCACATTCAGTGATTGGTTTAGATTGACCCACCGGTTCAGGAGGAACCCTGGAGGCCCCATGGGAATGTCGGTCAATCCGCGTCCCAGTGATCGGAATAATTTTCTTCTTTCGACCCTCTGAAAAGTTGGATAGTACCACATTCAGTGATTGGTCTAGATTGACCCACCGGTTCAGGAGGAACCCTGGAGGCCCCCTGGGAGTGTCGGCCAATCCGCATCCCAGTGATCGGAATAATAGATACGATTCTTTCGGCCCTCTGAACAGTTGATACGCTCACGTTCAGTGATTGGCTAGGCCCCTTGGGACAGATGGTTTGCCCACGTTCCATTGATTGGCTCGGTTTTTATTTACAAATTCTTTCGGCCCTCTGAACAGTTGATACGCTCACGTTCAGTGATTGGCTAGGCCCCTTGGGACAGATGGTTTGCCCACGTTCCATTGATCGGATCGGTTTTTATTTGCGGTTCTATCGACCCTCTGAACAGTTGATACGCTCACGTTCAGTGATTGGCTAGGCCCCTTGGGAAAGATGGATAATCCACATCCCATTGATTGGCTGAACCTTGCTTTGAGCCTGGCAGCTCTTAAAAAGCCTCGACTACATGGTCTTATTTGCAAAATTTGCATCTTTTGGTGTTTGTGTTTTATAACCCTTTAAACCGGAGTGGAACAGCTCCAGAAGTTGACCACTTATCTACAAAGTTACAACATGAATACCAGCGAGAGTTAAACCGGCGTTCATCATAACCCAGATCGGCCTTCATGATGAGCCAACAAATTGGCAGTACATGATCAGTTATAATGACCGATGTTTTTTCAATCCGGCCTGGCTTTGACTATAAGTCACCAGTATGAGATGACACAATGACTGGAGTTTATTAACCCGGCCCAATGGTGATCAAACCCGGTGTTCATTAAAACCCGGATCGCATGTCAGGCACAAGTTACAACTTTCTGAAACAAGATGAGCCGGAGTTATCGACAAGATGGACCGGAAAGTTTCAAGCGTCTATTAGGATTGAGGAAGACCGATTAAAATGACTTTAAAGTCCTGACCGGTTTAAAGTATATTGGCCACATACATCTCAGGTATAACAGTTATTTTTAATATAAAGATATGCTTATTAGATGTTTCAAGAGAACAAGTTAACCCGTCCAGTGGTAGGCCACTAGGACATATTTTTTCGATATTTTTATATAAACAGAAGAAAGCAACCGCATCAGGCAACAGGTCAACGGATGAATACTTCATAAAGACAAAATGTCGGATCACAGCACATTAAGTCTCAGCTAAACCTATTACAAGGCATAAAAAGCCCAATAGTTGGAAGCATTGTTTGAAGGAATAACAATCATGGTTACAGCAATAGAATTCAAGATTGTGCCTCTCCTTGCTGAGATGGCTGGCCACCGTCTTGATCCGGAACGTCTTCATCTTCGTGAAGCGGTTGGAAGTCCGGCGCACGCCAATCAATCTTTGCCAAGGCACGGAAATATACTTCATCGTTGATAAGTTCAGCAGGATCAATATCAGGAGCAAAGGTGTGAGGACGAACCGGCGGAATTAAGTTTACAATATCGTAAACCGGTCGCTCCACCCGCTCGTTCTGCAGGTTGTATGCTGGATGATATCGCGACAAATCAGATTCCACCGCAAGCTTGCTGGCGAGGGGACGCATCTCCTTTGTCAGGGCATAAAGATCTTTTTCATTGAAGGCTGAACCGTCCTCCTTGGTATCAGGAAATCCGGTTAACACCTCCTCCGGATCAAGGTCCGGGACCCAAGCTTTAGCCCTTGTAAGGGCCAGAAGAGCACCTCCTCGAGCGGCCGATTTCTTAACTTCCTCAAGACGAGCCGGTAGAATGGACAAACTATTCAAAGTATCTTGGATAGTTGAAGGAGCCGGTTTTCCAAATGAAGTGGCACTGATAATCCTTTGCGTTCCGGAGTACAGCTATTCGACCAAGGTATAGCAGGCTTTGAGTTTTTTTCGTAAGTCGTCCCCAAGATGGGAGACACGGCGTCCTACATACAACAATGAAAGTTAAACCGGTACAAGTCACAGGTTACAAAGATAAAGACAGGAATTCAGATTATATTTACCAAAAATAGCAGAGGTCATCAAGTCAATTTGGCGCTTTAACCCGGTCAATTCTTCGGTAACCGGATTAAGTGCTCCTTCAGCGTCCTGAACACGTTTTTCAAGATCTTTTTTCTGGACCTCAAAAGTAGTCCGCTCCTCTTCAAAATATTTCTTCAAGTCTTCAGCAGTCTTTAAACTCACTTGAAGTTCTTTTTTAGCCTTTGAAGCGGCTGACTCAGTTTCCGTAAGCCGGCTTCGAAGTTCGTTGATCTCCAGAGCATTCCGGTTCAGCTCAGCCTGCAGACAAAGTTCAAAAGCAAGAAATGAAATTACAAGTCTCAAGCACACAATCAAGTTGTCTACTTGACACTTGGGGGCTAATGGCAGTTGAAGCAATGCACCAAAGAAAATTTGAAATTACAAGTATCAACTACATAACCAAGTTATCTACTTGATACTTGGGGGCTAATGTATGGATCAGCAGTTCAAACTACAAAGTTCCGGATCACCTTCAGTAAAGCAGCTAAACCGGAACTTGGGGGCTGCTAAGAGATAGAGATGCGTCAAAAAAGCAAAGTCAGAAGAGGAAACTTACCTCGTATTTTTCTCTCATCAGGTTCACCAAGCTGGCTTCATAATCCCGGCTGCTGTGGAGCCGGTTCAAATACCCGGAATAAATGTCTTGAGCGCTCATGCTGGAAAGACTGGATATGTCAGTACTCCATTTCCCTTTTTCTTGAGCTATCTTTTCCGCTTTAGCTGTATGTTTTGCTAAAACGGTGGGCTCAGCTGGAGCGACATAAGCGGTACCAGTAACCACGACATCAGGAGAAGTGGGTACATTGGGGGGAATAACGTCAACATGAGCCGGATCAGGAGACGCCGGGTTAACTTGAGGAGAATTAACCCGGGCCGGACTTGGTGGATCTTGGACGTTTTCTGTAAGAGGAGTTTCAAGAGCAGGTTCTTCAACAGGAGCTGCAGGAGTACCTTCTGGAGGAACAACTGTGGACGGATTAATAACCGGATCATCAGCAGAAGGGTCAGCAACAGGCTTATTCGCCTTGGGCTTTTTGCTGGGTTTTGGTTTCCTGGAAAAACATGCAAAATAAGTTAGTATTATAAAGTAAAAAGGGTGTCATAAACCGGAAAAGGCGAAGAAAGTTACCCTGGGACAGTTTTCAAAGGAGGAAGCTGCGTAGCGGTTGATTCACCAGAAGAAGACAACGGAGTTTCTTGATAGTCAGGATCAGACGGTTTAAGGGGTTTTCGGATAAGTCCGGCCTTGGGATGAAGAAGATTCGGAGAGAGTATCACCTCAGCACGGCGTTTTCGAACCGGAGTTAAGGAGATTCCAGATGACTCCACCGCCAGGCCACTGTGGCGAGTGGTCCGGCGAAAAGCTTCGTGCTGTTGCTTCTTCAAAGTAAAGTTAGGGTCTAACTGAGCATAAGGATGAGAAAATTGATATTTCCTGACGGTCCGACGATTTTTGGGAGGAAGAGGTTCTGAATCAGAAAGAAATGTTACCTCAATCTCAGTCGGGTCATCACCATCAGGCAGTTCCTGTGAAAAGGTATCATTATATATGATTACAAGTGCATGGAAGCAAGAATTTAAACCGGAATAAAGCATACCTCGGAGTCCGGATCATCATCCTCAGTAGGAGAACCGGCATCGACGGCTGCTTTCCTCTTTTTGTTTGCAGGGGTCTTCCAGCGAGCCTGTTTTACGGTTTTTTCCTGAGGCTTTCTCCTCCAGAAGGGGTCATCAGCCTAATTGAAAAAGCAAGGGCAATTGAAAGACAGTTCAAAGAGGACGGTTTACAAGTACAGGGCAATGAAAAACTCACTTCGGGCAGTTTATTCTTCTTGAAGTACGGAGCCAAGCCAACCTTAGCGCAATCTGCTAAGGAAGCATTGAGAATCTTTTTGGCTGACTCCACTACCTCTGATTCAGAAAGCTTATCCTTGGTAAACCTCTGAGGATCATCCGGTTTACCAGAGTATTTGTACATTAACTTAGAACGCCGGCTTAAGGGAAGGATGCTCCAAGATAGCCAGCAGCGAAGGAAATCAGTGCCAATCAGACCATTTGCCATAAAGGCTCTCAGTTTGGAGAGCTGTGATGAGAACCGGGTCCGTTCAGTAGCACTAAGCCGTGGTGGCAAGGGGTGATTCGCCGGAATACGAGTTTCGCGATAACCCGGCAAAGGATTTTCACCTTCAGGAGAAGTGTCAACACAATAAAACCAGGACTTGTTCCAATCTTTTGGATGAGTATGTAAAGCGGCGTGAGGAAAGACTACGTCCCTCCTCTTCTGAATACTAACCCCACCAAGTTCTTGGTGAGGTCCGCTGGTAAATTCAGTGCGCCGGTTTAAATGAAAGAAATCCCGGAATAAATCAACTGAAGGTTCCTCTTGCAGATACACCTCAGAAAACACTTGGAAATCACAAATGTTTGAAACGGAATTGGGTCCGATATCTTGTGGGTGTAGCTGGAAAGCGGCAAGAACATCCCGGAAAAACCTTGAACCGGGGGGAGAGAAGCCTCTAGAGATGTGGTCCAAAAACACGATGACTTCCCCGGATTTAGGAGTAGGAGGGCATTCATTACCCGGAGCACGCCATTCTAACTCAGACTGGGGGCCTAATGTGCCGATTTTAGACAGCTTGATTAGGTCATCCTCAGTAATGACGGAAGGGACCCAATCGCAGGAGACATACTGCTTAGCCATTGAACAAAGTGCTGGAGAAGATAAAATACAGAAACGGATTATGAAAGTACAGTAATCCGGAATCTATCTATGAAAGTTACGCAACAGTTTAAACTGAGGACTAGGTGGCGTGGTTAAACCGGCAATCATAAAACAAGTTATATCATTTCCGGTTTATGGCAGTTGAAGGGGGATAGTTCAACCATTGCGTCAAATTACAGAGTTTTTTGCAAAAGCAGGGCATATCAACTTAAACCGGAACATAATTAGTGAATCTACCAAGGAGAAAAACAGGTTTCCGAAAAATTGCTAAGGGGGAAAGATCTGAGTATGCTGAGGAAAAAGAAACTAATCTAAGAGTATGCAAGGAAAGCTACAAAGACTTTATACTAAAAAGATGGATTTACATGCCAGACAGGAGTGATGAAGATTTGAAGCATCTACAGTGGGGTAAAAATGGAGAAGATCGAAAAAACAAAATCATTACGGGTCACGGGCTCAAGATCGAACAAGATGAAGCTTTGCTAAAATTTCTAATGGCGGAACGGATAAATCTACAGCATTATGTATAGATGGCGAGATCTAAGCTAGTACTAAGCGGAAGATCTGTTGACTGGGCCTAAAAGTCACAAATTCTCTATGAGGAATGTATCTACGAAGAAAGAGGCGAAGCTTTCGTTGGAAGCCCTAATGGCGGAAGAACAAGGAGGAGCACTGGCAGATGCAGATCAATAATAAGGAAAAAAGAACGTACTTGAGCAATGGAGGACAGCAGCGGAGTTTTCTCTGGACGAATCAGGTTGATGCAGCGGCCGGGGAGATCTTGATTCGACGAGATGACGGCGGCGCTCCAAGCTCGGGCGTTAATGGAGTTCTTGAGGCTCAGGCGGCGGACGAAGGAAGAAGACGCGAGAAGAAGGAAGAATGAAAGGGAACGGTGTTATTTATAAGCGAAGGGACAGATGCGAAGCGACATGTGCGAAAATCGAGGAGACAGAAAATCGGATAAAGATCCTATGACGCCTCGATCTTCGGGATAACCCTTAAAATAAGCTACAGCTCACGGCGTTAAATGCGGAGATGATGTCATTGTCAGACTTTAATGATCTTGGAGGATGACGTCAGAGCAGGTTTACAAAAAGATGAAGATAAAGAAGAAAATTATACAAGACAAAGAAGACTGATGTGAACAAGTTCAAATCATTCTGGGGCCTAATGTCAGGGATATGGTTAGTAGGTATAAACCGGATATTGTAAACCGGCTTAGTTATATTATACTTGGTTTTAATATTTTAGTAGAGACTACGGCCCATGAGATTTCAAGGCCCATGTATAGGAGTATGGTTTGTAAACCGCCAAGAGATGTAACTTGAGAGATAAGAAAGAGAAGACAGAGACCGAGGCGGACACAAGTATGAGCCGGCCTCGGGACTCTGTAAACCGGACCAGGCGTTGCCTCTATATAAAGGGACGGCCTGGACGGTTCAGGGGCAAGCAACAATCAACCCGTCGAGACAAAGGCAAAGCGAATCTGCTCCCTGTAAACCGACGCCCAAGCAATACCAAACCAACTAGACGTAGGCTTTTACCTTCTCCGAAGGGGCCGAACTAGTATAAATCCTTTGTGTCCTTTGTGTGCCATGAATCCTTTCAAGCTAACCCGTGCGATGGTTCCATCATCAAGTCCGCTAAACTGGACATCTGCCGTGTTATTTCCACGACAACAGCAGCTATGGAAAGAAAAAGAACACACACAGCAAAGATAAGCATGAAAATCCTATGTTGTGTTCTAGGTTGAAGTGGAGCGTGTTTCTCTCCCACACAAAGAAAGCTGGGTTCTAACTTGTTATGAACAGCAAGCAAAGCTAAAGAAAACTAAAAAGGAAACTAACGCAAGACGCTCCAAGCATAACACATAACACATGAAGTGATAAGGATATAGTGGAACGAAAGACAAACTGATAATTGTTGATGGAGAAGGGGATGCATGGGGGCATCCCCAAGCTTAGACGCTTGAGTCTTCTTGAATATTTCTTGGGAGTGCACGGGGGCATCCCCAAGCTTGAGCGTTTGACCCTCCTGAATCTTCTTTTATCATCTTCCCTCGCACACTTGAAAACTCCCTTCATACATAACTCATCATAATCTGATTAGCGAGGTTAGTACCCATAATAAATTAACTTTTCCCTACTGGAAATAAGGATAATCTTGAAGAGCTACTGTTTCTCAAGATTGCCAAAAGGTTTTTGCAAAGAAAAAGCAAGCTCGAGGTTTGCAAAACGAAGAAAAGGCAAAACAGGACAGAATCTGTGAAAAACAGACCAGTAGGTAGTAAATATTTTTTTCGGGGCACTTCTGCAACTCAAATAAAAAAACTCAGAACAGACGCCCGAAAGCCAATTGTATAGAGCACGCTGTCAAAAAAATTCAGATCAAAAAGATGATCTGGTAATTTTATACGAATTTTTCTGTCCAAGGACAGAATCTGTTTTCTGGACTGTACGTCACAACTTTTGAACTTTCTTGCAATCGGAGGCTAAACTTGGCACAAAGCTGAAAAGAAAAGATACAATGATGATGCTACTGTAGTAACAAACATCAAGACACAACAAAAGAAAAATAAAACCTAATTCGTTGTGGGCTGCCTCCCAAAAGCGCTTTCTTTTATGCCTTTAAGCTAGGCATGATGCAAAAAGAGAAGATCAAGTTTTATCAAGAGTAAAAGAATAGCTAGCCCGTATAACGGACTCAAAAGGCAACTTAATCTTCTTTCTAGGGAAGTGTTCCATTCCTTTCTTGAGAGGGAATTGGAATTTTATATTCCCCTCTTTCATGTCAATGATAGCACCAACGGTGCGAAGAAAAGGACGTCCCAAAATAATTGGACATGAAGGTTCACATTCAATATCCATAATAGTAAAATCAACGGGAACATAATTGTCATTGACAATGATAAGAACATCGTCGATCTTCCCCAAAGATTTCTTTACGGAAGAATCAACAAGTCAAACACCAAAATATTGAGATTTCTAATTGCCTCGAGAAGGTAGCGGTATGCTCATCTAATTGCCTCGAGAAGGTCTTGTTTTGTTCATATTGGGTGTGCATGTAGTTCTTAGTGGCCTTCTCTATTTCTAGAAGTTTCTCATAGCTAGGCAGGTTTCTATCTCTAGGGGTGGAGTTCTTGGTGCTAGGATAAGCATTGTTGTTCCCATAGGAATTAGAGGGGAATGGTTTAGGGTTGCTACCAAAATTACTCCTATAAGCATTGTTATTGAAATTGTTTCTAGAGATAAAGTTCACATTTACTTGATCTTGAGCAATCAAAGAATTTAAAGGAACATCATGAGGATCAATAGAAGATTGCTTGGAAAGTAGAGACATGATCAAGTCAACTTTTTCATTTAGGGAGGAAATCTCCTCGACAGAGTTTACCTTCCTACCTGTTGGAGCGCGTTCGGTGTGCCATTGGAAATAATTGGTCATCATCTCATCGAGAAGTTTCGTGGTAGCACCAAGTGTAGTTGACATAACGGTTCCTCCCGCGGCCGAATCTAACAAGTTCCGCGAGGTAAAGTTCAAGCCTGCATAAAAAGTTTGGATAACCATCCAAGTAGTCAAACCATGAGTAGGGCAGTTCTTGACAAGAGATTTCATGCGTTCCCAAGCTTGGGCAACGTGTTCATTATCCAATTGTTTAAAATTCATTATGTTACTCCTTAGTTGGATAATTTTAGCACGGGGATAGTACTTCCCAATAAAGGCATCCTTGCACTTGTCCCAAGAATCTATACTATTCCTAGGCAAGGATTGAAACCAGATTTTAGCTCCTCCTCTCAAGGAGAAAGGAAAAAGCTTAAGCTTAACAATATCACCATCTATTTCTCGGTACTTTTGCATATCACAGAGTTCAACAAAATTATTTAAGTGCAAAGCAGCATCATCTTCAGCACCGGAGAATTGATCTTTCATAACTAGGTTCAGTAAAGCATGTTTAATCTCATAAGAAGGTGCTGAAGTGGCAGGTGTAGCAATAGGCGTGCAGATAAAGTCATTGTTGTTATGACTAGTCAAGTCACACAACTTGGTGTTCTCAGTGGAACCCATAGCAGCAGCAAGCAAGATAACTATTTTTGTGATTTTTGGTAAAGGGACACTAAAGCAAAAACTCAAAGGTAAACTAACAAGACTAAAAAGCAAAGGTAAAGGATAGCGTGCAACTCCCCTATCTTGAAGAGTGGAGTCCCCGGCAACGGCGCCAGAAACTTTGCTTGATGGCTTCTCGCCCCACGTTGGTTACCCCAAGTGGAAGGTTTGAGATGTAGCGTAACGGCAAGTTTCCCTTGGCAAAGATACCAAGGATCGAATCCCGTGAGGCTCCGAGGGTCGACAAGTAGGTGTCAACTGCTAACGGCGCCAGATACTTAGCGGTTGACAGGACCTGCACACAGATACAAATAACTTTGCTCCCAACGAGTACAGAGAGGTTGTCAATCCCTCCGGCCTTGTCGTTTACAAAGGATCAAACACAAGAGATAATAGTGATAGGTATGACTGCAACTAGGAAATAAGAACAGGAAGTAAATAGCGGGTGTGATCAGTGTTGGTAATATGGACCGGGGTCCCATGATGTTCACTAGTGATGTCTCTCTCCCAAAAGACAATAAAACAGCTAAGCGAGGTAAACAAATTACAGCTGGGCAATTGACAAGATTATGTGCGCAAACCAATGCTAACTATGCTGTAAAGAAAGATAGAGGCTCAAAAGCATGGGCGGTACGCCAAGGCAAGTAGACCGAAATCCATCTGCATCTACTACTAATCATCCACCTTGAGATATCTATCCAGAACATCTCGCTGGTATTAAGTTGCGAGTCCCACCCAAAGTGTAAACTCAAAGCAACTGACAACTGCATTAAAAGAACTTTGCGTAAAGTAAACAATCCTTGCACCCGCAAGTACAAGCACTGTTGTTTTCCCCCTTGTGGCAACAGCACATCCCCTAGACTCATGTTTCTGTCACTCAAACTAGTCATCAAGGGGCATGAACCCACAATCAAGCATAACGTTCCCTCTTGGAGTTACTACCTACTACTCGGCCAAAGCAATAAACAGCAACGGAGAACATGCAAGAATTACTCAAGAACATAAATATAAAAGAGGTGAATCAATATATTACTCACACACAATCTGAACATAATCTCATAATCCATCGGATCCCAGCAAACTCAGCAGAGCAACAGCATAAAGATTATATATGTGCCTCGATCATGTAGGGCAGCTCACGAGGTCTAATCCATGAAGAACAAAGAGGGCAGCTCACAAGATTACATATGTGCCTCGATCATTAGATGAGCATACCGCCTTGGCTGGCCTCCTGGGCTGCCCCTGGCTCCCCTCTGGCCCCACTTCGGTTTTTCTCGAAGCTCCCGGTACACTGATTTTTCCTGTATTTTTCCCGGAATTTTTAGGGCACTTTTAATATGGGGGAAACCTGAAATAGAAAAACAGCAGAAAACAGGAACTGGCACTGTGGTGCACTGAGTTAATAGGTTAGTCCAAATATGATCAAAAGTGTATGGAAGTGCATAAATATCATAGCAATATCACACAAAAGAGGCATGGAGCAAGCAGAAATTATAGATACGTTTTGGACGTATCAGGGCTTTATAGATTCAGCCTTTTCTCCCATGGGACAAAGCTCTATAAATGATGATCATCACACTTTCATTACAATACAAGATTACAACTCGATACTACAATAACAAAGTATGACTCTATATGTATGCCTCCGGTGGTGTACCGGTATGTGCAATGAAACAAGAGTGACATGTATAAAGAATTATGCATGGTGGCCTTGCCACAAATACGATGTCAACTACATGATCATGCAATGGCAATATGACAATATGATGTGTGTCATATAAATGGAATGGTGGAAAGTTGCATGGCAATATATCTCGGAATGGCTATGGAAATGCCATGATAGGTAGGTATGGTGGCTGTTTTGAGGAACAATATGGTGGCTGTTTTGAGGAAGGATATATAGTGGGTTTGTGGCATAGACGAAAGTTGCGCGGTACAAGAGAGGCTAGCAATGGTGGAAGGGTGAGAGTGCGTATAATCCATGGACTCAACATTAGTTGTAAGAACTCATATACTTATTGCAAAAATCTACGAGTCATCAAAACAAAGCAATCAACGCATGCCCCTAGGGGGAGGTTGGTAGGAGTTAACCATCGCGCCCCCGACCTCCACACAAAGGTTGACACTCTACAAATACCTCATGCTTTAACTTAGTCACAAAACGGTTCACCATACGTGCATGCTACGGGAATCACCAACCTTAACACAAATATTTCTCAATTTCATAATTACTCCACTAGCATGACTCTAATATCACTATCCTCATGTCTCAAAACATTTATCAAGCATCCAACATCTCTTTCTACTCAATGCACTTGATGTGAAATTTTTTGCTACATTGACATTGGATGTTTATCATGTGAAGACTAGTTTCATTAGCCTAAACACTTTACCATGCTGTTTTAATAGAATCTCAAATAGATCTAAGTGAAGCATGAGAGTTCAAAAATTTCTACAAAATATTACCACCACCGTGCTCTAAAAGATATAAGTGAAGCACTAGCGCAAAAGCTATTCAACTCAAAAGATATAAGTGAAGCATATAGAGTGTTCTAACAATTTCTAGGGCTTATTTAACTCTCTCAAATAGGTGTGTCCAGCAATGATGACTGTGTCAAAATAACAAGCAAAGACTCAAATTATACAAGACGCTCCAAGCAAAACACATAGCATGTTGTGAATAAAAATATAGCTCCAAGTATAGTTACCGATGGATGAAGACGAAAGAGGGGATGCCTTCCCGGGGCATCCCCTAGCTTAGGCTTTTGATTATCTTGAATTTACTTGGGGTGCCATGGGCATCCCCAAGCTTAGGCCTTCTCTACTCCTTGTTCCATAGTCCATGAAAGCAATACTCAAAACTTGAAAA
>LR738713.1:573854699-573889851 GCA_902687465.1 Secale cereale | reverse complement strand
TATAAGTGAAGCACTAGCGCAAAAGCTATTCAACTCAAAAGATATAAGTGAAGCATATAGAGTGTTCTAACAATTTCTAGGGCTTATTTAACTCTCTCAAATAGGTGTGTCCAGCAATGATGACTGTGTCAAAATAACAAGCAAAGACTCAAATTATACAAGACGCTCCAAGCAAAACACATAGCATGTTGCGAATAAAAATATAGCTCCAAGTATAGTTACCGATGGATGAAGACGAAAGAGGGGATGCCTTCCCGGGGCATCCCCTAGCTTAGGCTTTTGATTATCTTGAATTTACTTGGGGTGCCATGGGCATCCCCAAGCTTAGGCCTTCTCTACTCCTTGTTCCATAGTCCATGAAAGCAATACTCAAAACTTGAAAACTTCACAACACAAAACTTAGACAAAAATTCTCATGAGCTCCGTTAGTAAGAGAAAGCAAACCACCACTCAAAGGTACAGCAAGGAATTCATTCATTGTTTATATTGGTATTAAACCCACTGTACTCCAAGTTCTCTATGGTTCAGATCCTCCAATATTACTCATAGATGCATCGGAATAAGCAAACAACACACGAAAAACAGAATCTGTCAAAAACAGAACAGTCTGCAGTAATCTGCTGGGTTCGCCTACTTATGAAACTCCAAAAACTTCAAACTAAATTGGTAAATTTGCGAAATTTGTCTGCCAATCAGAAGAAAAAATAATCAACTAAAAATCACGCTCCAGTAAAATCTGAAGACTACTTTAGCAGCGCTAACGATTCTGTTTTTCACGGCAAGATCATATAAACTTCACACAAGTCTTACTAAAGGTTCTACTTGGCACAAACACTAAACAAAACATGAAAACACATCTAATCAGAGGCTAGATGCAATATTTATTCCCTAACAGCAACAAAAACAAAAAACAAAAAATTGGGTTGCCTCCCAACAAGCGCTATCGTTTTACGCCCCTAGCTAGGCACGATACAAGATAGATCTAGGTATTGCCATAGTGGTATGATATGTCGTGAAAGATCATCTCATATTCCCTACGTTCAGCAGCAAGCTTCCTTTGTGGCAAACAAAAGTAATCAAAAGGGCTAAATTTAATGGGACAAAAGTCCCCTACATCAATCTCAGGAGG
Source organism: Secale cereale (assembly GCA_902687465.1). Taxonomy (NCBI): domain Eukaryota; kingdom Viridiplantae; phylum Streptophyta; class Magnoliopsida; order Poales; family Poaceae; genus Secale; species Secale cereale. Next base: position 573,888,722 of record LR738713.1, on the reverse strand, counting down.
AACAGGTTCCTCCTTTGGCCCTTTGTAGTGGATGATCAATTCATCGTTATAGGCATTCTTTTGGCAAAATGCCAATAACCTTCGTTCAAGGAAGGGGCCTAACACATTATTTTGAATGGCGAGGTCATCGTTATCTCAGAAATTCTATCAATCAAGATCTCAACAGGAACCTTTTTTCTAAGGTTTTCATTAAAAGCAACATGATAGGGAGATCGCAAATGCATAAGGTCTTCTTGATTGAACAAGATACCCTCTATAGGAGGTCGACCGGCATCTACTCCGTAATGAGAAAAGATTTCTCTGGCCTCTTTCATGATATATCTAAATTCATGAGCCAAAAAGATAGTAGCAGCACGCTTAACGGAAGAATGCTCAATATTGGAGAACTCCAAAAATACTCTCTGGATACAAGGATGCATATGGATAAATTGCCTTTCAATTTCTACTATGAGCATAGATACGACATCCGCAAGGCTACTAGTTCTGTGAAGAACAGACCCACCCATAGTGTGCAAAGCACCGGCACAAGTAAAGAAGTCTTGAAGAACCCCTTCTCCAATAATATTGCCACTACCAAACCGGAACTTCTTGATATGTAAAGTAGTAGCTTCATCCGGGAGGTCAACATGAGCATTGTCCTCGGTATTGCTACCCTTTTCAATAAAATCGTCCCCCATCTCAGACATGGGGGCAAATAAGCAAGGAAGCGAACGAGAAACACACGGCGGAAGAAGGGCGAATAAAATGGCAAAGGTGAAGTGGGGGAGAGGAAAACGAGAGGCAAATAAATGTAATGTGAAGGATAAGGGTTTGTGATAGGTACTTGGTATATGACTTTTGCGTAAGCCTCCCCGGCAACGGCGCCAGAAATTCTTCTTGCTACCTCTTGAGCTTGCGTTGTATTCCCTCGAAGAGGAAAGGGAGATGCAGCACAGTAGCGTAAGTATTTCCCTCAGTTTTTTAGAACCAAGGTATCAATCCAGTAGGAGACCACGCGCCAGTCCCTCGCACCTGCACAAACAAATAAGAACTTCGCAGCAAACGCGATAAGGGGTTGTCAATCCCTTTACGGTCACTTACGAGAGTGAGATCTGATAGAGATGATAGTTTATATTTTTGGTATTTTTGATATAAAAACAGAAAGTAAAGAAAGCAAATAAACAACGGCAAAAGAAATTGGCTAGTTGACGGGAAAGTAATATGATAAAGATAGACCCGGGGGCCATAGTTTTCTCTAGTGGCTTCTCTCATGATAGCGGTATTCTACGGCGGGTAAACAAATTACTGTCGAGCAATTGATAGAAAAGAGAATAATTATGAGACTATCTAGGCATGATCATTGTATATAGGCATCACGTCCGAGACAAGTAGACCGACTCCTTCCTGCATCTACTATTATTACTCCACACATCGACCGCTATCCAGCATGCATCTAGTGTATTGAGTTCAAACGAACAGAGTAACGCCTTAAGCCAGATGACATGATGTAGAGGGATAAACTCAAGAATATGATGAAAACCCCATCTTTTTATCCTCGATGGCAACAATACAATAAGTGCCTTGTGATAACCCTCAACCGTAAGGGATCGAGATAGTCTTCGCGGGTAAGAATAACCCAATTTATAGATTCGACATACGGGGAGCCAAAGAGTATTTATAAGCTTTGACAGTTGAGTTGTCAATTCAACCGCACCTGAAATATACTTACTTGCAACAAAAGATAAGTGGTAACGGTGATATGATAGTGATGGTGGTGACAGCAAAAGTAAACAGCAAAAGTAACAACTAATAACCAGCAGGATTGAAACACTGTAGGCTAGGGAGATGGATGCTTGGGCGCTGCATGGATGAGATACATCATGAATCTAACTTGGGGCAAGGCACACAGAAAAGTAATGATCATCTAGGCAAATATAAAACATTAGGCATGTATCCCACAGGTAGTTGTACGTGCTTGCAATAAGAACTTGCACAACATCTTTTGTCCTACCATCCCGCTACGAACGGGGCCAAAAGGAACTTATGGAGATTAAGGTGCTCCTGTCAAAGAGCACCAGAACAAAGCAATAAACTTAGTGGATACATGGAATCCTCAAATTATGGACCATCCCCTTTGGTGTCCCAAGCTGTCACCTTTGGGATCGCCGGTTCCGGACCATAATAGGTGCAAACAACTCATAGATAGGATCAAGAACACAAATATATTCATGCAAACACATAGGGTTCATATCTGAAAACATGGCACTCGGGCCCAAAGTAACAAGCATTAAGAGCAACAAGTTGAAGCAAAGATGATAAACACCAAAGTAGATGATAGGCAACATGCCCCCAACAATCTGGTAACTATTACATGATCTAACTCATCCAATCCCTACCATCCCCTTTGCCTACAGCAGGGAATTACTCACACATGGAAGGAGAAGTCATGGAGGGAGGATGGAGTGGTGATGATGATGACGATGGCGACGATCTCCCCTCTCCGGAGGCCAAATCGGCCTCCAGATTAGCCCTCCCGAAGAAGAACAGAGGGTGGCGGCGGCTCCGCGACGGAAACTAGAAAAACGACTTCTGTCCTGGGGTTTCCTCGCCACGGGAATAAATAGGAGCCAAGGTAGGGCACCAGAGGGGGGAGGACCCTCCCAGGCGGCCTCCTGGCGCGGCCAGGGGTGGGGCCGCTCCAGCAGGGCGCCTGGGGCCCCCCTGGCTGCCCTCTGGCCCCACTTCTGGCACAATGGCCCTTTGGGTGCATGGATTTTCTGTGATTTTTCTTGGAATTTTCTAAGACACCTAAAAATCCATTTACCTGCACACAATAAAACCATACAGGCAACTCTGCTGAAAACAGCGTCAGTCCGGGTTAGTTTAGTTCAAATCATGCAAGAATGAGGGCAAAACAATAGCAAAAGTGTTTGGAAAAGTAGATACGTTTGAGACGTATCAACTCCCCCAAGCTTAGCATATTGCATATCCTCAAGCAATTCAGTTCAACGAACTGGACGCGACAAAGAAAACTTTGACAAACTCTTTTGCTTCATTAGATGTATATAAGCATGTACTGCGAAAAGAGTCTAGCAAGTATTGAAACAATGCTATGAGGACAATGCACGAAGCAATCCTTCTTTCAAGTGACCAATCACAAATAACTAAAAGTAAATAATATGCTACTGAAAATCAAGACAAGATTACATTGCACATAGCTTGAACATACTAGAGTGGTATCTCGCTAGCCTCCATGAGTGAAGCAAAACATAAATGCAGAAACTCCTCCAGAGTTTTAAAGGAGACTAGAACTAAGAATTTCAGAATAAATAATACCACAAGCATGCAGAAGACAATGTAATACTTTGGGACAATGCACATTACACTCAGAATGACAATTATGCTCTCCTAGTTGGTGCTTTGAAGAAAGAAGGTGGAGACTCTCGAACCGTGGAATTTGATGGCGAGGTTGAAAACCCGTGGTTGGAAGCAAAGACTTAAACATGTACCAGAGCTCTTGGTTTTGAAAACAGAGGTAAAAATGATTTGGGAAGGTGCATATTTCGTCAACGAATGCTAGTAGACAACCCAATCACTTCTTATGCTAGACATGTTTCAAGGAACGGCTCCCAAGATGGGGACGATCACATCCCCTTAATCTCCTTTGTTTATCACTACCAAAGTTTTCTGATTTCTCATAAACAAAGCGTGAAGGAGGGTTTGTTGGTTGTGATTATCTTTTTGAGATGGGCGCACTCATGCCAGTCCCTCCTCGTATTAGGGGTTTGCAGATTAGACATGCAATCCCGGGATAAAACATGTCCAACATAAGAAGATCATGAATTACCTACTACTTCCTCATGAGCTAAAACAGAGGCACAAAACAGGAGTAAATTTGAATAATTTCGAGATCGTACAAGAAAGTCTTCGTTAGGATGGTCGGTAAATACCACATAGGAAGGTATGGTGGACTCATATGGAATAACTGGTTTGAAAGGATTTGGATGCACAAGCAGAATTCCGCTTAGTGCGAGCGAGGGCTAGCAAGAGACTGGGAAGCGACCAACTAGAGAGCAATAACGGTCATAATCATGCAGAGCGACAAAGTAACATTGAATTGGGCATGAAAGTGATATAACTATTCTGAAACTCAAAGATCATCAAGGCAAAGCAGACTTTTTAGTCTTAAACATGTGTAAACATGTGCCAAATCAATCCAAGAATTTTCCAAAGGGAAATACCACCTTAGTATACCAAACTATGAACAATGCAATGCATGTAAATCATTTCAATAACACATTATATACTCTAGCTATTTGAGATTAGCCACAAGGAAAGCATGAACCACTGGGAAAGCATTGTAAACATAGCACTATGTCGCTACAAGCTGGTCTCTAGATCATAAGTACACGCATATGTACAAAAGTAGAAACAAGAAGAGTTCATACCGATTTTCCTTGTTGCTTCCCTTCTGTCGATCTTCGTCATTACTGCCTTGTCACTTGCACGATCGAACGTAGGAAATATAATTAAATGCCATCACGGACTCGAGCTGAACTCTGAAAACAAAGCAAACTAAAGAGAGAAAGGAAATCTTTTTGGGTTTTTTCAAAGGTTAAACAAAAGCAAAAGAAAAAGGGAAATCTTTTTGTTGTTTTTGCAAAGAAAGAAACAAAGAAGAACGGGCAAAAACTTCGAAAAGATCAAAGCGAACCAAAATAAAACGGATAATACAATGGAAAAGTGAGAAGGGCACGTACTCCCCCAAGCTTAGGCTTTTGGCCTAAGTTGGTAGTAGCTACTGCCCCCAGGAGCCTCCTGCTCCGGGGTGGTACTGGTGAGTCCAAGGGTCGTATAAGGATTCCGGCGCGTACACCGAAGTCCTCGGATCCTCCCACGAAGAAGGGTCTGCACTCCAAGCAGAGGAACACCCTTCACCAAACTGGGTGACGGTCTCCCCTGAAAAGGTGGTAACTCACCGTGTTCCTCCTCGTCGGGCACAACCCCCTCCATGGGGTTATGAAACTGATGCTGGACCATGAACTCATCGAACTGGATAACATCAAAGGACCATCCGTTCAAGCGAGAAAAATCAAACCAAAGAGGTGCAGGTAGACGGATCTTGCGTTCCGCGGTAGTTCCGAAACGCAAGATATAAACAAGGTTACCAAACTCAGAAGTCATGGTAACAAACTTATGCCTTTTCATAGCAGCAAGATCAAAACTTAAATAAGTAAAAGGCTTATCATCAGGGTGTGGGGTGATTTTAAGATACTCTAAGATAAGTGTGGCATAAACGCCACCAAATAAATCTCCCTTGTTAACGTTCATAGCAAGGCGTCGAGCAATTAAGGCACCCACATTATAATCAAACCTCCCTGAGAGGGCGGTTGCCAGGATAGCAATATCCGGTGCAGAAATGTTGCTCGTGTTGTCATGAGCTAACACCCCTCTAGCAACATAATACGCAAAATACCTGAGGTGAGGGAATAAGATGCTGGAGATTTTTGACCGATGAATATCCCTCGTATCCATGCTGCAGAGAGAGTTGAAGACGGTTCTCAGCTCGGAGGGCTGAGAGGTCATCTTCGCCGTCCGCCCAACGTTTGGCACACCTATTATTTCACAAAACTTTTCCAAAGGCATGGTCAAAAGATTATTGTAAATTTTAAACTCAATAGAACCAGTATCAAGGTTATATCTAAAACTGTTAACGAAACCAGAGGTGAGTTTTTGATACTGAGCAACACGGCACGTGACGAGCCGTGTCAGACCTGCATTAGCACAAAGGTTATAAAACTCATCCTTAATTCCTGCAGCTTCAAGGAATTCATCACATGGGAACATCATCGCACGTGCTGGATTTGTGTCTTCCAACAACTCTAGGGGCACATGATCTTCATTGTAGCTCACCCTAGCAGTCGAGGGTGAAGCTGCGGCTCTAGTAACTTGATCGGAGCGCGCGGGCTTCTTCTTCTCAAGCCACCCCTTTGCCCTTCCTAACAAACTGATTTCTGAAATTTTTGACAAAATACAAAAACAAGGATTTAAACAAAGTGGGTTAAGGCAAACTACTCAACTCACTTACCTAAGGCATAAACTTGCATCAAAACTTGGAAAATAAATTTCCACACATGCATGCAAGCTCATCTACACAGCACCAAGAACTACTAAATACTCACAAATGAAGCCACCAACAAAAAATCTAATTGGAGGGGTGGAGGAGTTACATACCAGGGAGTATTTGTTCAAAATCTCAGCTCGAATGATAGGCTGTAGAGAGAGATCGAAAATTGCCTCCAAGAACAGCAAGAACGCAAGAACAGGTGCAGAACTCGTGTTTTTGGAGAGAAAGAGAGAGAGAGAGAAAGAAGATTCACCTGGAGGCGGGACCTGTGGGCCCCAGGCGCCCTATGGGCGCGGCCAGGGGGCAGGCCGCGCCAGCTGGCCGCCTAGGCCACTGGTGGCCCCCCTGGTCAGCCCCAGGTGCCTCTGGGTCACTCCCGGCATGGAAATTTTAATTTTAATTTTTCTGGAATTTTTCTGAAAACTTCACTGTTGAAATTTTTTCGAAGTTCAAAAAGCTGCAAAACTTTCTGAAAACTTAAAGCAGTGATTAGTATTGTGAAGCTTCAAAAACACAAACACTTGGTACAGCAAGGAGAACAAAAGCTAAAACAAATGAAAACATAACAAGCTCAACTTTTTACCTATATAAAACATGCTCACTAGTAAGGTTGATCAAGTCTTACCAACAAACCGGCGATATATAGAGCAAAAAGTCCCACCTCTTACGAAGTGATCATTGCACCTTTACTTTAATGGACATTGTCCCCACCATAATAGTTTTGTATTTGTGGTGCACATGTAGTGGACAGTCCCATTCTCCAATCTTCACGGTCTCGATATTTTCTATAGAGTTGAGGCCATGCCTCTTGTCGGTCTTCTTTGGAAAATACACCGTGTGTTCTTTATCATTCACATTGAAGGTAACCTTTCCTTTATTGCAATCAATAATAGCACCTGCGGTGTTAAGAAAAGGTCTACCAAGAATAATGGACATGCTCCCATCCTCGGGCATGTCAAGCACGACAAAATCAGTAAGGATCAAACAATTAGCAACTTCTACGGGAACATCCTCACAAATACCTATCGGGACGGCGGTTGACTTGTCAGCCATCTGAAGAGAGATGTCTGTAGGGATTAGCTTCTCTAAACAAAGCCTCTTGTAAAGAGAGAAAGGCATAACACTCACTCCTGCTCCAAGATCACATAAAGCAGTTTTGACATAATTATTCTTTATGGAGCAAGGAATGGTGGGTATACCTGGATCACCAAGCTTCTCAGGAATCTTGCCACTGAAAGAGTAGTTAGCAAGCATAGTAGATATTGCTTCATTAGGAACTTTTCTTTTATTAGTAACAATATCTTTCATATATTTTGAATAGGGAGGTAACTTAATAGCATCAGTCAAAGGGATTTGAAGAAAAAGAGGTTTCATCCACTCAAAAAACTTATTGTAATGCTCTTCTTCTTTAGATTTGAGAGACTTACCTGGAAAGGGCATGGGTTTCTGTATCCATGGTTCTCTTTCCTTCCCATGTCTTCTTGCGACGAAGTCCTCTCTAGTGTACTTCTTGTGTTTGTCAGGTGCTTCTTCTTCTCGAACTTCAGGCGGATCATTCTTCTCCTTATCCTTATCTTCAGGTTCGGCACCGTCTTCAGTCTCAGCATCGGAGGTAGATATACTGTTGGGATCAACAGCTGGCTCTTCACTTGTAATAGGATCATTGGAATTGTCGGCCTCCTTGTGTTTCTTCTTCTTCTTCTTTGGAGAGCCAACAATTTCTTCTTCCTGCATTTGAGAATCTTGCTCGATTCTCCTCGGATGTCTCTCTGGATAGAGAGGATCTTGAGTGCTAGTTCCTCCTCGGGTCTTAATCCCGAAGGCCTGTAAATCATCTTGTTTGGTATTGTTAGCAAGCAAATCTTTTTGCACATTAGAAATTTGTTCAAGCTGAGTTTGAACCATATGAAAATGCTTCACAAGACATTTAACATCATTAACTGTTCTACCTAGAACATCAAGCAAACTTTTGATAGCAAGGGAATTATCATGCAATTGACTTTGTATCCTCTCATTAAAATGACTTTGCTTCATAATAAAATTATCAAGCTCATCTAAACATTGATCGGGAGGCTTACCATGAGGGATGTCACTTGCGTTGAAATCTAAAAGAGAGTGTACCTCTACCATAGGAGGGTGAGTGGTAGGCTCACACAACTTCTCAATAGGGGGTAGATTCTTCACGTCTTCAGTTTTAATACCCTTCTCTTTAATAGACTTCTTTGCTTCTTGCATATCTTCGGGGCTTAGAACAAGCATGCCCCTCTTCTTTGGTGGTGGAGGTGGTTCAGGGACGGACCAATCTTCATGGTTTTTGGCAATCCTGCCCATCAATTCTTCTGCATCGTCTGGTGTTCTTTTCCTGAAAACACAACCAACACAACTATCCAAGTAGGACCTGGATTCATCAGTTAGACCAGCATAAAATATATCGATTAATTCATTCTTAGGGACTCCATGTCCTGGTCTAGCCTGGATCATACTACAGTACCTCCCCCAAGCTTTAGGGAGGTGCTCATCCTGCAACTGTTTAAAGTTATAAATTCTTTGTAAAGCAGCATGTTGCATATGAGTAGGAAAGTACTTATCAACAAAAGAGTGAGCTAAGTCTTGAGAACTCTTAATGGAACCACATGGTAGTGCATCATACCATGTTTTAGCACCTTCCTTCAAAGAGAAAGGAAGAAGCTTAGTCACATAAAAGTTTCGTATCTTTTCATTCGTGGTAAACAAGCCACCCAACTCAGTGAGTTTGGTCAGGTGTGCAATAGCATCATCATTTTCTCTGCCATAAAAGGGGTCATCTTCAACCATAGATATAAGTGAAAGATCAACAGAGAAATCATAATCAGGATCATTGATGCATATAGGAGATGTAGCAAATTCAGGATCAGGAACAGTCTTGTTCTTCAAGGAGTGTTTTTCAAGCAGCTTCTTAATAGCTTCAGGGTCAGAGTCGGCAAACTCTGTCAGTTCCCTGCATAAATCATCATCAAGCATAATGTAATCATCATCAAGGAGTCTCTCCTTGAGTTTACTCAAATCAGGATAATCATAAGTTCCACCAATAGGGTAGCGAGTAACAGGAATTTCAATTCCAGATTTTTTTGCAGCAGCAGCGATCTGTTTCTCAAGAGCATAACCAAGTGAACCAATATCATCAAGAGTAGTAGAAGCATCATCAAAAGTATCGGACATAGTAACAGATTCAGTAGAAGCATCATGTGGTGGTGGTGAGGCAAACTTACTCATAACAGAAGGTGAATCAAGTGTAGCACTAGTGTTCAGAACAGTACCTCTTCTTGTAGTGGATAGTAAGATCGGAACCTTGGGGTCTCCTTTCTTACCCATAGCGGATGAAGTGCAGCAGGTAGGATACTTCAAGTAGACTTGTAAATATTGCTATGCTCCCCGGCAACGGCGCCAGAAAACGGTACTTGATAACCCTCAACTGTAAGGGATCGAGATAGTCTTCGCGGGTAAGAATAACCCAATTTATAGATTCGACACACGGGGAGCCAAAGAGTATTTATAAGCTTTGACAGTTGAGTTGTCAATTCAACTGCACCTGAAATATACTTACTTGCAACAAAAGATAAGTGGTAACGGTGATATGATAGTGATGGTGGTGACAGCAAAAGTAAACAGCAAAAGTAACAACTAATAACCAGCAGGACTGAAACACTGTAGGCTAGGGAGATGGATGGTTGGGAGCTGCATGGATGAGATACATCATGAATCTAACTTGGGGCAAGGCACACAGAAAAGTAATGATCATCTAGGCAAATATCAAACATTAGGCATGTATCCCACAGGTAGTTGTACGTGCTTGCAATAAGAACTTGCACAACATCTTTTGTCCTACCATCCCGCTACGAACGGGGCCAAAAGGAACTTATGGAGATTAAGGTGTTCATGTCAAAGAGCACCGGAACAAAGCAATAAACTCAATGGATACATGGAATCCTCAAATTATGGACCATCCCCTTTGGTGTCCCAAGCTGTCACCTTTGGGATCGCCGGTTCCGGACCATAATAGGTGCAAACAACTCATAGATAGGATCAAGAACACAAATATATTCATGCAAACACATAGGGTTCAGATCTGAAAACATGGCACTCGGGCCCAAAGTGACAAGCATTAAGAGCAACAAGTTGAAGCAAAGATGATAAACACCAAAGTAGATGATAGGCAACATGCCCCCAACAATCTGATAAACTATTACATGATCTAACTCATCCAATCCCTACCATCCCCTTTGCCTACAACAGGGAATTACTCACACATGGAAGGAGAAGTCATGGAGGGAGGATGGAGTGGTGATGATGATGACGATGGCGACGATCTCCCCTCTGCGGAGGCCAAATCAGCCTCCAGATTAGCCCTCCCGAAGAAGAACAGAGGGTGGCGGCGGCTCCGCGACGGAAACTGGAAAAACGACTTCTGTCCTGGGGTTTCCTCGCCACGGGAATAAATAAGAGCCAAGGTAGGGCACCAGAGGGGGGAGGACCCTCCCAGGCGGCCTCCTGGCGCGGCCAGGGGTGGGGCCACGCCAGCAGGGCGCCAGGGGCCCCCCTGGCTGCCCTCTGGCCCCACTTCTGGCACAATGGCCCTTTGGGTGCGTGGATTTTTTGTGATTTTTCTTGGAATTTTCTGAGACACCTAAAAATCCATTTTCCTGCACACAATAAAACCATACAGGCAGCTCTGCTGAAAACAGCGTCAGTCCGGGTCACTGTTCAAGATATCTTCCGATATGTCGATAAATTGGCCGATTTATCGCTTACCGCTGTCTGACCGATAAGATAAATCGGGCGATAAATCAGCCGATATGCCGATAAACTGGCCGATTTACCCCTTATCATGGGTCGACCGATAAGTTCCCGATAAGCGATATCCCCAACATTGGTCCGGGTTAGTTTAGTTCAAATCATGCAAGAATGAGGGCAAAACAATAGCAAAAGTGTTTGGAAAAGTAGATACGTTTGAGACGTATCACCTTGCAGCCCCTGCTGTCACTAGGAAAGGATGCCGCAAGATTGAACCCAAAGCCAAGCACTTCTCTCATTGCAAGAACTATAGATCTAGTAGGCCAAACCAAACCAATAATTCGAAGAGACTTGCAAGGATATTATGAGCACACATAAAAAGTTCAGAGAAGAACCGAATATCTTTCATAGATAACCTTGATCATAAACTCACAATTCACCCAATCTCGACAAACACACCGCAAAATGAGATTACACCGAATAGATCTCCTTGAAGACCGAGGAGAACTTTGTATTGAGATCCGGAGAGAGAGAAGAAGCCATCTAGATACTAGCTATGGACCCGAAGGTCAGTGGTAAACTACTCACAACTCATAGTGAGGGCGATGATGATGATGATGAAGGCCTCCCTGATGGATCCCCCTCCCGGAACAGGCTCCAAGATGGGATCTCCACGGGAACAACAGCTACGGCGGTGGAATTAGGGTTTTCTCTCTGCGTATGGAGTTTCTGGGGTACGTAGGCATATATAGGAGGAAGAGGGGAACCAGGGGCCACCGGGCCTGCTCTCGAGGCAGGGGGCGCGCCCTGGGAAGGGGGCGCGCCCCCCATCCTCGAAGGTGGGCCCCCTGTCCTCTGGCTTGGCCCCGAAGTTTATCTTGCCTGATTTTCTCCAAAAATATCTCCAGCGAAGGTTTCATTCCGTTTGGACTCCGTTTGATATTCCTTTTCTGCAAAACCCTGAAATAGGCAAAAAAACATCGATCAGGACTGGGCCTTTGGGTTAGTAGGTTAGTCCCAAAAATGATATAACAGTGAATGATAAATCCCATTAAACATCTAAGACTTCATAAATAATAGCATGGAACAATCAAAAATTATAGATACGTTGGAGACGTATTAGGCGGCAGCAGCCGCTGCAGGCCCCAACACAGCCAGCGGGAGCGAGCGGCTGCAGGGCGAGGCCCGGCCATGGCGGACGGCGACATTGGGTATGAACGAGGAGGCGACTAAGGGGATGGATTCGCAAGGGAGATGGAGGGGAGGGAAGCGGTACCTCATAGGGACCGTGTTGACGAGCTCGTGTAGGCGTGGGGTAGACCGGTGCGGCTCCAATCAGCGAAGGCGGCCGGCGACCGTCGTCGAAGACAATGACGCGGGCGACGTTGATGCAGCTACTCCGCCCCGATTCAGTGGTGTAGTCGACGAAGGTGACGACGAAGCTTCTCCTGGCGTCCTCCCAGTCGGCAGGGAGGCCGTTGGTCACGACGGCGATGAGGCTCAGATCTCAGACATCAAACGGTGACAAGAGATGGCCGGTGGCCACACGGGCGGCGGTGGCGCGGCAAAATGGCTTCGGGTGATTGTGGGGGAGAGCAGCGGCGCGGGGTAGGGGGAATGGCAGCTCGGGTTCGGGGCGCAGGGGAGGGGTGTCTTATGTAGGGTGCGACGCTGGCGGATGGCCGCCACGGCGCCGGCCGGCGTGGCGGGCTTCGGCCATAGCCACCGCACGGTGAACAGGAAAGAGGGGGAATCGCCCCTGGTGGGCCGGCCTAGACGGCTGAGCCGACTAGGCCAAGAGGCCAAGTGGGGAAGGGGGAGTTATCCTTTACTTTTGTTTGTTTCTGCTTATTATCATTATTTTATTTTCTGTTTTATTTTAGTTTTATTAAAAAAATATCACTAGCACCTAAATTAGTATTTATAAATATACTACTACCACATTAATCTTAACCCAAAATAAAATAGTTTAATAATTTATAATATTCATAAGGCATTTATTCAATTGTTTTTGCTACTATTTTATTTATTTAGAGTATTTAAACATTTTATAAAAGTGTGGTTTCTCCACCATAATTACCTACGCAGTATTTGTCTCATTTAGAACATTTTAATTTTATTGTTTGAAGAATTTTATTGTTTGACTTGATTTTGAATTTTGAATTTCGAACGGGGTTGAATCATCGTGAGATTAACAACAGTAACAGTGGTGACATGGCATCATTAGCAGGGATTACTGTAGCTTAATTATCCAGGTGTCACAATTCTCCTCCACTACAAGAAATCTCGTCCCGAGATTTAAGAGGTAGAGTAAGGGGGAAAGGTCTGGTTATGAAATCCTAATGGATCTTCTCGGTCTTGGCTGCTCTTCTCGAAGAGATCGATCCATTACATTGATGTCTTCATTCCACTGCTTCAGGTCATCATGATGAAGTCGTCATCCTTTCTTCGGGTGTTCCATCGTACTTATGAAAACGGATAAAGGGTATCTTTAGAAGAACGGACCTCTACAAGGTTGATTATCTGGTAGATAGTCTAGGGAATGTGGCAGAAAGCAACTCTCAAATTTAACTTAAGAAAAACCTCGAGAGCATAGTAAGAAGGTAGAATAAGAAGTTTCAAGTGGATAGACAATCATTCGATGTCTAAAATAAGGTGTGAAAGCGGTTCAGAGCAATATTACATCTGATACCGAAACATAGCATCTGATGGAAGGTAGCTCGCAGAATTACATACGACGTAAAGTTCAAAGGATAGACTTCTAGAGACAGGGATGTACAGGAGAGTCGGGTTTCGACCCTGTGGACTGTGGGTTATGGGCCCACCAAGTGGGTTAGAGGTAGAAAGGGCGCTGACAAATTACAGAGTCATGATAGCAAGACATGTCAGAGGATAACCTGTCAGTTATGTTGGCAACAATGTTAGTACCAAGGGCGAGGGACGAATAGAACCATTTTCCTGCTCGTTGAACGGGCAGACCAATAGGCAAAGTTCTCGTCCATCGGTGGTCACCGTAATGTCATCAACAATAGTAACAGGGTTTTACTGACAAGATTGTACACGGGTGTTTACATAAGCAGAGAATCATTACTACTTAGATCATATAATTCTCAAGAAAGGTCCAACCAAACAATGGAAAGGAAAACTGTCATTACATACAATTATTAGGAGTATATCCTTCCCATGGTCAAGCAGAACATGGCATGCAGGGTAGGAGAGCAAGTACCCAACCATTCAGATAAAGAGGCAAGGATTAATCAAGATGTTGCCCATACAACGGTGTTTGGATAACTGAGCAAGCAACACTTAGCATCGCGCCTCCAATGTTCTTGTTGATGACGGGGTATCATTGTCATGCTTCGAGGTAGCAATGACATGGTGTTTCAATCAAGGTCCAGACTTTGGATACACAAATGATCCATCAGGAGCAACTTATAAAATAAGTCTTACAATTTCCTCTTGGAAGAATGGTTATCCCTGCAAAAGAAATTGTAATGATAGGTCCTCCAGCCAGGGGGTGCTAGGCATGACATCATATTATCGGGTCATCAAAGGAAGAACATTATAACTCCTGGAAAGTTGTCCCAACCATCATATCCGACTGAGATTCAGATCCGATTGGGGTCATGATACCTCAGACTCGGGATGTTCGACAAGAAAAGGTGCAACACAAATCGACGAAATGACATTGCAAGATTCTCGAGAAATGAATTATGGGAGCGGGTTCCAGAAACAATAGTTCATCATCAAACCAAGGAGAGTATGAGGAGGTGGCTGATGGACTCAGCGATAATTCATCGAGAATTCCAAATTGATGGATTTCCACAATAATGTGAGCAAGAAGATGACACTTGTCAATTCAAATGATATAATGTTGTATCCTCGAGGAAAACATACACCATTTATCATTAGTTGAAAGGTGTGCCCGAAATATGACCTTAAGCAGCAAGATCAATGTTAGAGTGACGATTCAATAACCAATAGTCTAAGAACAAACTGTCGATCGTTAACTTCAAAGCAATAGGGTTGCTAGAAGTACAGAACTCAAGCAGCATCGTTAGCATATTGGTATCCTGGTTAAAACAACACGGGGACCAAGGAAGAATGGTGATGGTGAGAAGTATCATCATACCGAGAATTTCTAAGAGGTGGAGCAATCCCCCACAACATTCTCGACATAAAAGACAGTAATACTTCAAGGCAGAACACAACACTAGCTGGAGAGCAAGTTGTATTCATAATGTGGACAAGTTCGTGATGAAAGGAAGTCAAGGGTGTTGTCAATGATAATAAAAATTCATCGAGGGGTATTTCTCATCATGAACACAATTGACATCTCGGAAGAAGTCAAAGTGTTGAAGGTGATCTGACACATTTGTCGGGAGGTTTCAAGAGGGTGCAATCAAACAACAACGGCAACAAGCAAGGGAATGACGAATTGGAAAGTTATAGGATCAATATATAAGATGCAAGCTCAGAACCAAACTTGCTTTTCAATACGAGCAACAAGATGTTGAAAGCTCGACGTAAGTCGTACTCACACACTGAAGATTCGTGCACCAGAGAAGGACGAGGTAGCACAGTCAAAGATAGCAAGAACATGATGCAGCCGATAGTCTAGGAATGACCAGATTGAGTTCAGAATTTCCCAGTAAAAATACTAGGAGTATTTGATTTGTAGTGCGGAATAATTTCACTAGTCGGTGTCCTCGGTTGACAACAACCCAGAACCCATAGAGTGATTACGACAAGGAAAGACATTACTTCAACAAAGTTAGTAAGATGTGGTGCAATGGCAAGACATCTTCGAGATACCAGGGGGTAATACTCGAAGGTAGAATATGATAGAAGTAGAACCGGGTCATTGACCTATGACAGTATATACTTCAACCTTTCCAAAAATAGATGAGACACTGGAATGAATTCCCATCAGATATATCAGATCAGGACAGCATGGTCGGAACCATAACTGTAAGGAATCAATTCAAGAATACCGAAAGAATCATACAGTTGGATAATCATTTTGCAAGAAGCTTCCGAGACGGTCTACATCATTTTCATGGGCATGAACACAAATTTCAAGGTCGACTCCCACTTCTTTAATGCATATCATTCCATTCACCTCTCGCTTTGATAAAACTATAGTGTTGGAATTTTATCTGGTAGAACACCGGAAGAGTATGACTTGTGAAAACTTTTGGGTTCTCACGGATTAGGGGAAGGCATAGGTTCAACCCACTGAGCATCTTAGTAACATATACCACAAGTTTCAAAAGTAAATACACAAGCTCGAAAGCAGAGCATGGTTGGCCAAGCAGAGGATACAATTTACCAAAGGCATTATGTATCAGGGGAAGAACTAACAAGGTGATTGAATATGAAGGACATTGTCGGATAACAATCCAACAATGGATCGGGTGATCCATAACGGAGCTGATGTGAGTACCAGTAATCACTCAGAGGAAGAAAGAATGCAGAGGCATCAGATTCAAGAATCACCTTATTAGTTTGATGCTTAAATAGAAAGAAATTACGGTTTCCAAAACGAAGGATCAGAAGCAGACGCTCTGATCAAGGATGGATAAGTTGACAACACTTAGTTGGACAATCAATAAAGATTTAAATTGCCGAGAACCAACTCATGTCCGGAATGACGTCTGAGCCGAAAAGATAATTTTTAAAAAAGGATAACCTGATGACTGTGTGCATACGCACACATTGAATCAATAGGATCAAAATGGCTAAGACAAGGGATGTTAACGAAGACTACTAGTCATATGGAATTATCCATAATGCAAGCATGCAAGAATTTCAAGGGTAACAGGCTGCAGAGGATTTTCGAAAGATCGAAAAATATCCCGAAGAATTTTGTGAGACACATGAACAATTGAGAAGAACGGATCCTTGATAAATGTGAGGAAATAACCGTAAGGATTTTCATGCGAAATAAACTGCAAGACAGTAAACTCAAAGGATTCTCGGGACAACAAAGAATATCTTGAGGCATCTTGTAACAACAAGAGCGGCAAGGAATGATCATGAGAATGGCAAGTGCATGCAGATATCCATAGGGATATATCGATGGCAGTGAATTGCAGAGGCGATGAGCACAAGGGTCTCGGGAAAATATCGAGGGATATCCTCCAAATCTTCTGACGAAGCAAGTGATCTTCTGGAATGAGGGCTCTCTAGGAGAAATAGTTACGAGAACCTAGAGTCAGAGTTAGTAAAATCTTATAACCCGAATAGAAGAGAGATCAGAGTCCAAGAGCATAGAAGAGGAATAAAAGATCCTAACACCACCCAATGGCGACGTGGGCCCGTAAGCCACAGAGCCATGTTAGTAAAAGTTTTGCAAAGTCTAGACTTGACTTCGGCCAAGGAGTGTGGAAGGGGGATTCCTACAGGCAGTCGGCTCTGATACCAACTTGTGACGCCCCTGATTTGACCGTACACTAATCATGCACGCAAATGTGTACGACGAAGATCAGGGACTCACTGGAAGATATCACAACACAACCCTAAAAGTAAAATAAGTCATACAAGCTTCATATTACAAGAAAGGGCCTCGAGGGCTCGAATACAAGTGCTCGATCATGGACGAGTCAGCGGAAGCAACAAATATCTGAGTATAAACATAAAGTTAAACAAGTTGCCATAAGATGGCTAGCACAAACTGGGATACAGATCGAAAGAGGAGCAAGACTCCTGCCTGGGATCCTCCTAAACTACTCTTGGTCATCGTCGGCAGACTTCACGTGGTAGTAGGAGCCTCCGGTGTAGTAGGAGTCATCATAGGTGGCGTATGGCTCCTGGGCTCCACCATCTGGTTGCATCATCCGAGAAGAAGGAACAGAAGGGGGGAAAGGGGGAGCAAAGCAACCGTGAGTACTCATCCAAAGTACTCGCAAGCAACGATCTATACTACATATGCAATGGTAACAATGATATGGGTAGTATCTGTGGACTGAACTGCAGAAAGCCAGAATAAGAGGGGGATAGCTAATCTTATCAAAGACTACGCTTCTGGCTGCCTCCATCTTGCAGCAGTAGAAGAGAGTAGAAGGTAAGTTCACCAATTAACATCGTATAACATAAGCCTACCCGGCGATCCTCTGCTCGTCACCTAGTGAGAGAGCAATCACTCGGTTCTATCTGGAACTCATCTGGGTGTGTTTTATTAACTATCCGGTTCTAGTTGTCATGAGGTTGGAGTACAACTCCGGGTCGTCCTTTTACCGAGGGACACGGCTATTCGAATAGATTGACTTTCCTGCATGGATGCACCACATAACCCAACACGCTCGATCCCATTTGGCCGGACACACTTTCCTGGGTCATGCCCGGCCTCGAAAGATCAACATGTCGCAGCCCTACCTAAGCACAGCTGAGAGGTCAGCACGCCGGTCTAAGTCCTATGCGTGCAAGGGTCATGGGCCATCGCCCTTTGCACTCCTGCACATTGCGAACGCGGCTGGTGAGTAGACCTAGCCCCTTATACAAGTGCGAGCGATCCAGTCCAACCCGGCGCACGCCGCTAAGTCGCTGACGTCAAGAAGGCTCGGCTGATACCATGACGTCGAGTGCCCATAACTATTTCCACGTAGTTGGTTAGTGCATATAGGCCAATGGACAGACTCAGATCAAATACCAAGATCTCGTTAAGCGTGTTATTATGAAATAACCACGGACAACGACCAGGGCCAGGCCCACCTGTCTCCTAGGTGGTCATGATCTGCCCTGTCGCTCCACCACAAAGTAACCATCAAGGGGCTATCGGGAACCCAGGCCCACCACTACCTGTGTGGAACCACCTGCCCCTTCAGCCCCCATCTCCGAATCAACATCATGAGTATGTAATAGTATAATATATACCCGTGATCACCTCCCGAAGTGATCACAGTCCGATAGTATAGCATGGCGGACGGACAAGAATGTAGGGCCACTGATGGAATACTAGCATCACATACTAAGAATTTAGGATTGCAGGTAATGGTATCAACTGTTGTAGCAACAATGACAGGCTATGCAGCAGAATAGGATTATCCAAAAGCAGTAACATGCTACACTACTCTAATGCAAGCAGTAGAGAGAGGAATAGGTGATATCAGGTTGATCAAGGGGGGGCTTGCCTGGAAGCTCTGTTGCACAGGAAGAAGGGTCATCGGTGATGTAGTCGTACTCAGTGGCATCAGCGCCGGTCTCGGGGTCTACCGCAGAAGCAGAGGGGGAAGAAACAGTAAACATGGAGCAAACAAAGCATCACACAAATATTACAAGAAAAAACGCGGTGCTAGGGGTGAGCTAACGCAGGGATAGGTCATACCGACGAAGAGGGAAAACATCCGGGAAAGTATTTCCGGTGTTTCGTGTTTTCGGACAGACGGACAGGGGCGGGAAGGTTGCATGTTCGCTATGCTAGGGACGTGCGGCGGATGAATGGACCGCGCATCCGGATTTGTCTCGAAATTCTGAGCAACTTTCATATATATATAACTTTCTCATCCAAGCTACGGTTTATTTTATATTAATTTTCTAAATTTTATTCATTTTCTAAAATTATTATTATTTCGAAATTAAATAGTAAATGCTAAATGTACACAGCCCTGCGTACACAGCAGTGTACACAGACGCTGACATGTGGGCCAGGGGACCCCGTTGACCAGTCAAAGTTTGACTGGTCAACAGGGGTGGCCCCTGTCATTCTCTGATCTACTAATTAACCTACTTAATTAGCTTAATTAGATTTTGTTAATTAAGTCTAACTAATTTAATTGAGGCAAATTAATTAAGTTTAATTAATTATACTTTTTATGTATATGTATTTTGTTTCGGGGAGTGGGCCGCACGTGCAGTAGCACAGAGGCCTTAGCGGGCGTGGTGCTAGGACAGAGATCAGGTGACATGCACGTTTGCATGTTACCGCGTGCCTTGCGGCCGAAATTCAAATTTAAACATTGCGAAAAAATCTGAAATAAATTATGCATTTTCACAGCACATATTAAGATAACCCCTAAAAAATTCAGATCAAAATTCGAAACGTACATCGAGAGACAAAAAAGAGAAACTCAGATGTGAATAGTCTACACTGAACATTCGCGTACTATTCATGACATATTTCTCTTTTTTGTTTTTCGATGTACGTTTTGAATTTTGATCTGAATTTTTTAGGGGTTATCTTAATATGTGCTATGAACATGTATGAATTTTTTCAGATTTTTTCGCAATGTTTAAATTTGAATTTCAGCCGCAAGGCACGCGGTAACATGCAAACGTGCATGTCACCTGATCTCTGTCCGTGGTGCTAACGGGGAGGAGCCCCGGGGTCAAGTGAGGCGAGGCCGCCGGGCACCACGGGCGAGGCCGCCGGGCACCGCGGGCGAGCTGGCCCTCGGGGGGTGCGGCCGAAGGCGGCGAGCCGCGCATGCCAGGGAGGGACGGAACGACATGATGGGGCGGCGAAGAGCGGGCGGCGAGGCGAGGGCAGTATGCGGCGACATGGCGCGCGCGTGGGAGGCGGGCCGGAGGAGGGGTCGCGGTCGACGGCAGAATAGGGGGCGCGGCAGCTAGCGAGGAAGGCGGAAGCAGCGGCTGCGGTGACAGTGGAGCACGGCAGCGGTGGGTGCGGGCGGCTGCCGGCGCGCGCACGGCTCCGGGCGCGGCGAGCACGAGCCGGGGCGAAGCAGAGCACAAGCCGGGCTGAAGTGGGGGCGGAGGCAGGCGGCAGCAGCCGCTGCAGGCCGCAGCACAACCAGCGGGAGCGGGCGGCTGCCGGGCGAGGCCCGGCCATGGCGGACGGCGACATAGGGTATGAACGAGGACGCGACTAAGGGGATTGATTCACAAGGGATACGAAGGGGAGGGAAGCGGTAGCTCACAGGGAGCGTGTTGACAAGCTCGTGTAAGCGTGGGGTAGATCGGGGCGGCTCCAATCGGCGAAGGCGGCCGACGACCGTCGCCGAAGACAGTGACGCGGGCGACGTTGATGCAGCTACTCCGCCCCGATTCGGTGGTGTAGTCGACGAACGTGACGACGAAGCTTCTCCTGGCGTCCTCCCAGTTAGCAGGGAGGCCGTTGGCCACGATAGCGACGAGGCATAGATCTCATACATCAAACAGCGACGAGAGATGGCCGATGGCCACATGGGCGGCGGTGGCGCGACAATATGGCTTCGGGTGGTTGTGGGGGAGAGCAGCAGCGCGGGGTAGGGGGTAATGGCAGCTAGGGTTCGGGGCACAAGGGAGGGCGCGTCTTATGTAGGGTGCGATGCTGGCGGATGGCCGCCACGGCGCTGGCCGGGTGCGTGGCGGGCATCGGCCATAGCCACCGCACGGTGAATAGGAGAGAGGGGGGAATCGCCCCTGGTTGGCCGGGCTAGACGGCTGAGCCGACTGGGCCAATAGGCCCAGTGGGGAAGGGGAGTTATCCTTTACTTTTGTTTGTTTCTGCTTATTATCATTATTTTCTTTTCTGTTTTATTTATAGTTTCCTTTTATTTTAGTTTTATTAAAAAAATATCACTAGCACCTAAATTACTATTTATAAATATACTACTGCCACATTAATTCTTAACCCAAAATAATATAGTTTAATAATTTATAATATCCATAAGGCATTTATTCAATTATTTTTGCTAATGTTTTATTTATTTTAGAGTATTTACACATTTTATAAAAGTGTGGTTTCTCCACCATAATTATCTACGCAATATTTGTCTCATTTAGAACATTTTAATTTTATTTTTTGGAAACTTTTATTGTTTGACCTGATTTTGAATTTTGAATTTCGAACGGGGTTGAATCATCACGAGATTAACAACAGTAACAGTGGTGATGTGGCATCATTAGCAGGGATTACTGTAGCTTAATTATCCGGGCGTCACATGAGAGAAAAAATATTAAAAAAAGAAAAAAAAAGGGGAAGAAAAAAAAGAAAGAAAAGAAAAAAAGAAAAAAGTGAGAGAAGGGGCATGCTAGTTCCACACCTGTGCTTCAAAGTAGCACCATGTATTTCATATAGAGAGTTTCCTATGTTGTCACTTTCATATACTAGTGGGAATTTTCCGTAGTAGAGTGTGATGCATACCCACATAGTTTTCATGTTGATCTTTCATACACTTATAGCTCTTAGTGCATCCGTTGCATGGCAATCCCTACTCACATTGATATCGATTGATGGACATCTCCATAGTCCATTAGTTTGCCTAGTTGATGTGAGACTTTCTTCCCTTCTTATGTCTACTACCGTCGCATTCTATTCCACCTATATTGCTATATCCATGGCTTGCGCTCATGTATTGCGTGAGAGTTGAAAATGCTGAAGCGCATTAAAAAGTATGAACCAATTGCTTGGCTGACACCGGGGTAGTACATGATTTATACTTTGAGCTGGGAAGACAGAGCATGACAAGACTATATGATTTTGTAGGGATGACGTTCTTTAGCATTTGATACTCTGAAACACATGATTGTTTGTTGGGATGCCCGAGTATTGATGTCTTTATGTAAATAGACTTTTGCTTTGAATCACTAATGTCTTAATATTCATGCCATGACTAGATATATGATCAAGTTTATGCTAGGTAGTATTCCACATCAAAAATTATCTTTTTTATCATTTACCTACTCGAGGACGAGCAGGAATTAAGCTTGGGGATGCTGATACATCTCCGTCGTATCTATAATTTTTGATTGTTTCATGCCAATATTATTCAACTTTTACATACTTTTGGCAACAATTTATATGATTTATTTGGACTAACTTACTGATCCAGTGCCCAGTGCCAGTTCATGTTTGTTGCATGTTTTTGTTTCGCAGAAAATCCATATCAAATGAAGTCCAAACGCGATAAAAATTTATGGAAAATTATTTTGGAATATATGTGTGATTTTTAGAATGTGGAATCAATGCAAACGGGGGCCCACAGTGCCCAAAACCCACCAAGGCGCGCCACCAGGGCCAGGCGCGCCCTAGTGTGTTGTGCCCTCCTCGAACATTGGTTGGGGACCTTCTTCTGTCGCAAGAAAGCTAATTTATGGATAAAGATCGTGTTAAAATTTCAGCGCAATCCGAGTTACGGATCTCCGAGAATTTAAAGAAATGGTGAAGGACCAGATCTGGGGAACGCGAAACAGAGAGAGACAGAGAGACATATCCAATCTTGGAGGGGCTCTCGCCCCTCCCATGCCATGGAAGCCAAGGACTAGAGGGGAATGTGACGCCCGAAGACCGACGTCCCAGAAGATTCCCGAAGATTCCAGATGTTCCGGGTTGCCCGTGTGTTCTTTTGTGCTTGTGTTATTTATTTTTGCATTGCATCATGTCATCATGCCATCATGTCACATTTTATTTTGCATCTCAACTAAATAAATCGTGTGGGCCTTCGGTCCATTTAAATCGAGGGAATGTGACTTCTCTTTATAACATATAAAAGTCTCTCAATATTTTAGGGAGCTATATTAAAATATTCCATTATTTGGAATTACCCGCAACACACGTGCATATATTTTTCCCCATGCCTTTTACTTCTCAATCCCTTGCCAAGACATCTTCCTCTTTTTTTTCATGTCTTTTGGAAGTGCTTGGTTGGCCTAAAGATTTATGCAAGTTTGAGTTATTTCCGAACTCGCATAAATTTGTAGTCTCTAAAAATTGCCAAAGCATTTTATTAAAATAGCTCACAATTCCAGGGTTGTAGGGATATTTTTATCTCAGCCAAAACCATCTCCAAACTCTCTGGGCTTTTCTATATTTGTTCCTTTTTTAAAATAAAAAATGGAAAAAGAAAAGTAAGTGAGAGATGGCCTCCAGCCACCTCCCAGCCGCCCTTCTCTCCTCTAGGCCTCAGCCAGCCTAGCCGGCCCATTCCATTCCCAGCCGCGGCCTGGCCCATTGGCCCGCTCCTACTCCCCTAACCCTAGCGCACTCATCTCTCCCTCTCCTCGAACCCCCCAGCCGCCGCATCGCTCTTTTCTCTCGCAGCCCGACCGCAGCCCTGTTTCCCTCCTCCTCCTATCGAGCCTCCCCTCGCTCGAGTTCCACTTTCCCTCGAACCCTCGTTCGATCTCCCATCGCCAGACCCCGACCCTCGATTTCCCCGCACCGCAGACCCTCGAGGGCCTCGGCCAGACAGCGACCGCCCCGGTCACCCTCTTCGCGAAGCCCCTCCTCGCCTCCATGCCGCACCCCTCGGTCGCCTCTTCCTCCCGCGGACGCGGCTGCCAGCACGAGCGCCTCGGCCCCGACGTCCTCGGTATTTCCCCTCGCCGACCGCCGCCTCCTGACCCTCCTCCTTCACCAGGCTGCAGTCACCTCCACCGGGTCGACCCGTCGGCCTCCCACCGTTCCCTGCCGAGCCGCTGCTTCCGCAGGTCCGGCCAGGAGCGCGCCGTCCAGCGCCGGCAGCCGGCCTCCTCCAGCATGGCCCCGGCGCCGAAGTGCCCCTCCTCTTCTCCAGCGGCTTCTACCTCGCCTCCTCGTCGCCAAGACCGCCCCAAGACCTAGTGCTGCTGCCAGGCCTCTGCTTCGTCGCCGAGACCGCAGCTTTTTCCCTTTGTTTTGTTGTATTGTTGCTGTTATTGTTAATCTCAGATAATCATGGAGCAGCAAGTATAACTACTTTTGGACCCGAGCGACTACCGTCGCCCGAACGACTACCGTCGCCCGAACGTCTACCGTCGCCCCGTGTACCTCTACGGCTACGAGCTCCGTGAACGACTACCGTCGCCGTGTACCACTACCCTCGCCGAGACCGCTAGTACATCTACGAACTCGACACCGGAACGACTACTTCCTCTCCGAACGTGAACGCCTTCTTCCTCTTCGTCTCGAACCGCCCCGAAACGCACGCTTCAAAGGTATAACAAGACGACCCCGTGGATGACTCGTGGAATGCTTGTTGTGGTTGTATGAAATGTTTCCCGTGTGTGCTTCGTGCCGTTTCGTCCGTTTGTCATGTTCCTCGGTTGCCTCGTCACCGACTCGTGGGAACCCGGTGACGGGATCGCCCCACCTTTCATCTCGTTTGACTCGCTCACGCCATCTTTCCTTTTGCACCGGACTCTCAACGAGTTACCGGAACCGATATGTTGCCGTGGCATCATTTTCGGTTATCGTTGCCGTGGCACCCTTTTCCTTCCACCGCGGTGACGATGCTTCATATCATCTTCTTGTTAACCTTTTAATAAAAGTTGCATAAACTTGATCATGTCATCCGCATCATGATAACAACATTAATATGTTTATAATGTGTGAATTGTTGTTGCTTATAATTACTA
Organism: Secale cereale; assembly: GCA_902687465.1. Classification (NCBI taxonomy): domain Eukaryota; kingdom Viridiplantae; phylum Streptophyta; class Magnoliopsida; order Poales; family Poaceae; genus Secale; species Secale cereale. The sequence continues at coordinate 573,863,569 of LR738713.1, read as the reverse complement.
AACATGCTTATGGGGATTTTCCGGATATGTTGTTGTTATTCTCCGGCCTCATTTAAATTGCCTAGTTAGTGTAGTTTTATTATGCTTCACCTCTTGCCATGCTAACAAACATTTAATCTTGTCTTGTAAATAAACAAGAGTCAACTAAATAAATAACATGTGGTGTTTCGTCAATATGCAACTCTTGCATATTGAGCTCCACTTAACTTGTAGTTTTCCTTGTGCACTTTGCCATGCCATGCATATTTAAACCGGACATGCATCATATTTGGGTGTGCATCGTATGCCATGTTTATGCTTGTGTGTTTACCGTGTTGTTTCTTTCTTTCCGGTTGCTTCTCTTGTTAGCTTCGATTTCGTTCCGGAGTTGTGAGGATTCTCTCGTCTGCGTTGCTCCGTCTTCTTCGTGGACCCGTTCTTCTCCCTTGTGGAATTCCCAGGCAAGATGACCGAACCCCGATAACATTACTATCTTTGCCTATTGCTAGAGTATCGCTCTATAGTTTTTCCTCGATGCCCATGTTCTTCTTGTCAGCCTCCTACTTGTAACCAATTGCCATGTTTAACCAACCTACCTATGCAAACCGTTGCTTGGCTAAGTATGCTTTGCTCAGCCCCTCTTATAGCATTGCTAGTTGCAGGTGAAGATTGAAGATGCTTGCTTCATGTTGAAGTCTGGTTGGGTTATATCACACTATATAAATGCTTAAATGAAATCATCTATATATTGGCAAGGGTGGAAGGCTAAGCCTTTTGCTTGGTGTTTTGTTCCACTCATGCCGTTAGGAACCGTATAAACCGGTGTTATGTTCCTTGATTATGCGTTCCTAACACGGTTGGGGTGTATGGGACCCCCTTGATAAACCGCTAAGTGCTAAGTCTTTTCCAGCAAGTCCCAACATTGGTACTATTTGCCTAATAACTAATAAAACTTGCATGTGGACTAGCTATCCCTTTTATTTTAATTCAACCCCCCGGGCCAGTGCTCCACATGAGTGTTGGTCCGAAACGAGCAGACTGCGGGGCCACCTCAAGGAAACTTGAGGTTTGGTAAAAACCTGTAGGATGACTCATCCGGTCGTGTCCTGAGACTTAGATACGCGCGGCTACTATCAGGGTGTCGACACGCCGGGAGGATTTGCTGGATTAGCCTTACCTTAGTTCGGTTTAACTTGAGCACGGGATTCCGAGAATACTCGGGTCTTCCCACCTATGGAGTTGCGACTCCACGGATCATGGGCTTGTAATGGGTCAAGTTGGAACACCCCTGCAGGGTTTGAACTTTCGAAAGCCGTGCCCGCGGTTATGTGGCAGATGGGAGCTTGTTAATATCCGGTTGTAGATAACTTGACACAATGTTTCTAATACACTACCAGCGTGTGTACCGTGACTGTCAATTTCCGAATAGGGATTCGGGAGTTGAACACGGTGGGGTTATGTTTGACGTGTTTTAGCTAGGATCACTTCGTGATCATCTTTCGACCGAGGCACTTCTCTTCTCGCTCTCTTATACGTAAGTTAGTGCTAGTTGCTGCTGCAGACTCTTGTTGTTCCTTCACCTCATATTCTTTCTTCAGCCTTATCCTCACCCAAGGCTTAAATAGTCTTGTTACCCGGGAACGGGATTGCTGAGTCCTCTGTGGCTCACAGTTACTTCACCACACCAGATGCAGGTTCAGCCGAGTTTGATGCAGGAGCTGGACCAGTTCTTCACTGGAAGTTCGATGAAGAGTTTGGCTGTATGCTTGTGACGTTTCGACGATCAGTAGTGGTTCTTCTACTAGGATTCGATCATGACCTGTGGCTTTATGTTGTTTTGGTATCTTTCTTTGGGTCTTCACCCGTAGTCGGGTTGTGATGTTTTGAATGATGATTGCTTATGTAATGTATTGTGTGAAGTGGCGAGTGTAAGCCAACTATCTCCTTTTGCATTTTAATCCCTCTTTTACATGAGTCGTGCAAAGATACCAAACTTGAGATCATTCTAGGATGGGCTTATATCTTTAAGTCGTGCCTCGACACGTAGGAGATATAGTCCCATCCTGCGCATTACAAGTTGGTATCAGAGCCTTCTCCGACCTAGAAGCCCCCACTGATTGATCGAATCGTTGACGGTTGAGTCTAGGCACACACTGAAAATGTTTTGAGTCCTATATTTATATCGGGGAGTAGGATTTCTTTTGCTCCTCATCTCTTTTCACTCTGGTGAGGACTCCTGACGATTACTCTTGTCTCTTCTACTTTCAAAAATTGCACCAATTTTTTTTTAGGATCTCGCGAGTATTGTTTGGATTGTTCCGATGTCTTTGTGACGAGAACATTGTTCTCGATGCCTCCTGTCATTAGGGGTTGTGGCAGTGTCCCGGGGAGTTGAGCTCCGAGGTGTTGTCGTCACAAATCCATCGCGGCAGTACTAGAATACTTAAGACGGCCGACATCGAAAACTCTCCTATGCGGTTAGTGGCAAGATAACCCCGACATCACCCAGTACTGGGGAGGTAGTTCGAGAGTATTGCCATAGCTTGTATAGTAGATGTGTTTCGAAGGTCCGAGGTAAATAGTTTCCGAGAAAGACTGGTTATGTGTTGAAGGATGGATACACCTGGATGTAGGTTTAGAGTTGATTGCGCGGTGCTTCCCGTGTATCCCCAACACCTGATTGCATAACTGGAAACTTTCGGAAATTAATAGGTGGGTTCATCTAGTAGTTCTAGGCATTCTTCCAACGGATGCACGATATGAAGTTCGGGGTTCTACATTGAGTGAAGTGGTTTTATGGACTTGTTCTGATCGGGAGTTGCATCTTAAAGGGTCCTTGGCTATGCTGATCCGGGGATTGCAAAACCCTTTTGTAACACGTTCCATAAGCTTTCAGCACGAATATGTCGGACGAAGCTTTTATCTTGTATTTGTTCCATCTGTTCCTTGTTCCTTTTTTATTTACTTTTGTTCTCCAAGTGGCTTCTCGACAAGCTGATGTACCTGCGGAATGCATTCGTTCAAGTCTCTGTTCGAATGATATTGTGAAGATTAGGCTGCTACACATCTATCCTTTGTTTTTGTTTTGATTCTGGTATTCGAGTTGCTTCGATGTCAAATGTTGATTCCATACCTTTCTTAATCGGTGTTCTCATATTTCTATGGGAGTGCTAGTCCTTCTTAACCATCGAGATATTCGTGTTAATCCTTTTCAACCGGTGTGCCTTCTCTTCGAGTTATTCCATACAGACGCCGTTGAGAAATCTGACAATTTGTCTGTTTCATTCAGTCCAAGTTGTCTTTGTTTTCCCCACCCTCCCAACCTTTTTCTTCTCGGAGCAAGAATTCTCAGATGAAGTATCCATTTTATTCATGTGATGGTTCTTCATTCATTTCCTTCAATGTTCTTATCCGGTGATTTCTCAGGAAGATGCTCAAGAGCTTCAAGTTCATCATTCTTTTGTTCTCGAATTCTGCCAGTGGATGTAATTGAAGATTTCGGTGTTGATCTTATCCTTTTCCTCATTTCACAATGCTTTCTTATTCCGGTGCACCAATTAATCATTCTCCTCTTGCTATTCATATCCGGAGTGTTCAAGGTATCTCAGAAGATTCATAATTCCATTCTTAATCCGTTCAAGCTATTCTGAGGATTATCATCTTATTCAAGCCAGTTAATTCAACCGGTGCAATATCTCTTAAGTAATCTTTTCCAACGGTGAGTTCTTTAGTGGGCCCTAACCCACAGGTTTTTTTTTCCAGGATCTTACCCGACTCTTCTATTTTGTGGAGTTATACTAAAAATTCTTTTCAAATTGTGACGTAAGAATGGATTCTCATCGGTCACATGCCTTCTCCAAGATCGCTTTCAAATTCTTGTTCATCATTGGTTCAACCTTTTAATTCTTCATTCCGGAGTGCTCAACAATTCTTAATGGCATTTCTCGTCTTCATTTTCAACATCTGAAGATCAGAGAAGTGTTTCTCTTAAATCTTGGCCCGTCTTCTTGAAGATTCGTGGTTCTTACTTCATGCCATCCTCATTATTGTTTCGATTGTGTGGAATTATTTTCATACCATCCGAAGCATTTCATGAATTCTTTTCTTTGTGATCCTCCGAAAGCCATCATTTCAGAAGATTTCTTCGTTCTCAGTTTTCAACTTCGTCCTCCAAATATTCTTCATTGATGTCTCTTCGTTCGTCTCCATATTTTACGGTGGTTCTTTCAAGTTTACCCTTCCGTTGTTATCGTTTTAATTCATTTGTTCTGTCACAATCCTACTGGTGGTTCGTTGAAGATTATCCAAGCTTGTGCTAGATCCCTATTTAATTTATTCCAACGAGAATAAGTAGTATGCCAAATCCATTGCTTGTCGCCAATTTAAATTGGTGAAGGAGATGCATAACATAATTCTTATTCTTATTCCTTCAAGGTGATTTAATTCCTTCCTTTGGAGTTTGTTCATCATATCATATTCTCGGTTCTAAGTTGTTCATCTTGTTTTCCGGAGATTCAAGTTATTTCTATTATATCATTTCAAAGCTCCATCTAATTCATCGCAGACCTTGAATCTTATTCTATTCATCTTTCGCATCTCATACTTTCATTACCGGAGTTTTCATGGTGGTTCATCAAGATTTAATTCACCCTCGAAGTCTTCATCAAGATTCTTGTTGGAGCTCAAGCATTCTTCATCATGCTTTCCAATTGCAATCCTTTCTACCTTATCTTTTCAGATGGTGTTATGTCATTTTTGACAATTCCTTCATGTTTCATGATTCACAAGTTGTCAGGAATGAGATAATTAAAACCATCATATCTTTTTCCTTGTTCAGGAGATCTTTTCACCCCTTTAATTATTCGTTGGAGTTATCTTGGGTTGTAATTCACCTAAAAGATTTCCCTAAGGATTGTTGCTATTGTGGTGCTCATAAATGACCCAAGTTCTTCATTTATCATTCCGGTGAGATAAGTTTATCGTCTCCTTGTTGATCTCAATCCAATCAAATATTTTCGTCAGTGGCTGGTTGTCACTGTTGGGGAACGTTGCATGGGAAACAAAAATTTTCCTACCGTTCACCAAGATCAATCTAGTAGATGCAACTACGAGGGGAGAGTGTGATCTACGTACCCTTGTAGATCGCTAAGCGGAAGCGTTATGAACGCGGATGATGGAGTCGTACTCGTCGCGATTCAGATCGCCGAAGACCTAGCACCGAAGCAACGGTGCCTCCGCGTTCTTCACACGTACGGCTCGGGGACGTCTCCTCCTTCTTGATCCAGCAAGGGGTGGAGGAGAGGTTGATGGAGAACCGGCAGCACGACGGCGTGGTGGTGATGGTGGAGAAGAACTCCAGCAGGGCTTCGCCTAAGCACCGCGGGAGAAGAAGATGTAACGGGAGAGGGAGGGCAGCACCGAGGCACAAACTGTGTTGGCTGCCCTCCCTTTCCCCACTATATATAGGGGGGGTGGAGAGGTGAGGGCGCCCTAGGGTTTCCCCCTAGGGGCCGGCGGCCAGGGCAAGGGGAGGGGGCGGCGGCCAGGGCAGGGGGGGCGCGGCCAGGCCCTAGGGTTTCCCCCTTAGGTGCCTTGCCCCCCAAGGCCAAGGGGTGCGGCCAGCCCTAGGGGGTCCCACCCCCTTAGCCGCATGAGGAGAGGGCCCAGGGGGGGCGCACAGCCCCCTGAGGGCTGTGGTGTTCCCCCTTGTGGCCCACTAGGCCCAGAACCACTTCCGGACCCCCCGAAACCCCTTCCGGTACTCCGCCGATTTCCCGATGCTCCCCGGAACACTTCCGGTACTCCGAAACCTTTCATCCTATATATCAATCTTCGTCTCCGGACCATTCCGGAGACCCTCGTCATGTCCGGGATCTCATCCGGGACTCCGAACAACCTTCGGTAACCATACACATTTCTCACTAACAACCCTAGCGTCACCGAACGTTAAGTGTGTAGACCCTGCGGGTTCGGAAACCATGTAGACATGACCGAGACACTCCCAGGTCAATAACCAATAGCGGGATCTGGATACCCATATTGGTTCCTACATGTTTCTCAATGATCTCATCGGATGAACCACGATGTCAAGGATTCAGGCAATCCCGTATACAGTTCCCTTTGTCTCGTCGGTATGTTACTTGCCCGAGATTCGATCGTCGGTATCTCTATACCTAGTTCAATCTCGTTACCGGCAAGTCTCTTTACTCGTTACCGTAATACATAATCCCGTGACCAACTACTTAGTCACTTTTGAGCTCATTGAGATGACGTATTACCGAGTGGGCCCGGAGATACCTCTCCGTCACACGGAGTGACAAATCCCAGTCTTGAACCATGTCAACTCAACAGACACCCTCGGAGATACCTGTAGAGTACCTTTATAGTCACCCAGTTACGTTGCGACGTTTGGCACACACAAAGCACTCCTACGGTGTCAGTGAGTTACATGATCTCATGGTCATAGGAACTTATACTTGACATGCAGAAAACTATAGCGATAACTGACACGATCAAAAGCTATGTTAACGTTTGGGTCTCGTCCATCACATCATTCTCCTAATGATGTGATCCCGTTATCAAATGACAACTCATGTCTATGACCTGGAAACCGCGGTCATCTTTGATCAACGAGCTAGTCCTGTAGAGGCTCACTAGGGACACAAAGTCTGTCTATTCATCCACACGTGTATCTGAGTTTCCAATCAATACAATTATAGCATGGATAATAAACGATTATCATGAACAAGGAAATATAATAATAACTCTTTTATTATTGCCTCTAGGGCATATTTCCAACAGGAAAATTTTGAGACCAAAAAGGGTCGTCTTGGCCCTCAAAAATGGCCTGCAGGATTGGAAAAAATGAAAGTTATCGCAATTACAGCTCAAATTTTGATGAGCCGGCATATCACTTTGGTGTTCAGGTCCTTGGCGCCCCACCCATGTATGGATACAATAGGGTGTTAGGCCAACTCTCGCGAAGAAACGGTGATCAAAGAAAATACAAAAATCAACCTAGAGTCCGAATTGATCGAGACTCTCAAAGCAAGTGAGAACAAGCTCCGATTTTGTCGTTTTCATAGGCGTTGGAAAGCTATTGGGGAATTGAGGTGATAGGACTTCTAGTTTTTACGATCTGGAGGATTTTACATACGTGCACACACAGGATCACGTGCGTGGAAAATTCTGAGCCCAAAAAGGGTCGTCTTGGCCCTCAAAAATGGCTTGCAGGATTGGAAAAAATGAAAGTTATCGCAATTACAGCTCAAATTTTGATGAGCCGGCATATCACTTTGGTGTTCAGGTCCTGTGTGCCCCACCCATGTATGGATACAATAGGGTGTTAGGCCAACTCTCGCGAAGAAACGGTGATCAAAGAAAATACAAAAATCAACCTAGAGTCCGAATTGATCGAGACTCTCAAAGCAAGTGAGAACAAGCACCGATTTCGTCGTTTTCATAGGCGTTGGAAAGCTATTGGGGAATTGAGGTGATAGGACTTCTAGTTTTTACGATCTAGAGGATTTTACATACGTGCACACACAGGATTGTTGGGGAACGTTGCATGGGAAACAAAAAATTTTCCTACCGTTCACCAAGATCAATCTAGTAGATGCAACTACGAGGGGGGAGTATGATCTACGTACCCTTGTAGATCGCTAAGCGGAAGCGTTATGAACGCGGATGATGGAGTCGTACTCGTCGCGATTCAGATCGCCGAAGACCTAGCACCGAAGCAACGGTGCCTCCGCGTTCTTCACACGTACGGCTCGGGGACGTCTCCTCCTTCTTGATCCAGCAAGGGGTGGAGGAGAGGTTGATGGAGAACCGGCAGCACGACGGCGTGGTGGTGATGGTGGAGAAGAACTCCAGCAGGGCTTCGCCTAAGCACTGCGGGAGAAGAAGATGTAACGGGAGAGGGAGGGCAGCACCGAGGCACAAACTGTGTTGGCTGCCCTCCCTTTGCCCCACTATATATAGGGGGGGTGGAGAGGTGAGGGCGCCCTAGGGTTTCCCCCCTAGGGGCCGGCGGCCAGGGCAAGGGGAGGGGGCGGCGGCCAGGGCAGGGGGGCGGCCAGGCCCTAGGGTTTCCCCCCCTAGGTGCCTTGCCCCCCAAGGCCAAGGGGTGCGGCCAGCCCTAGGGGGTCCCACCCCCTTAGCCGCATGAGGAGAGGGCCCAGGGGGGGCGCACAGCCCCTTGAGGGCTGTGGTGTTCCCCCTTGTGGCCCACTAGGCCCAGAACCACTTCCGGACCCCCCGAAACCCCTTCCGGTACTCCGCCGATTTCCCGATGCTCCCCGGAACACTTCCGGTACTCCGAAACCTTTCATCCTATATATCAATCTTCGTCTCCGGACCATTCCGGAGACCCTCGTCATGTCCGGGATCTCATCCGGGACTCCGAACAACCTTCGGTAACCATACACATTTCTCACTAACAACCCTAGCGTCACCGAACGTTAAGTGTGTAGACCCTGCGGGTTCGGAAACCATGTAGACATGACCGAGATACTCCCAGGTCAATAACCAATAGCGGGATCTGGATACCCATATTGGTTCCTACATGTTTCTCGATGATCTCATCGGATGAACCACGATGTCAAGGATTCAGGCAATCCCGTATACAGTTCCCTTTGTCTCGTCGGTATGTTACTTGCCCGAGATTCGATCGTCGGTATCTCTATACCTAGTTCAATCTCGTTACCGGCAAGTCTCTTTACTCGTTACCGTAATACATAATCCTGTGACCAACTACTTAGTCACTTTTGAGCTCATTGAGATGACGTATTACCGAGTGGGCCCGGAGATACCTCTCCGTCACACGGAGTGACAAATCCCAGTCTTGATCCATGTCAACTCAACAGACACCCTCGGAGATACCTGTAGAG
>LR738713.1:573806831-573852813 GCA_902687465.1 Secale cereale | reverse complement strand
GGCTGAAGCCTTTTGACATAAGCATCGCAACCCCAAACCTTGAGAAAAGACAACTTCGGTTTCTTACTAAACCATAGTTCATACGGTGTTGTCTCAACGGACTTAGATGGAGCCCTATTTAAAGTGAATGCAGCTGTCTCTAACGCATATCCCCAAAACGATAGTGGCAAATCGGCAAGAGACATCATAGAACGCACCATATCTAATAGGGTTCGATTACGACGTTCGGACACACCATTACGCTGTGGTGTTCCAGGTGGCGTCAACTGTGAAACAATTCCACATTTTCTTAAGTGATCACCAAACTCATAACTCAGATATTCTCCCCCTCGATCAGATCGTAGGAACTTGATCTTCTTGTTACGATGATTTTCAACTTCACTCTGAAATTGCTTGAACTTTTCAAAAGTTTCAGACTTATGCTTCATTAAGTAAATATACCCATATCTACTTAAGTCGTCAGTGAAGGTGAGGAAATAGCGATATCCACCGCGCGCCGTTACACTCATCGGACCGCACACATCAGTATGTATGATTTCCAATAAGTCACTTGCCCGTTCCATTGTCCCTGAAAACGGGGTCCTTGTCATCTTGCCCATGAGGCACGGCTCGCACGTGTCAAGTGATTCAAAATCAAGAGACTCCAAAAGTCCATCAGCATGGAGCTTCCTCATGCGTTTTACGCCGATATGACCGAGACGGCAGTGCCACAAGAAAGTGGTATTATCATTATCTACTCTACATCTTTTGGCATCAATGTTATGAACATGTGTATCATCACTATCGAGATTCAATAAGAATAAACCCCTAACTTCGGGTGCATGACCATAAAAGATATTACTCATATAGATAGAACAACCATTATTCTCTGACTTAAATGAGTAACCGTCTCGCAATAAACAAGATCCAGATATAATGTTCATGCTTAACGCAGGCACTAAATAACAATTATTCAGGTTCATAACTAATCCCGATGGTAATCGAAGAGCGAGCGTGCCGACGGCGATCACATCAACCTTGGAACCGTTTCCCACGCGCATCGTCACTTCGTCCTTCGCCAGCCTCCGTTTATTCCGCAGTTCCTGTTTAGAGTTGCAAATGTGAGCAACCGAACCGGTATCAAATACCCAGGCACTACAACGAGAGTTGGTAAGGTACACATCAATAACATGTATATCACATATACCTTTGTTGTTGTTGGCCCCCTTCTTGTCCGCCAGATACTTGGGGCAGTTCCGCTTCCAGTGGCCATTCCCCTTGCAATAGAAACACTCAGTCTCTGGCTTGGGCCCAGCCTTGGGTTTCTTCACTGGATTGGCAACTGCTTTGCCACCCTTCTTAGAGTTACCCTTCTTGCCCTTGCCATTCTTCCTGAAACTGGTGGTCTTATTGACCATCAACACTTGATACTCCTTCTGGATGTCTGCCTCAGCGACTTTCAGCATCGAAAACAGCTCGGCGATGGTTTTATTCATCCCTTGCATGTTGTACTGCTGGACGAAGCTCTTGTAGCTTGGAGGGAGTGACTGGAGAATTCTGTCAATGATAGCCTCATCCGGGAACACAAGTCCCAGATCAGCTATGCGGGTATAGTACCCAGACATCTTCAGTAAGTGCTCACTGACAGACGAATTCTCCTCCATCTTGCAAGCGAAGAATTTATCGGTGGTCTCATACCTCTCGATCTTAGCATTCTTCTCAAAGATGAACTTCAACTCCGTGTACATCTCATATGCACCATGACGTTCAAAACGCCTTTGAAGTCCTCCTTCCAAGCCGTACAACATGGCACACTGTACTATCGAATAGTCATCCGAACGCGTCTGCCAGACGTTCATATCGTCCGCAGAGGCTCCAGGAGCGGGGGGTTGACCTAGCGGTGCATTTAGGACATAAACCTTTTGGGCAGCTGTGAGGATGATCCTCAGATTGCGGAGCCAGTCCACAAAGTTGCTCCCGTCATCTTTCAGTTTAGCTTTCTCTAGGAACGCATTAAAATTCAGGGGAACTCCTGCGCGAGCCATCTACAACATAAGTTTGCAAAGACATTTTAGACTATTGTTCATGATAAGTGAGTTATTACCTAATCTAATTAATTATAACTCCCACTCAAATTGACATCCCTCCGGTCATTCGAGCGTGACATGATCCAAATTCACCAACCCAAGTCCGATCATCACGTGAGATGAGGTGGTGTCAATGGTGAACATCAACATGTTGATCATATCTACTATATGACTCATGCTCGACCTTTCGGTCCTCCGTGTTCCGAGGCCATGTCTGTACATGCCAGGCTCGTCAAGTCTAACCCGAGTGTTCTGCATGTGCAAAACTGGCTTGCACCCGTTGTATGCGAACGTAGAGTCTATCACACCCGATCATCACGTGGTGCTTCGAAACGACGAACCTTCGCAACGGCGCACACTCGGGGGGAACACAATTTTATCTTGAAATTTTAGTGAAGGATCATCTTATAATGCTACCGTTGTCCTAAGCAAAATAAGATGCATAAAAGGATTAACATCACATGCAAATCATAAGTGACATGATATGGCCATCAACTCGTGCTTTTGATCTCCATCTCCAAAGCACCGGCATGATCTCCATCGTCACCGGCGCCACACCATGATCTCCATCATCATGATCTCCATCATCGTGTCGCCATCGGGGTTGTCGGCGCCCACCATGCTCTTACTACTATTGCTACCGTTTAGCGATAAAGTAAAGCATTACAAAGCGCTTAATGATTGACACGCAGGTCATACAAAAATTAGAGACAACCCTATGGCTCCTGCCGGTTGCCGTATGCATCGACATGCAAGTCGATATTAACTATTACAACATGATCATCTCATACATCAAATATAATTTATCATGTCATTGGCCATATCATATCACATGCATACCCTGCAAAAACAAGTTAGACGTCCTCTAATTTGTTGTTGCATGTTTTACGTGGCTGCTATGGGTATCTAGCAAGAACGTTTCTTACCTACGCAAAACCACAACGGTGATATTCAAGTTGCTATTTAACCTTCTACAAGGACCGCCTTGTTCTATTCCGATTCAACTAAGATAGGAGAGACAGGCACCCGCCAGCCATCTTATGCAACAAAAGTCACATGTCTGTCGATGGAACCGGTCTCATGTACGTGGACATGTAAAGTTGGTCCGGGCCGCTTCATCCTATAATACCGCTGAATCAAGAAAGACTAAGGAGGGCAGCAATTTAAACATCAACGCCACAAACCCTTTTGTGTTCTACTCGAGAAAGTATCTACGCAAGATCCTAGCTCATGATGCCACTGTTGGGGAACGTTGCATGGGAAACAAAAATTTTCCTACCGTTCACCAAGATCAATCTAGTAGATGCAACTACGAGGGGAGAGTGTGATCTACGTACCCTTGTAGATCGCTAAGCGGAAGCGTTATGAACGCGGATGATGGAGTCGTACTCGTCGCGATTCAGATCGCCGAAGACCTAGCACCGAAGCAACGGTGCCTCCGCGTTCTTCACACGTACGGCTCGGGGACGTCTCCTCCTTCTTGATCCAGCAAGGGGTGGAGGAGAGGTTGATGGAGAACCGGCAGCACGACGGCGTGGTGGTGATGGTGGAGAAGAACTCCAGCAGGGCTTCGCCTAAGCACCGCGGGAGAAGAAGATGTAACGGGAGAGGGAGGGCAGCACCGAGGCACAAACTGTGTTGGCTGCCCTCCCTTTGCCCCACTATATATAGGGGGGGTGGAGAGGTGAGGGCGCCCTAGGGTTTCCCCCTAGGGGCCGGCGGCCAGGGCAAGGGGAGGGGGCGGCGGCCAGGGCAGGGGGGGCGCGGCCAGGCCCTAGGGTTTCCCCCTTAGGTGCCTTGCCCCCCAAGGCCAAGGGGTGCGGCCAGCCCTAGGGGGTCCCACCCCCTTAGCCGCATGAGGAGAGGGCCCAGGGGGGGCGCACAGCCCCCTGAGGGCTGTGGTGTTCCCCCTTGTGGCCCACTAGGCCCAGAACCACTTCCGGACCCCCCGAAACCCCTTCCGGTACTCCGCCGATTTCCCGATGCTCCCCGGAACACTTCCGGTACTCCGAAACCTTTCATCCTATATATCAATCTTCGTCTCCGGACCATTCCGGAGACCCTCGTCATGTCCGGGATCTCATCCGGGACTCCGAACAACCTTCGGTAACCATACACATTTCTCACTAACAACCCTAGCGTCACCGAACGTTAAGTGTGTAGACCCTGCGGGTTCGGAAACCATGTAGACATGACCGAGACACTCCCAGGTCAATAACCAATAGTGGGATCTGGATACCCATATTGGTTCCTACATGTTTCTCGATGATCTCATCGGATGAACCACGATGTCAAGGATTCAGGCAATCCCGTATACAGTTCCCTTTGTCTCGTCGGTATGTTACTTGCCCGAGATTCGATCGTCGGTATCTCTATACCTAGTTCAATCTCGTTACCGGCAAGTCTCTTTACTCGTTACCGTAATACATAATCATGTGACCAACTACTTAGTCACTTTTGAGCTCATTGAGATGACGTATTACCGAGTGGGCCCGGAGATACCTCTCCGTCACACGGAGTGACAAATCCCAGTCTTGATCCATGTCAACTCAACAGACACCCTCGGAGATACCTGTAGAGCACCTTTATAGTCACCCAGTTACGTTGTGACGTTTGGTACACACAAAGCACTCCTACGGTGTCAGTGAGTTACATGATCTCATGGTCATAGGAACTTATACTTGACATGCAGAAAAACTATAGCGATAACTGACACGATCAAAAGCTATGTTAACGTTTGGGTCTCGTCCATCACATCATTCTCCTAATGATGTGATCCCGTTATCAAATGACAACTCATGTCTATGACCTGGAAACCGCGGTCATCTTTGATCAACGAGCTAGTCCTGTAGAGGCTCACTAGGGACACAAAGTCTGTCTATTCATCCACACGTGTATCTGAGTTTCCAATCAATACAATTATAGCATGGATAATAAACGATTATCATGAACAAGGAAATATAATAATAACTCTTTTATTATTGCCTCTAGGGCATATTTCCAACAGTCACCTCATAATTTGAGATGTTTTCCATAAGCCCACAACGAGCTTATTCTTTTCGTTGTGGATTTTCCATCAACTCCGTTCAACCCTTCTTGGTAAAGATGCTCTTTCAAATTTAATTTTGAGAGAAGTTGTCTTTTCTCTCCGTTCAATTCTTTCATTCCGGAGGCATTGTGATGTTGCTCTCTCCAAACCATCATATCGTTTTGTCAAGATCATGTTCTTTCCCTTGCTTATCATTTAACCGGAGTGTTGTATTCTTCATTCTAGTTCCCTCATCTTATCAAGTTTTAACTCTTTCAACCGGAGTGTTGTCTGAATCGTTCTTAACCCTTGTGCCATTCTTTTAATTGTTTCGGCGGCAATATGCTGATGATTTCATCAAGTATCATCTCAACTTGGCAAGTTCATGCTCAATTCCTTCCATTTTCAGACGGAGTGTTGTCCAAATTATTTCATTCTTATTCCTTCTTAATCTTGGTTAACCGGAGTGGTTTTGAAATTCTTTCGTCATCCGTGAGCTCTTGTTTTATGTCTTTCAACTATCAAGGTTCTCATAATGTTCCTTGTTCCTCTTTACTAACGGAGTTTTCATATTCGTTCATCTCTGTTGTATTCTTTTCCTTCAAGATTGTTCAACCTCTCAAGGTTCTTTGGTTTTCACTCGTTTGTCAAAGAAGCAACTTTGTTTTACCTATTCCTCTTCCGTTTTTACCCGGTGATATCTCTAGGATCTCGGGTCGAGATCCTCTGTTAGTGTGGGAGAGTTGTGACGCCCGAAGACCGACGTCCCAGAAGATTCCCGAAGATTCCAGATGTTCCGGGTTGCCCGTGTGTTCTTTTGTGCTTGTGTTATTTATTTTTGCATTGCATCATGTCATCATGCCATCATGTCACATTTTATTTTGCATCTCAACTAAATAAATCGTGTGGGCCTTCGGTCCATTTAAATCGAGGAAATGTGACTTCTCTTTATAACATATAAAAGTCTCTCAATATTTTAGGGAGCTATATTAAAATATTCCATTCTTTGGAATTACCGCAACACACGTGCATATATTTTTCCCCATGCCTTTTACTTCTCAATCCCTTGCCAAGACCTCTTCCTCTTTTTTTTCATGTCTTTCGGAAGTGCTTGGTTGGCCTAAAGATTTATGCAAGTTTGAGTTATTTCCGAACTCGCATAAATTTGTAGTCTCTAAAAATTGCCAAAGCATTTTATTAAAATAGCCCACAATTCTAGGGTTGTAGGGATATTTTTATCTCAGCCAAAACCATCTCCAAACTCTCTGGGCTTTTCTATATTTGTTCCTTTTTTTTAAAAAAAATGGAAAAAGAAAAGTAAGTGAGAGATGGCCTCCAGCCACCTCCCAGCCGCCCTTCTCTCCTCTAGGCCTCAGCCAGCCTAGCCGGCCCATTCCATTCCCAGCCGCGGCCTGGCCCATTGGCCCGCTCCTACTCCCCTAACCCTAGCGCACTCATCTCTCCCTCTCCTCGAACCCCCCAGCCGCCGCATCGCTCTTTTCTCTCGCAGCCCGACCACAGCCCCGTTTCCCTCCTCCTCCTATCGAGCCTCCCCTCGCTCGAGTTCCACTTTCCCTCGAACCCTCGTTCGATCTCCCATCGCCAGACCCCGACCCTCGATTTCCCCGCACCGCAGACCCTCGAGGGCCTCGGCCAGACAGCGACCGCCCCGGTCACCCTCTTCGCGAAGCCCCTCCTCGCCTCCATGTCGCGCCCCTCGGTCGCCTCTTCCTCCCGCGGACGCGGCTGCCAGCGCGAGCGCCTCGGCCCCGACGTCCTCGGCGTTTCCCCTCGCCGACCGCCGCCTCCTGACCCTCCTCCTTCACCAGGCTGCAGTCACCTCCGCCGGGTCGACCCGTCGGCCTCCCACCATTCCCTGCCGAGCCGCTGCTTCCGCAGGTCCGGCCAGGAGCGCGCCGTCCAGCGCCGGCAGCCGGCCTCCTCCAGCATGGCCCCGGCGCCGCAGTGCCCCTCCTCTTCTCCAGCGGCTTCTACCTCGCCTCCTCGTCTTCAAGACCGCCCCAAGACCTAGTGCTGCTGCCAGGCCTCTGCTTCGTCGCCGAGACCGCAGCTTTTTCCCTTTGTTTTGTTGTATTGTTGCTGTTATTGTTAATCTCAGATAATCATGGAGCAGCAAGTATAACTACTTTTGGACCCGAACGACTACCGTCGCCCGAACGACTACCGTCGCCCGAACGTCTACCGTCGCCCCGTGTACCTCTACGGCTACGAGCTCCGTGAACGACTACCGTCGCCGTGTACCACTACCCTCGCCGAGACCGCTAGTACATCTACGAACTCGATGCCGGAACGACTACTTCCTCTCTGAACGTGAACGCCTTCTTCCTCTTCGTCTCGAACCGCCCCGAAACGCACGCTTCAAAGGTATAACGAGACGACCCCGTGGATGACTCGTGGAATGCTTGTTGTGGTTGTATGAAATGTTTCCCGTGTGTGCTTCGTGCCGTTTCGTCCGTTTGTCATGTTCCTCGGTTGCCTCGTCACCGACTCGTGGGAACCCGGTGACGGGATCGCCCCACCTTTCATCTCGTTTGACTCGCTCACGCCATCTTTCCTTTTGCACCGGACTCTCAACGAGTTACCGGAACCGATATGTTGCCGTGGCATCATTTTCGGTTATCGTTGCCGTGGCACCCTTTTCCTTCCACCGCGGTGACGATGCTTCATATCATCTTCTTGTTAACCTTTTAATAAAAGTTGCATAAACTTGATCATGTCATCCGCATCATGATAACAACATTAATATGTTTATAATGTGTGAATTGTTGTTGCTTATAATTACTAAACATGCTTATGGGGATTTTCCGGATATGTTGTTGTTATTCTCCGGCCTCATTTAAATTGCCTAGTTAGTGTAGTTTTATTATGCTTCACCTCTTGCCATGCTAACAAACATTTAATCTTGTCTTGTAAATAAACAAGAGTCAACTAAATAAATAACATGTGGTGTTTCGTCAATATGCAACTCTTGCATATTGAGCTCCACTTAACTTGTAGTTTTGTTTGTGCACTTTGCCATGCCATGCATATTTAAACCGGACATGCATCATATTTGGGTGTGCATCGTATGCCATGTTTATGCTTGTGTGTTTACCGTGTTGTTTCTTTCTTTCCGGTTGCTTCTCTTGTTAGCTTCGGTTTCGTTCCGGAGTTGTGAGGATTCTCTCGTCTGCGTTGCTCCGTCTTCTTCGTGGACCCGTTCTTCTCCCTTGTGGAATTCCTAGGCAAGATGACCGAACCCCGATAACATTACTATCTTTGCCTATTGCTAGAGTATCGCTCTATAGTTTTGCCTCGATGCCCATGTTCTTCTTGTCAGCCTCCTACTTGTAACCAATTGCCATGCTTAACCAACCTACCTATGCAAACCGTTGCTTGGCTAAGTATGCTTTGCTCAGCCCCTCTTATAGCATTGCTAGTTGCAGGTGAAGATTGAAGATGCTTGCTTCATGTTGAAGTCTGGTTGGGTTATATCACACTATATAAATGCTTAAATGAAATCATCTATATATTGGCAAGGGTGGAAGGCTAAGCCTTTTGCTTGGTGTTTTGTTCCACTCATGCCGTTAGGAACCGTATAAACCGGTGTTATGTTCCTTGATTATGCGTTCCTAACATGGTTGGGGTGTATGGGACCCCCTTGATAAACCGCTAAGTGCTAAGTCTTTTCCAGCAAGTCCCAACATTGGTACTATTTGCCTAATAACTAATAAAACTTGCATGTGGACTAGCTATCCCTTTTATTTTAATTCAACCCCCCGGGCCAGTGCTCCACATGAGTGTTGGTCCGAAACGAGCAGACTGCGGGGCCACCTCAAGGAAACTTGAGGTTTGGTAAAAACCTGTAGGATGACTCATTCGGTCGTGTCCTGAGACTTAGATACGCGCAGCTACTATCAGGGTGTCGACACGCCGGGAGGATTTGCTGGATTAGCCTTACCTTAGTTCGGTTTAACTTGAGCACGGGATTCCGAGAATACTCGGGTCTTCCCACCTATGGAGTTGCGACTCCGCGGATCGTGGGCTTGTAATGGGTCAAGTTGGAACACCCCTGCAGGGTTTGAACTTTCGAAAGCCGTGCCCGCGGTTATGTGGCAGATGGGAGCTTGTTAATATCCGGTTGTAGATAACTTGACACAATGTTTCTAATACACTACCAGCGTGTGTACCGTGACTGTCAATTTCCGAATAGGGATTCGGGAGTTGAAAACGGTGGGGTTATGTTTGACGTGTTTTAGCTAGGATCACTTCGTGATCATCTTTCGACCGAGGCACTTCTCTTCTCGCTCTCTTATACGTAAGTTAGTGCTAGTTGCTGCTGCAGACTCTTGTTGTTCCTTCACCTCATATTCTTTCTTCAGCCTTATCCTCACCCAAGGCTTAAATAGTCTTGTTACCCGGGAACGGGATTGTTGAGTCCTCTGTGGCTCACAGTTACTTCACCACACCAGATGCAGGTTCAGCCGAGTTTGATGCAGGAGCTGGACCAGTTCTTCACTGGAAGTTCGATGAAGAGTTTGGCTGTATGCTTGTGATGTTTCGACGATCAGTAGTGGTTCTTCTACTAGGATTCGATCCTGACCTGTGGCTTTATGTTGTTTTGGTATCTTTCTTTGGGTCTTCACCCGTAGTCGGGTTGTGATGTTTTGAATGATGATTGCTTATGTAATGTATTGTGTGAAGTGGCGAGTGTAAGCCAACTATCTCCTTTTGCATTTTAATCCCTCTTTTACATGAGTCGTGCAAAGATACCAAACTTGAGATCATTCTAGGATGGGCTTATATCTTTAAGTCGTGCCTCGACATGTAGGAGATATAGTCCCATCCTGGGCATTACAGGGAATCCCTTCTCCCATCTAGGGGGGAGGTCAAGGAAGAAGAAGAAGGAGGCGGGCTCTCCCCCCTTGCTTCCGGTGGCGCCGGAGTGTCGCTGGGGCAACGATCGGGACGGCGATCTACATCAACAATCTTGCTACTGTCAACACCAACTCTCTCCCCCTCTATGCAGCGGTGTAACACCTCTTTTCCCGAGTGTAATCTCTACTTAAACATGGTGCTCAACTCCATATATTATTTCCCAATGATCTATGGTTATCCTATGATGTTTGAGTAGATTTGTTTTGTCCTCTGGGTTAATCGTGATATTGGTTGGTATGATTGTATATTTTATTTATGGTGTTGTCCTATGGTGCCCTTCGTTCTCGCGAAAATGTGAGGGGCCCCCGTTGTAGGGTGTTGCAATATGTTCATGGTTTGCTTATGGTGGGTTGCGAGAGTGATAGAAGCTTAAACCCGAGTAAGTGGGGTATGATATATGGGAGTAAAGAGGACTTGATACTTAATGCTATGGTTGGGTTTCACGACCTTAATGATCTTTAGTAGTTGCGGATGCTTGCTAGGGATCCAATCATAAGTGCATATGATCCAAGTAGAGAAAGTATGTTAGCTCATGCCTCTCCCTCATATAAAAATACAAGAATGATTACCGGTACTTGTTATCGATTGCCTATCACTAGTACGTGTCGGTGCTATAAAAACAGTTTTAACCCCTTTCTGTGACGGCATTTGGAACCGTCGCCTAGTGAGTGTGGGCGATAGGGGGTCCTTCCCACATGACCCCAAAATCATCGGGGATATGCCCTCTTGGCAAACACGCTCGGCAAAATGGGGTCGTGTGCGATCGACGAGCGCTCAAATACGGAAATACGTAATGTAGAGCTAAAACACCATTATATAGGCAAAATTGTTTCCCGTCGCAAGTTCATCCCACACAGTCAGTCCCCGCTAAACGTTTTCATTCGTATGTACATTCCACACAGTCGCTCCAAGGAAAACGTTTCCGTTCATAGGTACATCACACACAATGTTTCCCGTTAAATCGTTTGTGATATGGTTGCCATTCCACATGATATTAACAATTTTATCTTTTTGCGTTATTGAATGTATCACACACGACGTGCAGAAGAAACTATGTGGCAAAGGCTGTCCATAACACAAGTTTTTATGTGGTAAACATTTGCGGAATGTGGCCTAACACAAACAGCTTTCAAGAGAAGGTCGTGTGTGATTGTTCATTGATCCAACACGGTTTATTCCTAGGAACTGTGTGCGTTGCCTGTTCTCATCACCCACGGTAGTTTCTCAATAACCGTTTGCAATAGCAAAACCCAATTAGCAGGCTAATTGCCCTATTATTAATAATCTATTTATTAATCTAATGGACATTCATATTAAGCACATAATATTTTCATTTCCATATTAAGGAAGTAGGATTTCATAATTGAAATACATCAGAGTACAACATGGCTTCAACACTCACCTACCCCATTGCACAACTGCACCAGCAACAAGTTTCACATGAAACATGTAGAACCTTTCGAAATTAGCATCATAGACGGTATATAGGCATATGCATCTCATCTGGAAAACTGCTGAAGCGGAAGGCGAATATTGATCCTTCATTCATGTTGAAGGTCTTTGCAACTTTAGGCCGGTGCTTGTGGATGATTGACCGTCCGTCCTTCGTCCTCTTCAGAAACACTTCCTCGCCTCCTGACCATAGAGGTGGTTTGAGAGGTAATCATCAGTGAACTACTTTGGAAAGGCCTGAAAACAAGGATGTGCATAAATATCTTCTCTATATTGGAAATGGGGCAAAGGAATAAATAAGGCAAGGTATAATAGTTAGTACCACCTTGTAGTGAACTGATGTCTTCTTCACAGTGGGTCAAAACCTCTAACAGCAGGACCTACATGTGCAAGACCAAATTGTTAAAAACCTAAATATTAGAATGGTTCCTGCAATTACACGATAATGTGCTATTAGACAACGGACCGTGCACGTGCAGTTAACTAAACACCACAACAAATGAACCAAACGTTAACTGAGCACCACATTGCACAATATAATATACTCCTAATAGAAGATCAGACAGTTAACCAAACCAAGCATGCTCAACAACTTGGAAATATAGCAATTGTATTTGTTTCTCATGTATTTAGTACAGCCAAATTCGATTTATTTATCACATGGTATACAATAACAGAATGCACCCACAACAATTGAACATCGCATTACAGAATTGAACCAAACAGTTAACTAAACACCATAACAATTGAACCAAATGTTAACTGAGCACCACATTGCACAATATAACATACTCCTAATAGAAGATCGGACATTTAACCAAACCAAGCATGCTTAACAACTTGGAAATATAGCAATTGTATTTGTTTATCATGTATTTAGTACAACCAAATTCGATTTATTTCTCACATTGTATACAATAACAGAATGCACCCACAACAATTGAACATCGCATTGCAGAATTGAACCAAACAGTTAACTAAACACCACAACAAATGAACCAAACGTTAACTGAGCACCACATTGCACAATATAACATACTCATAATAGAAGATCGGACAGTTAAGTAGACCAAGCATGCTTGACAACTTGGAAAATTGCACCCTGAAGAATTGAACATCACATTTGCATAATTGAGCCAAACAGTTAACTGAACACCACATTGCACAACATACAGAACATATACTCTAGCCGAGAAGCCCAGTGTTTGGGAAGCATTAAGTTCGATGTAGTATTCTGTAATGCCTAGGATGGGACTATATCTCCTACGTGTCGAGGCACGACTTAGAGACATAACCCCATGCTGGAATGATCGCAAGTCTGGTATCTTTGCACAACTCATGTAAAAGATGGGGATGGAAAACATAAAATAGTTGGCTTACACTCGCCACGTCACACAAATACATTACATATCCAAATCATCATTCAATAAAACATCACAGCCCTCTAAGGATAAAATCCAAATGACAAGATACCAAACATAATTTAAAACCACAGGTCGGATCGAATCCTAGTAGAAGTCACCACTACTGATCATCAGGATAACGAACATAGTATCGACTACGCTCCTCGTCATACTCCCAGTCTAGCTCGGTGCCATCACCTGGATAGCTCACCATCGGACCTGCATCTGGTGTGGTGAAGTAACTATGAGCCACAGAGGACTCAGCAATCTCGTTCCCGGGTAACAAGACTATTTAAGCCTTGGGTGAGGATAAGGCTGAATAAAAGAATAAGAGTCTGCAGCAGCAACTAGCACTAGCTTACGTGAAAGAGTGCGAGAAGAGAAGTGCCTCGGTTGAGAGATGATCATGAAGTGATCCTAGCTACAACACGTCAAACATAACCCCATCGAGTTCATCTCCCGAATCCCTATTCGGAAAATGACAGTCACGGTACGCACGCTGGTAGTGTATTAGAACATGGTGTCAAGTTTTCTACAACCGGATATTAACAAGCTCCCATCTGCCACATAACCGCGGGCACGGCTTTCGAAAGTTCATAACCCTGCAGGGGTGTTCCAACTTGGCCCATGACAAGCCCACGATCCGCGGAGTCGCAACTCCAAGGTGGGAAGACCCGAGTATTCTCGGAATCCCGTGCTCAAGATACTCCGAACTAAGGTAAGGCTAATCCAGCAAATCCTCCCGGCGTGCCGACACCCTGACAATAGCCGCGCATATCTAGTCTTAGGCCACGACCGGATGGGCGATTCTACAGGTTTTTACTAAACCTCGAGTTTCCTCGTGGTGGCCCCGCAGACTCCCTGTTTCGGACCAACACTCATGTGGAGCACTGGCCCGGGGTTGTTGATTAAGAAAGAGGGTTAATTACTCCCTATGCAAGTTTAATTAGTTATTAGGCAAATAGTACCAATGTTGGGACTTGCTGGAAAAGACTTAGCACTTAGCGGTTTATCGAGGGGGCCCCATAAACCCCAACCGTGTGAGGAACGCATAATCAAGGAACATAACACCGGTTTATACGGTTCCTAGCGGCATGAGTGGAACAAATCACCAAGCAAAAGGCTTAGCCTTCCACCCATTGCCAATATATAGATGATTTCATTTTTTAAGCATTTATATGGTGTGATATAACCCAACAAAACTTCAACATGAAGCAAGCATCTTCAACTTCACCTGCAACTAGCAACGCTATAAGAGGGGCTGAGCGAAGCGTACTTATAGCCAATCAAGGGTTTGCATAGGTAGGGTGGTTAGGCATGATCATGGTTACAAGTAGGAGGCTGACAGGAAAACATGGGCATCGAGGCAAAACTATAGAGCGATACTCTAGCAATAGGCAAAGATAGTAATGTTATCGGGGTTCGGTCATCTTGCCTGAAGAGTAGTCGTTCGGATCGTAAGAAGGGTCCTCGTGCTCAACCTCGGTAGTAACCTCGTGCTCGTACTCGTACTCGGTCTCAGCTTCCGGCTCTAAACAATACAATCACACAAGGCACGAATCAACAAGATGCAATGCGCACACAAAAATATGTTGGATGCATGACTGATGCACTATGGGAGCACAATGAGCATGACAATAGCACTCAAGCAAAATACTTCAAAACATGATAACAATAGGATATTATGAATCTACACGGAAAATCAATCAAGTTTCATATAAGACTTGCTGAAATCGGAGCTACGGGCTAAAAGTTACACACAAAACAATAAACATGCGAAAGCTGAAAATTACAGCAACATAGCAACTTCGGAACACTAGATAAATAAGCTACAGCACTCAAACATCATGGCAAAGAGCATGAACATAAACTATACATATCCTACAGCAAATAAGTCCATTGGTGCACCCCCAAAGGAGCCACGGATCAATAGCAACAAGCTTGGACATATTGAACTTGACAACAAAATCCTGACAGCAGTATTTTATTGCAACTTTGGAGCCAAAGTTAAATATGCTACAGCCACTCAAATAATCATGTGAGAGCATGAATGGATAGCCAACAATATATACTACAAGGAATCATCAAGAGTCACCACAAAACTATCATGGATTGTCCTAGAACAACAAGCAAACATGGCATCTGGAAATTACAGATTCCAGACTTAGTGAATTTTCACTAAGTGTTAAACAGCAGTTTCATCATGGCATCTTTGAGAGCAAGTCTAATTCACCTCAAAACTAAACATGGCAAGTGGTAAGCACCACATCAAAGTACACATGATGGTGATTCCAAAACACCTAAGCATGCATCATGGAGATGAACACAACGATAGCAATGAGCTCAACAAGATGGCATCTCATAACAAGTTAAAGAACTAAACAGCCACATGGCACTTTGCAACGAAGATAAACATGTCAAGAATAAATCTATCATGCAACCTAACACAAACAACATGTAGAGCATGGCAAGACGAACACGTGGACATGTCATTTGCATCATTCGGATAAACGAGCTAAAAGATATCACTATGCAAAGATGGCATAAAAACAACACATAGCGGCAGTTTATAACGGGATGCACTCTTGAAACGAATATTAAAGCATCTAGATGAACTCAAACATGCATGGCACAATGGAATGAATCGTAGTGCTAGTCACCACGAACGTCTGGACATGTCATTTGTGCAAAACGGACCAACACACAAAAAGTTATCAACGTTAGAAAACAGCATCAGCACACAAAAGAACACAGGGACTTAGAAGGATTTAGGGGGGTCAACCTCAGATCTGGGAAAAAACGAAGCGGATCTGCGGATCGGGCGCGGCCCGCGGGTGGTGGCGACGGCCCAGGCGGTGGATCCGGCGCGGCAGGTTGGCCCGGGCGCCTGGCGGAGTGGAGGCGGCCCGCAGCGCTGGAGAGCGGCGGCTGGCGATGCGCGGCCCGCGAAGGAGGCGGACGGGCCCTGGCGCGGCTGGAAGGGCCCAGCTGCTAGAGTGCCTGGAGGGAGCGGGAGGCCGGGCCTCGGGCGGATGGAGGCGGTGTGGACGGGCCGGCGGTCGCGGCGGCTGGGCCGCTGGCTGCGGGAGGAGGCGATCGAGGCGGCCTGGCGATGCGGTGGCGCTGGCGAACGGCCCAGGCGGCGGTCGGGAGCTCGATCGGATCTGGATCGATCCGTTGACTCGACCGACCGAAGGAAAACGGCGGCAGCGATGGCTGGAGATCGACGGGCGGCGGCGACCTCGGAGATGGGGAGGCGGTGGCGCCTGGTAGGTGGCGGATCCGGCGGCGGGGATGGTAAGGTGGCGGCCGGCGGCGAGAAGAGGGCGCCGGAGGTGAGGTGAGGTTGGTGGTAGGGTGGTGAGGAGGTACTCCGGCGAAAATCCGGCGAGATTCCGGCGAACTCTCCGGCGAGGTGGTGGTGGCTGGAGGAACAAGAAGGTGGTGGCTAGGGTTTCCTTGATTTGGGGCAAAAATTGGGGAAGTGGACAAATATATAGGCACAAGGAGCTAGGGTTGTCCAAATGGAGTGCGGTTTTCAGCCACACGATTAGAATTGGATGGCCTAGATGATAGGAGGGGTTTGGAGTGGTTTGGTGGGCTGTTGGAGGGTTGTCTTGGGCCTCAAAGTGGAGGCACTTTGATCCCACGAGAATAACTGTTGGGGTAGCAAACGGACTCGAAACGCGACGAGATTTGACAGGCGGGTTACACACACCAAAACAACAACACACGACAAGCCTCACGCCAAACGGGTAACGTTACACGGCCAAACACCAAAGTAGGCCTACGGGACGCCACGAACACATGAGGGAGCTCCGGAACGCGAAACGGACAATGGGAAGGAACGCGTGGAACCGGATGCAAACGACAACGCAAATGCAATGCGATGCACATGACTACATGATATGAATGAATGCCACACACACACACAACAAAACGACGAAAACCCGAAAGACAAAGAACCCGAAATGGAATTGATGAAGCCAGAGATATATTATATGCCCAAAAGGGAAAGTATTACATCCGGGGCATTACAAACTCTCCTCTACTACAAAAAGATCTCGTCCCGAGATCTAGGACTGGAAAAATGAAGGGTACTCGGAACGAAGATGATCTTCTCGTTCCCACGTAGCTTCTCGGTCGGTATGATGTGACCACTTGACTTTCAAGAATTTGATGGACTTGTTGCGGGTCTTGCGCTTGGTTTCTTCGAGAATAGCAACGGGATGCTCTCGGTAGGACAAGTCTTGTTGAAGATCAATCTCTTCAAACGGAATCATGCGTTCAGGTGCCTTGAAGCATTTGCGGAGTTGAGACACATGGAACACATCATGAACATTGGCGAAGTTGGAAGGGAGCTCGAGTTGATAGGCTGGATCGCCTCTTTTGCCAAGGATCTTGAAAGGCCCGACGTATCTAGGAGCAAGCTTTCCTTTGATACCGAATCTTTGGGTTCCTTTCATAGGAGAAACACGGAGATAAACGTGATCATCAATGTTGAAAGCCAAGTCACGATGCTTGCCATCATAGTAGCTCTTCTGACGCGACTGAGCGGCCTTGAGGTTCTCACGTATGACTTTGCACATCTCTTCGGCCTCTGAGATCAAGTCATTGCCAAGAAGTTGACGTTCACCTGTTTCAGACCAGTTGAGAGGTGTACGGCACTTTCTGCCATAGAGGATTTCAAACGGAGCTTTGCCGGCACTTGCTTGGTAGCTGTTGTTGTAAGAGAACTCGGCAAATGGAAGGCAATCTTCCCATTTCATGCCAAAAGATATGACACAGGCTCTGAGCATGTCTTCTAGAATCTGATTCACTCTCTCGACTTGACCACTAGTCTGAGGGTGAAAAGCAGTGCTGAACCTGATCTTAGTGCCCATGGCGGACTGAAAGGAGTCCCAGAACTTTGAAGTGAACAAACTTCCACGGTCTGAGGAGATAACTTGAGGAATGCCATGTAAAGACACAATTCTGGAAGTGTACAACTCTGCAAGTTGAGCTGCATTGATGGATTCGTTGACTGGAAGGAAGTGAGCGACTTTGGTAAGCTTGTCAATCACCACAAAGATAGCATCATTCCCTCTCTTGGACTTAGGAAAGCCAGTGACGAAATCCATTTCAATGTGGTCGAACTTCCACTCAGGAATAGGAAGAGGTTGGAGAAGACCGACTGGACGTTGATGTTCTGCTTTCACTCTTCTGCAGACATCACACTCATTCACGAATTGGGCAATTTCCCTTTTCATGCGTGTCCACCAATAAGATTGCTTGAGGTCTTGGTACATCTTGGAGCTGCCAGGATGAATGGAAAGGAGAGAATCATGTGCTTCTTCCATTATGAGCTTCCTGAGATCACCTTTGGGAACAACGAGTCTGTCCTCGAAGAACAAGGTATCTCTGTCATCAACACGAAAGCACTTGTATTTAGGAGTGCCCTTTGCAATACCATGTTTCACCTTCTGCACCATGGCATCACTGAGTTGGGCCTCACGGACCTGATCTTCCAAGGTAGGAGCAACTTGAAGATTTGCAAGAAAACCCTGCGGAACAACTTGGAGGTTGAGTTTCCTGAATGCTTCACAAAGCTCGGGCTGGAACGGCATGATAAGAAGGCTATTGCAATATGCCTTTCTGCTCAAAGCATCTGCAACCACATTCGCCTTGCGAGGAGTGTATTCAATGCTGGGGTCATACTCTTGGATCATTTCAACCCAACGAGTCTGGCGGAGGTTCAGATTCGGCTGTGTGAAGATGTACTTCAAGCTCTTGTGATCAGTGAAGATGTCGACTTTTCTGCCCAACAACAGATGTCTCCACGTAATCAAAGCATGTACCACAGCTGCTAGCTCGAGATCATGTGTGGGATAGTTCTTCTCACTTGGCTTGAGCTGACGAGAAGTGTATGCCACAATTCTCTTATCTTGCATAAGCACACCACCAAGTCCTTGAAGAGAAGCATCACAGAATACTTCATAGGGCTTGGACTCATCTGGAGGAGTAGGAACTGGAGTAGAGACGAGCTTTTCTTTGAGAGTTCTGAATGCCACTTCACACTCTGGAGACCAAAAGTATTTGACATTCTTCTGAAGCAAGTTGGAAAGAGGCTTGGCAATCTTGGAGAAGTTCTCAACGAACCTTCTGCAATAGCTGGAAAGACCCAGAAAACTTCGGAGTTGCTTGACGTTCTGAGGAGCTTCCCAGTTGACAATTGCTTCAACTTTCTTGGGATTTACCGCAATACCGTCAGCTGAGATGATATGGCCCAGGTACAAAACCTTATCGAGCCAAAATTCGCACTTGGAGAACTTGGCATAGAACTTATGCTCTCGGAGTCGATCAAGAACCAGACGTAAGTGCTTTTCGTGATCTTCTTCATTGTTGGAAAATACCAGAATATCATCCAGATACACTAGCACAAACTCGCCGGTGTAGGGGTTGAAGATGTAGTGCATCATTCTCGAGAAGGTAGGAGGAGCATTGGCGAGACCAAAGGACATGACCGTATATTCGTATGAGCCATAGCTCGTTTGGAAAGCAGTCTTATGAATATCCTCCTCGCGAATGCGAATTTGGTGATAGCCCATTCGGAGGTCGAGCTTAGAGAACACTTTAGCTCCTTTGAGCTGCTCGAACAGTTCGTTGATGTTGGGGAGCGGATACTTGTTCTTTATTGTCTTCTAGTTCAATGGCCGGTAATCGACGCAGAGACGCTCCGTGCCATCCTTCTTCTTGACAAATAAGACACCACAGCCCCAAGGAGACGTACTAGGCCTGATGAGACCCAAACGTTCCTGTTCATCAAGTTGTTTCTTCAACTCCTTCAATTCACCAGGAGAGAGCTTGTACGGACGCCGGCATGCTGGCTCAGTACCTGGCTCGAGATCAATAACGAATTCCATCTGACGGTGTGGAGGCATGCCTGGAAGTTCTTCAGGAAAGACGTCTTGATATTCGTTCACCACCGGAATTTGAGATATGGCATTAATCTCGCCCTTATCATTGAGATAGAAAAGCCTGATAGTATTATCCCTGGAGGCGAAGATAATCACATCTTCATCAGGATGAGTCATCTTGACTTCCTTCCGTGCACAATCAATGTGAGCATCATGCTGAGAAAGCCAGTCCATCCCGAGGATGAGGTCAATGTCGTAATTACCAAGAACCACCGGTTTAGCCAGAAAACGATAATCTCCCATGCGAATAGATACATCCGGAGCATAGACACTAGAAGTCATAATCCTGCCCGGAGAAACAACTTGCAACTTCTGAGGCAAATTTGAAGTGACAACATTGTGTTTGGATGCAAATGGATATGACATGAAGGAACATGTAGCACCTGAATCAAACAACACTTTAGCTGGAAAAGAGTTAACTGGAAGGTTACCCAAAATCACATCAGAAGAATTCTCCGCTTGCGCTGCATTCATCAGATTGACCCTTGCTTGCTTGGGATTATGCTTAACAATAGCTGTACTCACAGGTGGAGGAGGTGGAAGACGCTTCGGGTTCGGACATCTGTTAGCATAATGACCTTTCTGAGTGCATATGTTGCAAGTCACTTCTGAGAGAGGACGGAAATGAGAGCCACTTGACTTGGAGCCTTGAGACTGAAACTGGTTCCTCGACTGGTTGCTCGGGTTGGGTGGGTGGGAGAAACCACGTCCACTAGAGTTCTTGTCGTTGTTGGAGTTGTTGTAGGGAGCTCGAATCACTGGAGGAGGAGGAAGCCAAAATTTCTGTTGTTTCGAGACCATCTGAGACGATGAGGAGGAGTGAACGGCATCTCGAATCCTCTTTTTGGAAGCCTCCATCTTAAGCTAAGCTGCCTCTTGTTTGAGCGCCATGTTATAGAATTTGTCGAATTCATCGGGCTCGAACAAGGTGAGAGCAAGTTGAAGTTCATCTTTCAGACCACCACGAAACTGATAGATCTTGCTCTTGGCATCTGGTATGTCTTGCTTAGCATAGCGGGCGAGGTTTTGGAACTTGACAGTATACTGATAGACAGACATAGAGCCCTGCTTCAGGTTGCGGAATTGCTCACGCATACCCTCGATGACACTTGTTGGAATGTGGTGAGAGCGAAAGTCCTTGCAGAAATCCTCCCAAGAGATCACACGACCTGGCCTGGAGTCTTTGTACTGCTACCACCAGTCAGTTGCTTGGTCTTTGAGTTGGAAGGCTGCAAACTTCACATAGTCCTCTTCCTTCACGTTACTGCACTCAAAATGCTTCTTGATATCGGTTAACCAATCTTCGGCATCAAGAGGGTCGACACAGTAACTGAAAGCTTTTGGATTATTGGCCAAGAACTGGTTGAGCGTAGCATGGTGCTGTCGGTTGAAGAAATTGCCTTGGTTCCCTGGAGCACCCTGATTAGCTTGATTAGCTTGCATCTGCTGCATCATCTGCATCAACAACTGGGTGTTCTGATTTGTAGTCTGCATAATCGCTCTCCAAGCCTCAGACGGAGGAGGAGGGGAAGGAGGACGATCCGGGACCTCTTCACCCTCTGGGTTAGCGTTGGGAACCCGTTTCGGAGCCATCCTGAAAGAGATGACCACGAATCAGCAATTGATTGACAGAAGGTATAAGCTAAATCAATGGAATGAATTGCAACAAGTCTTCTCAATAATCATTCGAACAAGAGGAACGAATGAAATTCTCCGTTTAATGATAACAACAATCTTCACGAGAAGCCACATAGGGGACAAAAGGTAAATAAGAAAAAAACAACAAGGTACAGATGGAAACAAACACAAGATAGGAGCTTCGTTCTAACATCTTTGTGCTGAAAGCATATGAATGCGTTACGAAAGGGTTTTGCAATCCCCGGATCAGCATAGCCAAGGACCCTTTAAGATGCAACTCCCGATCGGAACATCGGTCATAATACCACTTCACTCAATGTAGAACCCCGAACTCGCTAACCTGCATTCGTTGGAAGAATGCCTACGATCTACTGGATAAACCCACCTATTAATTTCCGAAAGATTCCAGTTATGCAATCAGGTGTTGGGGATACAGGGGAAGCACCGCGCAATCAACTCTAAACCTACATCCAGCTGTATCCATCCTTCAACACATAACCAGTCTTTCTCGGAAACTATCTACCTCGGACCTTCGAAAAGCATCCACTATACCAAGCTATGGCAATACTCCCGAACTACCTCCCCAGTACTGGGTGATGTCGGGGTTATCTTGCCACTAACCGTATAGGAGAGATTTTCGATGTCGGCCGTCTTAAGTATTTAGTACTGTCGCGATATGCTTGTGACGACAATACCCCGAAGCTCAACTCCCCGGGACACTGCCACAACCCCTAATGTCAGGAGGCATCGAGAACAATATTCTCGTCACAAGAACATCGAAACAATCCAAGAATACTCGCGAGATTCCTAAAAAAAAATTGGTGCAATTTTTGAAGATAGAAGAGACAAGAGTAGACGTCAGGAGTCCTCACCAGAGTGAAAGGGGATGAGAAGCAAAGAATTCCTACTCTCCGATATAATATAGGACTCAAAATATTTTCAGTGTGTGCCTAGACTCGACCGTCAACGATTCGATCAATCAGTGGGGGCTCCTAGGTCGGAGAAGGCTCTGATACCAACTTGTAATGCCCAGGATGAGACTATATCTCCCACGTGTCGAGGCACGACTTAGAGACATAACCCCATGCTGGAATGATCGCAAGTCTGGTATCTTTGCACAACTCATGTAAAAGATGGGGATGGAAAACATAAAATAGTTGGCTTACACTCGCCACGTCACACAAATACATTACATATCCAAATCATCATTCAATAAAACATCACAGCCCTCTAAGGGTAAAATCCAAATGACAAGATACCAAACATAATTTAAAACCACAGGTCGGATCGAATCCTAGTAGAAGTCACCACTACTGATCATCAGGATAACGAACATAGTATCGACTACGCTCCTCGTCATACTCCCAGTCTAGCTCGATGCCATCACCTGGATAGCTCACCATCGGACCTGCATCTGGTGTGGTGAAGTAACTGTGAGCCACAGAGGACTCAGCAATCCCGTTCCCGGGTAACAAGACTATTTAAGCCTTGGGTGAGGATAAGGCTGAAGAAAAGAATAAGAGTCTGCAGCAGCAACTAGAACTAGCTTACGTGAAAGAGTGCGAGAAGAGAAGTGCCTCGGTCGAGAGATGATCACGAAGTGATCCTAGCTACAACACGTCAAACATAACCCCATCGTGTTCATCTCCCGAATCCCTAGTCGGAAAATGACAGTCACGGTACGCACGCTGGTAGTGTATTAGAACATGGTGTCAAGTTTTCTACAACCGGATATTAACAAGCTCCCATCTGCCACATAACCGCGGGCACGGCTTTCGAAAGTTCATAACCCTGCAGGGGTGTTCCAACTTGGCCCATGACAAGCCCACGATCCGCGGAGTCGCAACTCCAAGGTGGGAAGACCTGAGTATTCTCGGAATCCCGTGCTCAAGATACTCCGAACTAAGGTAAGGCTAATCCAGCAAATCCTCCCGGCGTGCCGACACCCTGACAATAGCCGCGCGTATCTAGTCTCAGGCCACGACCGGATGGGCGATTCTACAGGTTTTTACCAAACCTCGAGTTTCCTCGTGGTGGCCCCGCAGACTCCCCGTTTCGGACCAACACTCATGTGGAGCACTGGCCCGGGGTTGTTGATTAAGAAAGAGGGTTAATTACTCCCTATGCAAGTTTAATTAGTTATTAGGCAAATAGTACCAATGTTGGGACTTGCTGGAAAAGACTTAGCACTTAGCGGTTTATCGAGGGGGGCCCATAAACCCCAACCGTGCGAGGAACGCATAATCAAGGAACATAACACCGGTTTATACGGTTCCTAGCGGCATGAGTGGAACAAATCACCAAGCAAAAGGCTTAGCCTTCCACCCATTGCTAATATATAGATGATTTCATTTTTAAGCATTTATATGGTGTGATATAACCCAACAAAACTTCAACATGAAGCAAGCATCTTCAACTTCACCTGCAACTAGCAACGCTATAAGAGGGGCTGAGCGAAGCGTACTTATAGCCAATCAAGGGTTTGCATAGGTAGGGTGGTTAGGAATGATCATGGTTACAAGTAGGAGGCTGACAGGAAAACATGGACATCGAGGCAAAACTATAGAGCGATACTCTAGCAATAGGCAAAGATAGTAATGTTATCGGGGTTCGGTCATCTTGCCTGAAGAGTAGTCGTTCGGATCGTAAGAAGGGTCCTCGTGCTCAACCTCGGTAGTAACCTCGTGCTCGTACTCGTACGCAGTCTCAGCTTCCGGCTCTAAACAATACAATCACACAAGGCACGAATCAACAAGATGCAATGCGCACACAAAAATATGCTGGATGCATGACTGATGCACTATGGGAGCACAATGAGCATGACAATAGCACTCAAGCAAAATACTTCAAAACATGATAACAATAGGATATTATGAATCTACACGGAAAATCAATCAAGTTTCATATAAGACTTGCTGAAATCGGAGCTACGGGCTAAAAGTTACACACAAAACAATAAACATGCGAAAGCTGAAAATTACAGCAACATAGCAACTTCGGAGCACTAGATAAATAAGCTACATCACTCAAACATCATGGAAAAGAGCATGAACATAAACTAGACATATCCTACAGCAAATAAGTCCATTGGTGCACCCCCAAAGGAGCCACGGATCAATAGCAACAAGCTTGGACATATTGAACTTGACAACAAAATCCTGACAGCAGTATTTTATTGCAACTTTGGAGCCAAAGTTAAATATGCTACAGCCACTCAAATAAGCATGTGAGAGCATGAATGGATAGCCAACAATATATACTACAAGGAATCATCAAGAGTCACCCCAAAACTATCATGGATTGTCCTAGAACAACAAGCAAACATGGCATCTGGAAATTACAGATTCCAGACTTAGTGAATTTTCACTAAGTGTTAAACAGCAGTTTCATCATGGCATCTTTGAGAGCAAGTCTAATTCACCTCAAAACTAAACATGGCAAGTGGTAAGCACCACATCAAAGTACACATGATGGTGATTCCAAAACACCTAAGCATGCATCATGGAGATGAACACAACGATAGCAATGAGCTCAACAAGATGGCATCTCATAACAAGTTAAAGAACTAAACAGCCACATGGCACTTTGCAACGAAGATAAACATGTCAAGAATAAATCTATCATGCAACCTAACACAAACAACATGTAGAGCATGGCAAGACGAACACGTGGACATGTCATTTGCATCATTCGGATAAACGAGCTAAAAGATATCACTATGCAAAGATGGCATAAAAACAACACATAGCAGCAGTTTATAACGGGATGCACTCTTGCAACGAATATTAAAGCATCTAGATGAACTCAAACATGCATGGCACAATGGAATGAATCGTAGTGCTAGTCACCGCGAACGTCTGGACATGTCATTTGCGTAAAACGGACCAACACACAAAAAGTTATCAACGTTAGAAAACAGCATCAGCACACAAAAGAACACAGGGACTTAGAAGGATTTAGGGGGGTCAGCCTCAGATCTGGGAAAAACGAAGCGGATCTGCGGATCGGGCCCGACCCACGGGTGGTGGCGACGGCCCAGGCGGTGGATCCGGCGCGGCAGTGGGGCCCGGGCGCCTGGCGGAGTGGAGGCGGCCCGCGGCGCTGGAGAGCGGTGGCTGGCGATGCGCGGCCCGTGAAGGAGGCGGACGGGCCCTGGCGCGGCTGGAAGGGCCCAGCTGCTAGGGCGCCTGGAGGGAGCGGGAGGCCGGGCCTCGGGCGGATGGAGGCGGTGCGGACGGGCCGGCGGTCGCGGCGGCTGGGCCGCTGGCTGCGGGAGGAGGCGATCGAGGCGGCCTGGCGATGCGGTGGCGCTGGAGAACGGCCCAGGCGGCGGTCGGGAGCTCGATCAGATCTGGATCGATCCGTTGACTCGACCGACCGAAGGAAAACGGCGGCAGCGATAGCTGGAGATCGACGGGCGGCGGCGACCTGGGAGATGGGGAGGCGGTGGCGCCTGGTAGGTGGCGGATCCGGCGGCTGCAGTGCCGCCCGGCGGCGGGGATGGTAAGGTGGCGGCCGGCGGCGAGAAGAGGGCGCCGGAGGTGAGGTGAGGTTGGTGGTAGGGTGGTGAGGAGGTACTCCAGCGAAAATCCGGCGAGATTCCGGCGAACTCTCCGGCGAGGTGGTGGCAGCTGGAGGAAGAAGAAGGTGGTGGCTAGGGTTTCCTTGATTTGGGGCAACAATTGGGGGAGTGGACAAATATATAGGCACAAGGAGCTAGGGTTGTCCAAATGGAGTGCGGTTTTCGGCCACACGATTAGAATTGGATGGCCTAGATGATAGGAGGGGTTTGGAGTGGTTTGGTGGGCTGTTGGAGGGTTGTCTTGGGCCTCAAAGTGGAGGCACTTTGAGCCCACGAGAATAACTGTTGGGGTAGCAAACGGACTCGAAACACGACGAGATTTGGCAGGCGGGTCACACACACCAAAACAACAACACACGACAAGCCTCACGCCAAAGGGTAACGTTACACAGCCAAACACCAAAGTAGGCCTACGGGATGCGACGGACACGTGAGGGAGCTCCGGAACGCGAAACGGACAACGGGAAGGAACGCGTGGAACCGGATGCAAACGACAACGCAAATGCAATGCGATGCACATGACTACATGATATGAATGAATGCCACACACGCACACAACAAAACGACGAAAACCCGAAAGACAAAGAACCCGAAATGGAATTGATGAAGCCAGAGATATATTATATGCCCAAAAGGGAAAGTATTACATCCGGGGCATTACATATTCAGCACATCTGATAACTACAGGTCGGAGGAACTGCTCTTCCACATTGTTCCCTTCAATAGCGGATACCACGCCCTTTTAGGACGGGACGCTTTTTCACGCTTTCAAGCTATACCCCATTACGGGTACATGAAGCTTAAAATGCCAGGGCCCAATGGATTGAGCACATTAATAAGTGATTCGAATAGAGCACTTCGCGCCGATAACAAAACGGCATCCTTAGCCTTAGAGGAATTATCCGAAGCCCTCGCGGCCGAAGAATTAACTACTTTATGATCAACGATAGATAAGGACGATGTAATCCTCACCAAAAGATCAAAATATACCTCCTTCAAGCCAGCAGATGAAATCATAAAATTCCAAGTGCACCCAACGGACCCTAACAAGACAGCGTCTATCGGGGCACGGCTGGATCCGGCGGTAGACAGCACGTTACGTGCCTTCCTTCGGGAAAATTGGGATATATTCTCCTGGCACCCTTCAGATATGTCGGGAATCCCACGCAGGCAGGCCGAACACAGCCTCAATATTATCAAAGGGTTCAAACTAGTCAAGCAGTCACTGCAACGGTTTTTCGAACCCAAAAGACAAGCAATGGGGGAAGAGCTAGCCAAGCTATTGGAAGCCGAATTCATCAGAGAAATTAAACATCAGGATTGGCTAGCCAACCTAGTCATGGTGCCGAAGAAGGATAAATCCCTGCGCCTCTGCGTTGACTTTACAGACCTAAATAAGACCTGCCCCAAGGATCCCTTTCCTTTGCCCCGCATTGATCAAATTATTGATGCAACGGCCGGACACGACTCATTTTGCTTCCTTGATGCTTACTACGGATACCATCAGATAAATATGAAGGAATCTGATCAGGCCGCAACGGCATTTATCACCCCGTACGTTCCTTTCTGTTTCAACACTATGCCCTTTGGACTCAAAAACGCTGGCGCCACATATCAACGCATGATTCAGACATCCTTAGAAAAACAGATTGGCAAGAGAGTGGAGGCATATGTTGACGACGTAGTCGTTAAAACCAAACACGTCGAGACTTTGGTGGAAGATCTCCGCCTTACGTTTGCCAACCTTCGAGAATATGACATAAGCCTCAATCCAGAAAAATGTGTTTTCGGTGTTCCAGTCGGAAAGCTACTAGGGTTCATCGTATCCCATAGAGGAATCGAAGCTAACCCAGCTAAAATCCGGGCCTTGTCAGAGCTCAAAACACCAACCGACCTCAAGCAAGTGCCAAAACTAGCACGCTGCGTAGCGGCCTTAAGCTACTTCATCTCCAGGTTAGGATAAAAAGCATTGCCACTTTATAGATTGCTACGACGCACTGACAATTTTGAATGGACGGACGCGGCCACAGCTGGATTGGAAGAAATAAAAATTCTACTAGCGAGCAACCCAATCCTAGCCGCTCCCGGTGTTGGCGAACCAATGTTGTTGTATATATCGGCCACTCACCAGGTAGTGAGTGTCGTACTCGTCGTTGAACGAGCTGAACAGGGACATAAATTCCCCGTTCAAAAACCTGCATACTACGTATCCGAGGTTCTAACACTGTGCAAATCACGGTACCCCCACTATTAGAAAATTGTCTATGCATTCTTCATGTCATCTTGCAAACTTCGACACTACTTTCAAGAGTGTTCGATCACAGTGGCATCCGAGGTACCACTCAACAATAAAGACACAACTGGACGCATAGCCAAATGGGCCATCGAGCTCTTGCCGTTCGAAATATCTTATAAGCCACGCAGGACCATTAAATCCCAGTTGTTGGCTGACTTTGTCGCAGAATGGACTGAAGCCGAACTCCCTAAAGAGTATGGCTCATATTCCCACTGGACAATGTACTTTGACGGTTCCAAAATGCTAGCCGGATTGGGGGCCGGCGTAATATTGACATCTCCAACAGGGGATACAGTCCCGTATGTTCTACAAATTATGTACACAGGCTCGAACAATGCGGCCAAATATGAGGCCCTATTGCATGGTCTCCGCCTAGCTGTATCCATGGGCATACAATGACTCGAGGTACGTAGAGACTCAAACCTCGCTATCTCCCAAATAAATGGAGATTTTGATGCGAAGGATTCAAAAATGGTAGCTTATCGCAACGCTATATTGAAAATATCGGGTGGATTTGAGGGGTTGGAATTCCATCATGTAGCCCTGGATAATAACCAGGCCGCAGACGTACTCGCTCGTATGGGCGCTAAACGCGAACCCGTCCCGCCTAATACCTTCGTGGAAAGGCTATTTAAGCCATCGGTAACATGGAAGGACGCGGGCGGCGATACGAATTCGGATCCGAACACACCCCCGGCCGAACTTAACCAAGACGTCATCGGAGACCCAGACATGGAGATAACTCCTTCAGCTCACGAGACCATGGACGTCATAGCCTCCTGGATAGAGCCCTTCCTAGCTTACCTTAAAAGGCAGGAGCTCCCTGATGACCAAAATGAGGCCCGCCGGCGTTCTAAAGCCTACAAGGTTCACAAAGGTGAACTATATAAGAAAAGCACAACTGGTGTTCTACAAAGGTGCATCTCCGAAGAGGAGGGAAGGCAAATTCTCACTGAAATACACGCTAGAATGGGCGGCCACCATGCCGTAGCCCGTGCGCTCGTAGGCAAAGCTTTTCGAGCTGACTTTTACTGGCCCACTGCCCGAGCAGATGCCCAGACCTTAGTCCAACACTGTGATGGCTGCCAGCTCTTTGCAAATCAAAGTCACATGCCTCCCACAGCTCTGAGAACAATCCCCATTACTTGGCCTTTTGCGGTCTGGGGGCTTGATATGGTCGGACCCCTTAAAGGGGAAAGCCATAAAAAGAGATACTTGCTGGTAATGGTAGATAAATTCACTAAATGGATAGAAGCCAAGCCAGTAAAAACAGATGAGGCAGGGCTAGTGATAGATTTTATATCCGGTGTAGTACACCGTTATGGTGTCCCGCACAGTATTATCACAGATAATGGCACCAACTTTATAGCCGACGAGCTAAAAAATTGGTGTGCAAAGTTAGGTATTAAACTTGATTATGCTTTTGTGTACCATCCTCAGACAAACGGTCAAGTCGAAAGAGCCAACGGTCTGATAATGAGCGGCATTAAACCCCGACTGGTGCGCTCCCTACGAGAGTCTGATAAACACTGGGTCGAAGAGCTTGACTCCGTACTCTGGGGGCTGCGGACCACACCTAATCGGACGACCAGATACACACCTTTCTTCATGGTGTACGGTGCAGAGGTTGTTCTGCCCTGTGACATTATTCATGACTCACCTCGAGTGCACATGTACGAGGAGAGAGAAGCCGAGCTAGATCGGCAAGACGACCTAGGTGGACTTGAAGAGGAGCGCGATACAGTGCAAGCCTGTTCCGCATTTTATCAACAACAGGCCAGGCGATACTAGAGCAGAGAAGTGCGGGCCAAGACATACAACATCGGTGAACTCGTTTTATGCCTCCCAGAGAAGAAAAAGGACAAGCTCAAACCAAAATGGGAGGGCCCCTTCATTATCGACGAAGTACTCACCGGTGGAGCCTATCGCCTTCGGTATGCACAGGACAACCGCCTCGAGCCGAACCCGTGGAATGCAGCCAGGCTACGATGATTTTATGGATAGTTTGGAAGCAATTTTTTCCTCCTTTCAAGTTAGGTCTTGTCTCTTATCTTTTACTTTTTGTCCCTTTCTTTTTTCTACATTTTCTCTCATTGGCAAGTACTCGGCTCGCCTGAACTGCCACAGGATAAGTACATCTTGGAATGTATGTACCTCAAATATACTTGGGGGCTTCTTTAACGAAGCCCATTACCAAAGAAAAAAAGGCTTCTTGCTTATAAATGTCGTCTGTTTTTACAGTCCTTCCTTGCCATTATATGCACCAATATGACTAAAGTTCTGGCCAAGTTGGGTTGCCTGGCTCCTATGATTACCCCTATGTTCCCGATTGTTCGGCTAGGGTGTACAGGGAGCACCTCTGCGATTGTTACAACTGGGTAATCCGGATATGTACCTCAGACTGGGTGAAGCCGAAAGCTAGCGCTCTTAAGGGAGTAATCGGTCGACGGATACACGACTTATTGCTTTTTACGCATATAATTTAAACTATAACTAGCAAAAGAGCCCGTGCGTTGCAGCGGGAGAAAACCTAACACACGCTCTTAGCCCAACAACCATCACTCAAGACCGCAATAGGTCTATCTTCTTTATTTTAGCGAGACATCATTTTTTTGCCGCTTATCCTCCTTCTCAACCTCGCCGCTGGTGGCCTCAATGTTCACACAAATCAAAATGTGTTTGAATGTGGTTAATCCTAAGGCGTCTCTCTCTCTCGCGCTCTCTCTCTCTCTCGCTTTCTCTCACTCTCATGATGAATTTTTTTTTGTTTTTCCCTGCAAGGTTTTTCAGAGGTATACAAGTGTAGTTAGCGATGTTTTATTTTCCTATATGGTTTTAGTGGGTGTTTATTTATTTGCAATACGGTCCATACGGATCGCCGCCGGTACAAAACAAAACGGAACGTGCTTTTAAGATAACATTTAAAAATTATTTAACAGGTAAAAATAACATCATATTCAGATTCTATACATTTTTCTAATCAATTTTCATATATAACATGTTAAAATCGGAGTAACGGTTTAAAAGATACGGATAATTTAGAAAAGCATTTGTTTGACTTAAATATCTTCCAAAATAATATTTTGAAATATTTAAAATGTAAAGATAACACCATATTCATATTCTAAATATTTTTCTAATCAAATTTCATATATAATATGTTAAAACCGGAATTACGGTTTAAAAGATATGGATAATTTGAGAAAAAAACATGTGTTTGTCTTAAATTGTTCCGCGGATGAATTATCTAAAAGATCAGGGGGCGTTTTGAAAAAATGTAAAATAACGGTTTGGGATGACTTAAGTCGGGATGGCGGTTTGATTTTTAGAAAATACAAGGACTTTTGCGTAAAAAGGAAAAATAACTGTTCGGTATGTCTTAAATCGGGATGGCGGGTTGATTTCATGAAAACACAGGGTCTTTTTTGCAAAACAACTCGACGGACGGGCAGAAACCCACCGTGCTTTATTATTAGGTAAAGATAGGACATGGCATCCTACAATCATTTTTTACAGGATCAAATGCCTAGGCCTGCATATGTACGCATGCTGAGCCAGGGAAAGGAACCCTTAACAGAACAATTCTCTCTGGAAGATGTTTCTTACGTTAAAAAGTAATATAACATAACTCCCCGAACACAGTTTGTCTATTCAAGCAATTATGACCGGATAGCCTGGTTTCTGAACATATCACGTGTTTACCATAGATATAGTATTCGGAAACACTCCAGCCTTTGGGTTTATGGAGGTTAAAGCTGAAGGTCGGCCATGACAACATTTTTATAATTTCGGCCGGAGATAAGTTTGATGGTAAAAGTACATTGATACATAGAATCAAATGACTACTCTTTCTCTATTCCCTCTATAAGGCTGTCTAGTCTACAGTCCTGTAGGGAAAACTTGGCAGCTGTCTCTACTTGGTCGTATACCAAATGCAGAGGGATTTCTTGTCCATCGAACCCTCGAGGTCCCACGCAGGCCATATGATTCGGATCAAGACGGGTGTACCGCGTCTTCACCATGGCCTAGGCTTCTCGAGCACCCATGTGACATGCTGATGCTTTCCATAGTTTGAAGCGGCGTCGAGCCCCTTTGAACGGGTCCGCCAAGTCCTCCATAGTTTCTGGAGGCGAATCGTCCGGCCATAAAGTGTTGGCCATATTCTTCATGGCCTTACGAGCTCGCTCGTGGAACCTGGAAAGCTCTTGCAGCACGTCACCCTCAAAACCGGACACTTCCCTTTCGGGCTGACCAGTTAACAAACCTGCAGGAAAAAGTTTTATGAAAAACTTTCAAAACAAGTGACTATAATGAGAGCTAGTTATAAGGGACATACTGAACATGCCGCCTTTTAGCCTCCGGTTCTCTTCCATGGTACTTGAGAGCTGGGCCCTTACACCCTTTAGCTCATGTTCCAACCTAACACTTTCATCTTGCGCTTGGTTTCTTTTCTCTATGGCTTGTGTCAATACACGCTTACCAGCAACTGTTTCCCCTTCGGCAAAAAAATTGTCCGCCAAAGCAGCCCTTAGCTCCCTCTCCAGTTGGTCGGTCGACCCTCTTGTTGTATTGCAAATTAGTATATACATAACTCCTCAGTGATCAGCACAAATGTCATAGTATCCAGATACCATTGTTCTTACCACCAGCATCCTTTCGGAATTTCTTCAAATTTTCCAATTTGGCGAGCTGGGTCCGGCACTCTTCTAGCTCCTTGGATAAGGAGTTATTCTTTTCTTGAAGCACCTGCAAAAACACAACGATCCTCAAATTAGTTATACCAACTGCTTTAAGTCTCGGGGGCTAATGGCATGGGAACATCAAAATATACACTTACCCTCATATCTTTTGAAAGCCGGTGAGTGGCTCCAGCGAGTCCGTCTTGATCGGCTCGGATATAGGCATTTGTAGAGCTGAGGGTGTTAAACGCCTCCTCAAAAAAGGTTGGGTCACGCATGGCTGCTTTCTGCCGCCGGTGAACCATCGCAACCTCTTCGGAATTAGTAACTGACATTCCATCTGAATCCTCCTGGAGGGGACAATCCGGCACTGAATCCGCATTAACCCTTGACGGGTCGGAAGCCGGATTGGCTGGAGCTTGTTCTGCATGACCTCCAGACATAGTTCGGTGTGTATTCCTCCTAAAAAGAAAAATAAAGCGAAAAGTTGTAATACCAACTTTGCCACCCAGCATGAGTCAAACAAACATACATGTTTGAAGGTTCGCTGGTGTTCGCGGTCCTCTTTCGCTTCAAGGCCTCACCCGATGCAGGCATCGCCCTCTGGGATGACGGTCTTTGCACAGAACGGCGTGAGGAGCGCCGCCCCTTTTAAGTATGATAGAATACAATGGGTGAGGTGTGCTGGGAATCTACTCTTTAATGAGATATGTCCTGGGTACTTATGTGGGAAGAAGGAATGAGGCCTGGGTAATCAGCTACAATAGCCACCAGGGTGCCCTCACGGCAGGCTTGATAGAAGACTCCCTCTTCTAGCTCTATGCCTATGTCCGGATCTTCATCATATCCGGGGCCTGCATTCTGGAATCGGTCATCTGGCTGTGGGGCGGGACTATTAATCCCCTCGATCACCTTCCTCCACTCCTATTGGGAAAAGCCAAATTTAGTTCGGTCAATACGTCATAGGAAAGAAAAATGGGCAAATATAGTGGTCACGAGAAAGACTTACCCAGTCAGGAGGATTGTACATAGAAAAACCCTCCCGGCACGTCAAGCGAATGAAATCTTGCTTCTCTCACTTATAAAGACCTTCCAAGATGACGGCTGGAGCGGCAGGGTCGTCCGGACCCGGGTGTAAGCAGCGTGAGGCATCATTTAGGCCATTATAATGCCACATTGGAAATCCTCTTGCTTGGAGCGGTTGTACGCATCGCTTTATTGAAATAGCCATCCCTTCGATTATAGAAAACCCCAAACTGGCAAGCAATTTTATCTTGCTGGCCAATCTGCTAACCTCCGCTCTCTCTTCTTCCGAGGGACTGCAGGGACGCTAATTGAAAAGCTTCTTTGGCGGAGTTCTGGAATATTTGGGGAGACCTTGCCGAACTGGATACGGTAGGGCAACATCCTCAATATAAAACCACTCCGAAGGCCACTCTTCGGATGCCTTCTTTGGAGTACCGAGCAGATAGCCTGTCCCTGCTATGCGCCATACTTCGGTGCCCCCAACTTCAAATATGGATCCCTTCTCCGAGCGAGGGACTGGGCAGAAGAACTTTCGCCACAACTCAAAGTGAGGCTCGCAGCCCAAGAACAGTTCGCATAAAGCGATAAAACTAGCAATATGCAGGATAGACCCTGGTGTAAGATTGTGCAGTTGGAGACCATAGAACTCCAGGAGTCCCCTAAGGAAGGGATGGACGGGGAAACCTATACCTCTTAAAAGGAAAGGGACAAAACATACCCGCTCTCCATCGGAGGGGTTGGGAAAGCTCTCTGCCAGGGCTTGATTGTCAATGGAAGATAGTCCGGCCCGGACGGGGACTAGATCCTCGGGAGGGAGATATCCCTGCGCTTGAAGTGTCCTCAGACGCGCATGTGATACGGAGCAGCTTTTCCAGTCTCCTACACGGGGGCCATGAGGGCGTGAGGAAGAGCTTGGGGCGCTGGCCATGTTTGAAGACTTTTTGCAGGCACTAGGGTTTCTTCCGCGTGGAATTGAATGGAGAGGCAGCTGAGATCTATTCTCTTATATAACTGCCCTCCCTACACAGTGAAGGGGGTAATTACAAAACTGCCCAGACGGGTCGCATTCGTTGGACACGTGGAAGCCAAGGCAACGGCGGCGAGGAATCGACGGAGTACAATATTAAAAGAAGCCGAACTATCATCCAGAAGGACTCACCTTGCAAGACCGAAGACAT
Organism: Secale cereale; assembly: GCA_902687465.1. NCBI lineage: Eukaryota > Viridiplantae > Streptophyta > Magnoliopsida > Poales > Poaceae > Secale > Secale cereale. Next base: position 573,817,571 of record LR738713.1, on the reverse strand, counting down.
GAAGCCGTGCACAATCTCACCCTTGAAGGCAAGTCCGGGGGATACTGAGGGAGTCCTGTATTTAGGGGTCCTCGGGCGTCCGGGTCGATGAAGCTGGGCCGTATTGGTGGGCAACAAAAAAAAGAAGCAGAAGACTCTCCCCCGTATTCGGTCAGGACTCCTATGTACGCAGAAAGGCAAGCGTAGAGTCCAGATGTATCAATTCCTTCCTCCCCAAGTCACCCTTGTAACCATAGGTCCTCTCTGGTGTGTATATAAGCCAAGGGGTTTACTATGTAGAGGGGATCATCGACATCACAATATCATCATAGGTTAGACTTTAGGGTTTAGCCATTACGATCTCGAGGTAGATCAGCTCTTGTACTCGTATTCAATCATATAAATATAGCAGGAAGTAGGGTTTTACCTCGATCGAGAGGGCCTGAACCTGGGTAAACATCGTGTCCCCAGCCTCTTGTTACCATCGATCCTATAAACGCATAGCTTGGGGCCCCCTACCAGAGATCTGCTGGTTTTGACACCAACAGCGGCAACTCAGATCTGCACAAGCAGTGGTGGCGGATGCGGTAGCAGCACTATCCGGCTGCAGGAGCTGGTGCTCCCCTTCCTGTTGGCCACCGTCGGGTCGTCCTTGCCTCAGCCATGCGCCCCCTTCATCGTCCTCGTCTCCAATGCCGGTAAGCAACACCCCATCTTCATTATGTTAGGTTTGTTGGTAGGATCGATTTCCCCATGCTCAACAGACCCTCGATGTCGACTAGGTTGTGGACGTACGGATGAGGCTGGTAGTTTAGGCAGCAGCAATGATTGTTGTGATTCGGACATGGGTCATGTTCATGCACAAGAGAGTTGTTCGTCGTGGTGGGAGACATGTCATCTGTTATGCTCCAATGCTTATGCGGGAGCGGGAGAGGATCGCCAATCTAAACTACATCTACAACTGCAACAACACAGAGGCCATGTGGATGCTTCGAATGAAACGAGCACCATTTGCCAGACTTGTCTAGACCTTCAGGAGCAGGGGCTGCTACAAGATAGCATCCACATCGGTGTGGGAGAGCAAGTGGCCATGTTCCTCCATGTTGTTGGCCATAACCAGAGGTTCAGGGTTATACACAACACGTTCGGGAGATCAATGGAGACTATCTCAAGGTAGTTCAAGGAAGTGTTATATGTTGTTGGGGAGCTCAGAGGAGAGATGATCAAGTCACCAACCGGTCAGACTCCTACCAACATTCGCACTAGTCCAAGATGGTATCCATACTTCAAGGTGAGCACTGATAGTATGTGCTTCATGGCTTGATATGCTTGTATTTTTCAAGGTGAGCACTAACACAATATTCATTTGCCATTCCAAGATTGTATTGGGGCAATTGATGGTACTCATGTCACTACCAGAGTGCCTTGGTCACAATCTGCAGCATACAAGGGGAGGAAGCACTGCACAAGCCAGAATGTGCTTACTGCTATTGACTTTGATATGAAGTTCACATATGTGCTGGTTGGCTGGGAAGGGCCAGCACATGATGCTAACATTCTCAGTGATGGCTTCGGGCTGGCGAGGTTGTGGCCGCTATCTCAAAGATCCGGGCGTCTCATCGTAGCAACAAGAACCGCATCCTCAGCCTCCTCGTGGACGGGGTGCACGTGTCGGGCGAGGTAGACATGGCCCAGGCCGCTTTCACGCACTTCTCCTCCGTCCTCGGCGCTCCCGTGGAGCGCAGTTTCACCCTGGACCTGGCTGCCATTGGGCAGCGCTCTTTTGACCTCTCTGCCCTGGATCAGCCGTTCTCGTCAACGGAGATTTGGGAGGGTATAAAGCGGCTTCCCTCTGGCAAAGCCCCCGGTCCTGACGGTTTCACGGCCGAGTTCTTACGCTCATGCTGGCTCACCATCAAAGATGACCTTTGCGACGTCTTTGACAAGCTCTACACACTAAATGGTCAGGCCTTTCAGCAGCTCAACAAGGCATACATCACTTTGCTCCCCAAGCGGCCCGACGCCGCCTCCCTCTTCGACTACCGGCCGATCAACCTCATCCACCTGATCGCGGAGTTGTTTGCTAAGGTTCTCTCGCTTCGGTTGGCGCCGCGTCTTGGCGAACTCATCTCCCCCAACCAAAGCGCTTTCATCTCTGGAAGGAGCGTTCATGGTAATTTTCTCCTCGTCCAACAAACCGCGCGCCAGCTACATCAACCGAAGCACCCTCGTCTGCTTCTCAAGCTGGATATCGCGCACATGTTCGACTCAGTTTCCTGGCCGTTCCTGCTCCAGGTGCTCCAACATATGGGTTTCGGCCCGAGGTGGCGCGAGTGGATTTCCGTTCTGATCTCGACGGCCTCGACGCGCGTCCTGATCAACGGCACGCCGGGTCCCCCCATTCCGCACGGTCAGGGCCTTCGTCAAGGTGACCCGGTGTCCTCAATATTGTTTGTGTTGGTCATCGATACGCTCAACACGCTGCTCAAGTTCGTCGTCCAGTCCGGGATCCTCAAGTGACTGACACGCACGCATGCTCCGTCAAGCGTCTCTCTCTTTGCTGACGATGTGATCATCTTCTGCCACCCCGATAGGTCCGAGCTCTCCACGATCGACTCTCTGCTCGACCGTTTTGGCACTGCATCGGGTTTGCGCACCAACTTCGTGAAGTGCCTAGCCGCTCCAATCGAGTGCCCCGACGACTCTATGAGCATCGTCAACGCCGCCCTCGTATGCCCGGTGGTGCCCTTCCCCATCCAATACCTGGGCCTCCCCCTCTCGCTCAGGAAAGTGCCCACTGCCCACCTGCTACCCCTGATTGAGAAGCTTTGTCGTAAGCTTGCTACATGGAAGGCTGCATTGCTCAACCGAGGTGAGCGGCTCAATCTGGTTCGACAAGTCTTGAGCGCCATGCATGTCCACATGCTCTTCGCCATGGCTCTCTCCCCCGCCATCCTTAAGCAGGCCAATCGTATTCTCCACGACTTCCTCTGGCACGGGAAGAAGGACGCGTGTGCCGGCTCCTGCTTAGTCAGCTGGGCACGGGTCTGTCGCCCGATCGAGCTGGGAGGTCTTGGCATCCGCGACCTCCACCGCACTGGCATCTCGCTTCGGACCCGCTGGCTCTAGCTCCAGGCTACGGATCCCTCTCGACAGTGGGCGCACCTCCAGCTCCCGCGCGATCCAGAGGTGACTCAGTTCTTCCGGGCATCCACATTGTGGATCATCGAGGATGGCAACACCTGCCGCTTCTGGGTGGACCCGTGGCTGGACGGGCAGCCCCTCCTCGACAGTGCTCCTTCCCTGGTGACGTTGGTCCCTCGTCCCCTCCGGCGATCGCGCACGGTGGCCCAAGCACTTTTTGACCGCTGCTGGATTTCCGACATCCAGGGCCCCCTCGACCCTGCTGCTGCTGTCGAGGACGTGGGGCTATGGCGCCGCCTCCAGCTCGTCGAGCTCGCCCCTTGCTCGGACTTGCTTCGCTGATGCTGGACCGATAATGGCGTCTATTCTGCTTCCTCCTCCTACAGCGCCCTATTCCACGGCTCCACGGACTTAGAGTTTTGGCACCTCACTTGGCAAACCAGTTCCCCCACCTCGGTCCAATTCTTCATCTGGCTTGCCTCCCTTAAAAGGTGTTGGTCCGCTGATCGCCTAGCCCGGCGGGGTCTGCCGCACGAACCAGCTTGTGTATTCTACTCCCAGGAACCCGAAACACTCCATCACATCCTTGTGGGGTGCGTGTTCGCGCGCATCACCTGGCACGAGATCCTCTCGTGGTGTTCCCCAACGACAGCTATGCCGGATGGCACCACCGGCTACTTTGCATGGCTCTCCGAAGCCTACTACTTCCGGCTGCGTGAAGGCGTGGCCTGGCCACTATCGCCTCTCTCATTGCTTGGTCCCTCTGGCGACACCGGAACACGATCATCTTCAACAAGATTACCCCTTCCTCCTCTTCCCCGATCGCTGCAATCAAAGAGGAAGCTCGCTCTTGGGTTGCCGGTGGAGCTAGAGGGCTCGCCACGAACCATTTTGTAACATGACCTTGTAATCGCTGGGGCTGAGCAACCCCTGCCTTCTGCTCCCCCTGGGTTCATAGGCTCGCCATTCGTGTGCACGAGACTATGACTCCCACCCCTATACTTTTTCTCTCCGTATATCGATGCAATGATACGCTACCTTAGCGTATTCGAGAAAAAAAGACAGGAGCCGTCCGTATATGGTGAGGGGAGACTTGTCCTTTTTCTAAGGGCAATGATCTGCGCCGATGCGCCGGCCGAATGTTCCGGTCGGTCGCACCCTAGCCATCAGATCGGCCCATCCCGAGTCGTTGGATCCTTACCCACCAGCTCGTCATCTTCCTCTCGCGAGCGCATACGAGAAAAGGAACCCCATCCCACCGGCCGCGCGCGTTCTCCCTCGTCATCGGCCCCTCGCCTGCCCTCCTCGTCTCACAAGCTCGTCGCCACCCTCACCGCCCTCGCCGGCTGCCATGGTCACCGATCCTAGCCCTGGGCGGCCGTCCTTGTCACCGGCTTCGCCCATGCAACAGCCCACGCCATGCGGTGACAAAAAAAGCTTCAACTATGAACGACCAAAAAAAATTTACAACCGGTGACAAAAAAAGCTTCATCTCGCGACGAAAAAAGCTTCGTCCGACGATGAAAAAAGCTTCAACTATGGAGCCGTGAGCCATGGACGACAAACGAAAAAGCTGCAACTGGCGGTTATAAAAGCTACAACGGGCAATGAAAAAAGCTTCAAACTTATTGTCTTAGCTGTGAACCCGCGATGACCATGACGCCGTTTTGCTGCAACCACAGTTTGGTTTTGCTACAAACGGCGTTGAAATTTGCTACAACCATTATCACAGCTACTTGTTGCTGCTCCGCCGAGCTCCCACGCCTGTCCATGGCCATCGTCGCCGCGGTGTCGTTCCGGGTTGAAAACGGTTCAACGGTTGCAGCTCCGCGCGTGGTCGGTTGCAGCTCAGACATGGTCGGGTTCGACGAGGCAGACAGAGCTCCGGTGGCGTGGATCTGAGCAGATCTGGCCCGAGGGCAGCCGGATCGGCTGATTCCCATGGGGACGGCGCCCTGGGAGGCCTCCGAACGGCGAAGGTTGACCATGGCAGCGGGGAGAGAGAGAGAGAGACGAGCGACGGGAAGAAGAGAAAAGGGATGAAGAAGACGCACGTGAGTGGGTGCCCCATCCTACGTGTCGCTAGGTGAGTCGCTCGGGTACGTTCGTGCGTGGACGCGACCGGCCGAAGCTTCGGCCGGTGCTCTATCGTGAAACGTTTTCCTTTTTCTAAAGGGCAACGATCTGCGCCGGTGCGTCGGCCCAACTGTTGGGTCGGTCGCACTGCAACAGTTAGATGTGAGTGCGCGGGCCATTGGATCCGGCTGAAGAAAACGATTTGCCTATCTTCTTCTACATCGCGCTGCGGCGCCGCGCCTCCTACCGCCGCCGCTGCACCAAGCGTTGCGCCGCCCCCTCCCCCTCCCCCGGTCGTCCTCATCTCCGCGCTTGTCGCCGCGCTCGCCGCCGGTCGCCGTAGCTGCTCGTCGTCGCATCAAAAAAAGCTTTGGATGCATAAAAAAATGGTGGCCGTCGGTTCCAACAATGGCAGGAGGGTGCTTCTAGCACACAAAAATGCATCCTCACCATTGTCGCGGTGTTGAGTTTGTAGCATCACCAGTAGTCACCAGTTGCAACAAAAATCACACTGATTTCTAGCAAAAAATGAAGCCACTTCCAGCAAAAACAAATCTGCAGGTGACATCATTTGAAGCAAAAAAATCCGCCGGTTCCAGCAAAAAATGAAGCCACTTCTAGCAAAAAATTCATTGCGCAATGCCAGATTGAAACTTTTTGCATCTAGGGTTGAAGCTTTTTCTGTCAAATGTTGCAACTTTTTTCTTTCAATATCTGGTTGAAGCATTTTTTATCTAGGGTTGAAGCTTTCCTGTCAATGGTTGCAGCACTCGCCAGCCTCCCAGCTACCGCGCATCTCTGATTGAAGCAAAAAATACCGTCGGTTCCAGCAAAAAATCTCTACGGTTGTACTATTTGTGGGGAAGCAGTTTAAGGTGTTGGGGTGGGGTGGGGTGGGGGAGGGGGGAGGCGCTTGCGAGAGGAAGAAAAGGACATGCTCGCAGGCGGGGCGGGGGGCGAGGAGGTGGGGAGGCGCTCGCGAGAGGACATCCTTCGAGGGTGAGGCGCTCGCGAGAGGAAGAAGAAGCACAGAAGGAGAAAAATCATACGTGGAAAGAGCGAGCGAGCAAGGGGCGCCGGCTGAGCGTTCGACCGGCACGCCGAGGCGAAACGTTTACCTTTTCTAAAGGGGCCACGAAAAGAAGATCAGCCTTTACGTAAAAATACTCACGTAATATTTTTATTTTTTATTTTTTTTGAGAATCACCGCGGGAGGAGTTCCTCCACCTGAATATATTACTCAAAGTGGCCAAAATGCCAGAGTAGTGATCCAGTTTATAAGGAAAACTGGATCGAAAACCTTATAAAATTGACCCGTTTATATGTCACACCCTGAATTTCATGCCACAACACTTAAGCTAATAATCATGCTAAAATGTGGTTTGACAAAAACTTTTGAGTGTTTTTGACTATGCTTGATTGGTTTCTGTTTGCTGTTTGCTAGTGCTCTAAAAATAAAATAAATCATCCAACTCTTATACTCATCTCCTTGATCCAAAACCTTTTCCCAATGATCATGCCATGTGTATAGAACAGTATAGTATTTTCTTATAAAAATAATTTGGCCAAATAGTATTTTCTAAAATTAGTTTTTCCAAAAACCCCTGAATTGAGGTTTGTACTGCAAGTACTTAATTGAGGGTGTGAAAAATCTTTCAAAAAGTATATTTGACTCCTATTAGGTATAGGACTCCCTTAAACCACAAAATTATAATTTTAAAAGTTATTTTCCTATTTTATTTAAAAGCTTTTTCTTTAGGCCAGAAATGGTCTTTAATAGGTAACAATTATTTAACTGTTTCAAAAATACTTCTTCAAAATTCAGGGAAGCTCATAGGACATATATTGTCCACATATAAGTGTTTCAACACATGGTCATGTTCAAAATATTGGGTAAATCCCTCAAAAACCCTTTCTGGATATTTCAAGCTTTTGAAATATTTACAAAGGAAATATCCTCTAAAAATTCCAGGGAAATTATATCATGTCAAATATGACATATTAGATGGTATTACCAAGCCTCATGCCTTGGAGAACAAGAAAACATCATCAAATCCCCTCAAAACCATTTATGTCCCTTTTGAAGTTTGAGAAACTTTACATTGCCAAACTTGTCCAAATGCTCTAAAACTTGGTGCACATTCTCAAATGGTAAAATATGCATCTATGCCAAATGGCACAAGTTTTGGAGAAGGTTAACTTCACCAAAGTGCCCCAAAACCCTTTCTGACCAGACCTAAATTTGAACAACTCTACATTGCCAACTTTTTACTTGTGACCTCAACTTTTGTGGACATACTCACAACCCCAAATGATGACACTACACCAAGTGGTGCATCAAGGAGGGATGATTTGCATGACCAAATCTTGGAAAATCCATTTCTGTTGATTTCTAGGGTTCACCAAAGTTACATTAGCAACTTTTCCCAAATAAGCTCAAACTTGGTGGAACACCCTATTTTCATGTTCCATTTCATCCTGTTAAGTCTCATGTCAATTGGACTTCATTTACTTGCCCAAACTTACATCAAACACCTTCTGCCATTTTACCAAAACCACTGTTTTGTCCCCTTTTACTATTAACCTTTGCTTCAACTTTTAACCCCAGATCATAATGATTTTCTTCTACCTCTAGGAACTCCCTCTCCTCCTCAGCTCAATGATTAAGGGGGGGGGTAAAACCCCATTTTACTCTACTGGACAGCCCAATTCTCGCTATCCCTCAACCTCTCTACTCTCCCAGTTGATGATCAGAGCATCCAATGCCACACCCACCTTGTTTACTACCCCCTAGGGTTGTTGGACACTGGAGAACAAGGCCAGGGCGCAAACGTCATGCCCATGCCGGCCAAAGATGCGCTCTGGAGCGCGCTATAGTGCGCCAGGGCACTGTAGCTCGGCCCTCCCGAGGCACCCAGGCAGCATTGGGCAGAGCGAGCGTGTCCGTCGAGGTCGCCTCGACGTCCACAACACGGCGCGCTGTCGGCCCTCTTCTCTTCCTTCCTCCTGCTGCCTCCTCCACATGCACCCCGACCGCCCGAGAGCTCCAATGGGCGAGCTCACACGCGCGAAGCCTCTGGCACCTCCCCGCTCCCCCTCTGCCTTTCCCTCGGCCTAGACCACACCCACGAGCACCCTAGACATGATCCAGAGCGCCGATTTGGCCTCTGCCATCGCCTAGGGCGTGGCCATGGACGCCGCCCACGGTGCACCACGGCCCTTCTACTTAGAGCCCCCCCCCAAGCTCTCGTGTTGCCTCTTCCCGCTTTACCTCTCTCCCGTGCACCTCCTAGACACATTCCTTCTCCCCCTCGTGCCCTCTGTCCACCTCCATGTCCGACGTGTAGCCGTCGGCCTCCTCTCAAATCCGAGCGCCATGGCTCTCCCCTTCCTTTATTCCATGTATGCGCCCTCCTCGGGGAGTCCCAAGATCGAACATGTCCTCCTCTTGGCCTGGGAAGCCTCCCCGACGTGACGCCGCCGCGGCCTCCCTATGGTGGCGGCGCTGTAGGCTTCCTTGGGCGAGCCGGCAGTCACCCTAGGGTGCGGAGAGGAGAGCCGGAGCTCCTGGGCTCATCGACCGACCCTCCCACGTCGCCAGGCGACGACTGCGCCGGCGGCCGAGCCCTTCCTTGCCCGGCGTCGGGCCGAAGAAGACGACCAGGGCGACGGGACAAACGGCAGGCGGGCCCGACGGGTCATTGACCTCGCCAGCCGCCACATCGTTTAAGTGGAGGCGGCTTCAGCTGCCACGCCTCCCAGCGATGGAGGCGTATTCCGCGGACTGCGCCATCGGCGTGGCCTCCAGCGTGCGTGGCCGTGCAGCTGGTCCGGCCCAGGGCGCTGCGGCGCTATACTGCGCCCAGTACGCAGTATAGGTATAGCCCCCCCCCCCTTCCCTTGTCCTTTTCTTTTTCCAGAGATATTATAAAATCCATAAACAAATCAAATAGACTCCAAATTTGATGATTCAAATTTCTAGTGACTCCATAGATCATGATCAATCACATGGTGCTGTTTGCACATTTTTCAAGAAACATTTTTCTCACAAATATTTATCAAAATGATGTTTTCCATTTCTGTGATGAACTTTAGAAAATCACAGAGAGCTCATAGATTATCCAAATGCAATGATTCAAATTTATAGGTACTTATATGCTCATAACTTAGTTTCTGAACATTTTTTCCAATACCTTTTGTACCACATCAAATATTGGTCTATTTATCCATGTATAGCCAACTTTGCAAAATCATAGGAAATTCTTTTGAACTCCAAATCAAGTGAAACCAATTCCTAGCTGCTTCTAAAATCATTCCTTGTTAAATGGGTGCCTTTGCACATTTTTCAAAATAATTCTTCTGTACACTTCTTGTAGGTCCATTAAATCCAATGATTCCATCATATTGAAATGTTCCAAACTATCCATTGATCCAATGCCTATGAAACCACCTTGGTCATTTTTCATATGACCAGAGGTATCCAAGAAAAGTCCAACTCCTATTTTTAGAGCACTTTTATTTTTGCCTTGATGTGTTGCTTATTATGATTGTTTCCGTCGTTAAATAAACGGAGTACTTGGAGATGGACCAGAAGGTTTGAAGACTCTGAAGGACAAGGCAAGCAGCCCTTTGACCATGTTCGAGAAACCTTTTTATGCATGTCTCATAGCACCTTATTATCAATGCATCGGAATCATGTTGAGGTGGTGACCACTTTGGTTGTTGCCTTTATTACTTTCCTATTTCAAACTTGCATCAAGCATGACCCTACCTTCCTATGAGGGTTATGCGGGTGGGAGTAGATAGGATGCTATAGTAGTAGCTACGCAAAGGGGACGGGAATATGCATGGTGACGGAGGCAGAGTACTTTCAAAAGACTTTTCGAAAACCCGGTCGGGTGCCACTTATGCCCGAGGGAGATGATGAGTTGGGTAACCACTTGATGATGAAGTGGTGTACCGAGGCAAGTGTGTGTGTTGTTTTCAAAAAGGATTGGTTTAAGTTGCGACCGTTATTCCAACCTTACATGCGCAACCACTCTATCCTTATATGGGAAAGGGCATTATTGATTACCTAGGACGATACTAGCATGGTGCCCGCATTACTAGTGACGGGGGTGACATGAGGTCACTCTCGGGACGGGGTCGTGCTTGGATAGGCGGCCATGACTGTCTTTACAGGGCACCGGACACACCGTTGGTACCCCATTCTTATGGTACGTGATGAATATGGGAGCGAGCGAGGCTCCACAATTTTAAGGCGTGAAATGTTGGGCACGGGGGTTGCTACCAATCGAGTGGACTCTATGTTAGTGTCGTCTAGGGAAAGATAGTGATCGGGTGCTTACCCCGGGTACTTGAGGTACCACGGGTCGTGGATGACACGAAAGTTCCCCGGAACTTGTGGGTAAAGTGTGCAACCTCTGCAGAGTGTAAAACTATTCGAATAGCCGTGTCCATGGTCAAGGATAGTTGGGTAACCTCTCTTGGGCTATGTCCAATGTTTGCGAAACCTGGTGTGTGTGTGTGCGCGCGCGTGTG
>LR738713.1:573733675-573802514 GCA_902687465.1 Secale cereale | reverse complement strand
GGTGCCCTACTTTGGCATATATTTAAAGGGTTCCCCGTAACCCTCGAAACAGGACTTCTTTTCGCGATCCCATCTCTGTTCCACCGCCGCCGCCGCTTCCAAGATCGGGAGCACCAGGAGAACTCTTCCCGGCACCCTGCCGGAGGGGAGGATCACCACCGGGAGCTTCTCCACCACCATGGACGCCTCCCGGATGACTCGTGAGTAGTCTCCCTTGGACCATGAGTCCATGACCAGTAGCTATGTGATGTTCTCCTCCCGTTCTTGTGCTTCACTAATTAGCCCTCGTGAGCTGCCCTACATGATCGAGGCACCTATGTAATCCTTATGCTGGTACTATGTTGAGTTTGCTGGGATCCGATGGATTATGAGATTATGTTCAGATTGATCTTGAGTAATATATTTGATTCACCTCTTTTATATTTTAGTTCATAAGTAATTCTTGCATGTTCTCCGTTGTTATTTATTTCTTCGGTCGAGTAATAGGTAGTGACTCCAAGAGGGAACGTTATGCTTGATTGTGGGTTCATGCCCCTCGATGACTAGCTTGAGTGACAGAAACATGAGTCTAGGGGATGTGTTGTTGCCACAAGGGGGGAAACAACGGTGCTTGTGCCCGCGGGTGCAAGGATTGTTTACTTTACGCAAAGTTCTTTTAATGCAGTTGTCTGTTGCATTGAGTTTACACTATGGGTGGGACTCGCAACTTAATACCAGCGAGATGTTCTGGATAGATATCTCAAGGTGGATGATTAGCAGTAGATATTGATGGATTTCGGTCTACTTACTTTGGCGTACCGCCCATGCTTTGAACCTCAACCTTTCTTGCAATGTAGTCAGCATTGATTTGCGTTCGTGGTCCTGTCAATTGCCCAGCTGTAATTTGTTTACATCACATAGCTGTTTTATCGTCTTTTGGGAGAGAGACATCACTAGTGAACATCATGAGACTCCGGTCCATATTACCATCATTGATCACATCCACTATTTACTTTTCGCTATTTTATTTATTATTGCAAAACACTATCTATCACTACTATCATATTGCTTTTAACCTTTTGTGAACTACAAGGCCGGAGAGATTGACAACCTCTCTGTACTCGTTGGGAGCAAAGTTATTTGTATCTGTGTGCAGGTCCACGTTGATTGCTAATTGCGCCGTTAGCAGTTGACACCTACCTGTTGAACCTAGGAGTCTCTGGGGATTCGATCCTTGGCATCTTTGCTAAGGGAAAACACTTCTACTTACTGCATCTTACACCTTCCACTTGGGGTAACCAACGAGGGGTTCGAGGCCCATCAAGGAGTATTTTCTGGCGCCGTTGCCGGGGACTCCACTCTTCAGGATAGGGGAGTTGCATGCTATCTTTTACCTTTGCTTTTTAGTCTTGTTAGTTTACTTTTCAATTTTTTGCTTTAGTTCCTTTTATCGAAAATCACAAAAATAGTTATCTTGCCTGCTTGCTACTATGGGTTCCACCGAGTACCATACGAGAGGTCCGACGAGGAAAACACGAAGATCGCTGAAGGCGAAGTGAAGGACTGGCTTGAAGGGTTGAAAGCACAGAGACATCCACCTCCGGAGGAGAAGATAGATCCGGTGAAAGCAAAGCGCACTGTTGCTGCCCTGAAGAAACCAGCAAAAAGTCAGCCGAAGGACAACTATGACCGCATTATTGAAAAGTCATTTCACGAAGCGAAGCGGTCGGGAAGTACTAAAAGTGATCAAAGGTTAGCAGAAGAACGAGCTGGGAAACAAATTGCCCAGCTCGGGGAACAAGCGGACCAATCGTGCCCCCCGCTCAAGGTGTCTAGCGACATGGTCGCTAATGATCCGAGGATGGTGCCCTGTTATAGCAATCTTGGAGATTACATGTCCGGCGATGTACATTATGATTTCTTGGAGGTGCAGATACAAAGATACGAGTACGGGAAGCCTCTCGTCAAAAATGAAAGATCTCTATCAACAAATATGCGAAGATTGCATGATTGGTACTTGAAAATCTGCAGAGAGTCTGGGGGGAGGGATAGTTTGTATGTGACAGTTAAATCGGAGCATGACCTCGTTGGAATTGAAATGTTGCCTATTCCATTTAAGGAGTTCTATCAGTTTTTCAATCAATTGGCCCTCGATAAAGCAACGGTCACCTGCTACTGTCTGTAAGTAGTACTACTTCTGTCATTAAGTCTCTCTATATAGCTCAGCTCTTTCATTGCATGTATTTATAATTATCCTCACTATATTATGCAGATTGAAGATTGTCGAATTGAAGAAAAAACAAGTCGGTGATATAGGGTTCATTAACACATATCTCATAGATGCAACCGAGGTTGAATTTCGTGCCTCGGAACCGAGGCCAACTTGCTACGATCGTTGGTGATAAATGAAAACAAAGATATAATACTCTTTCCTTACAACTTCAAGTGAGTGTTACTGTCTTGTCCATATTCGGTTTCCCTTATATATTAGTCAAGGTTATAGTAATGTAATTGATGAGTTCATGCATGCGTGCGCAGGTTCCACTATATTCTCCTAGAGATTAAGCTTGAGCAGGGAGTAGTAACTGTCTTGGACTCTAAACGAAAAGATCCCAAGGAGTATGCGGACATGACTCAAATGCTCGAGAAGTAAGTTAAATCGATCATTATCCACCATGCATATCAACAACTTTGTTCATTTCTGATATCAAGTAATTATTTTCTTTGTCTGGCAGGGTTTGGAGAAAATTCACCAAAAAAGCTTCGGGATTGCCGAAGAAGCTGGAATTTAGACACCCGAAAGTAAGTACTATATAGTAGCATGTTCCGCGCATCTCCTATATATTGATTCAAGCGCTAGTTTTATCAATACCATTTGGCATTCTTGCTTATCAGTTTGATTGACCTCTATTTCTTGTAAAGTGGTTGTGGCAGGAACAAGGGAATGATTTTTGTGGATACTACATTTGCGAGTCCATCCGCCACACGACCTGTGAACGGGGCTACTCTGAAGCACAATTTGAAGTGCGTAAGCAATTAATAATATTCACAATTTTATTTCATTACCATCATTTGTGTTGAGTTTCATTTATATATATATATATATATATATATATATATATATATATATATATATATATATATATATATGTGTGTGTGTGTGTGTGTGTGTGTGTGTGTATTGACCCCCTTCTTCAAATTAGATGTTTCGGATGCGGAATGAACTCCTAGCACCAGATCGTCTGCGAGCAATTCAAGAGGAATTGGCGGCATTCTTCCTTGAACACGTGATCGCGCCAGACGGAGAATACTATGTGGACCATGCGTCCATCGTATAGGAGATTATATTTGTAAGAGATAATTATTGTATGTATGTACCCGTTAGTGTCGGATAGATATACGAGAACTTGTTGTTCGACCAATCTCTCGGAGAAGGAGAGGTGGTCGATATTACTTCTCTCTGTATGCATATATATGTTGATTACGATCTTCTGTTTCCTTCGTTTGCTTACTAGCTAGCTAGCTAGCGTGTCTAGTCCTCTCTATACGTATGTGTAGTACGTAGCGTCGACCAAGCACGGACATAAGAGAGGACACTTCTCTCTATTAATTAGCTAGCTAACACAATATATGAGACACCTAAATTAACCCCCCAAAACCTCCAACCCCCTCCCCTTTAAAAATAACAAAACCACAGCCACAGAAATGTTGACGCGTGGATGCCTTTTGGTTCCGGTTGATGTCACCAACCGGGACAAAAGGCCCTCATGCCTGGGCTCCGCGCACAGGCCACGTGGAGACCCATCTGCCCCGGTTTTGGATTGAACCGGGACTAATGAGTCAGGGCATTAGTACCGACCCTTTAGTCCCGGTTCAAAAATCAGGGCTAAAGGCCCTAACGAACGGTGTCAGATGTCCTTTTATCTACTAGTGAATATTTATGGGTCTAGCATTATTCTAATTAGAATCGGAGACCGAACATACATGGAACTCAGATCGGAAAAGTCGACCAGGGCATCACCATATATACGGGTCTAGTGCTCCCGGCACGACCGACACATCACCACCAATTACAAAGCCAGGTAAAAAAAAAACGAAAACGATCGAGCCGGTCGACGTACGCGATGGCGTCTCCGGCTGCATGCGCGTACTCGTCTCTTGGACCGGCCGCGAGGGTTTTCACGGCACCGCGGCGGCGTTCGGCCTCCCCCTTCCTCCCGCTAGCCGCCCCTGCGCGCGTACATCTCCCGCCGGCCGCCCGAACCGCGCCACGTTCCCTGTCGACGTCGCTGTCCGTACTGCGCCCGCGCGTGCACCGCTGCGGTTCTGATCCCGAGCGCGCGAGCGACGATGTCGGCGTCGGCTTGCCTTCGCGCGATCCGACCGTCGAGTGCCACTACCATGTGGCGGCCATGGACCTCAGCGACGACACCGACGCCGGCTTGGTTCTGGGCGGCCCGGCCGCCGTGGAGCCCCACGAGCTCGCGGCCACGACGATCAAGGAGCTCAGCGAGTACGATACCACGGGCTTGCCTTTGCGCGACCCGACCGTCGAGGAGCCCCGCTATGTGACGGAGACGGACCTCCTGGATGACCTCGAGGACGACGAAGTCGTGTATCCCTTGGGGCTCACCGGCAGGGAGCTCCGCGAGTTAAGAGACACGGACTTCAGCCGGGACGCGATCGACGAGCGGTTCCGGCGCGAGTCCAAGGAGGCCAAGGCCGCCGTGACAGGCGCCGTCACCGGCGTGGTCCGTCCACTCCGGGAACTCCTCGACGACGTGCGGCGCTTCAAGAGCGTCGTCGACACCCAAGAGTTCCACATCGGCATGCCCTTCGGCGCCATCATGACCTGCATGGGGGTGTACCAACTGTGGAAGCTCAGCCCCTCCACGTGCATCGAGGTCGCCATGTACTACGCCTTCTACAAGCTCAGCGCCATCGCGGCCGACGTCCGGCGGCGTGGCTTCTCTCCCGACTGGATAATCAGGATCAAACTCGGTGAGTCCATCTCCCCCGTCTTTGTTTTTCTTTCTGTTGATAGGCCGTGCTTTCTTTTTACGTTTGCTACTCCCTCCATCCCCTAATATAAGAACGTTTTTGACATTAGTGTAGTGCCAAAATAAATTAAAGTTTCCCATGAATTTTGAGGGTGAGAGAGTTAGATGTGAGATAATATCTCACATCTAGATGTGACATAGACAAACCCTTCTTTTTATTGAGAACCGGAGACTAAATTAAGGTTTTCAGAGAATTAATCTCCATAACTAATGGCATAATTTAGCTTACAATTAAAATACTTAACTGTGCGATTCCACGGTTTGGAATTTCACTTTTACTAACCTTTCCAATTATGCATGTTATGTGCACAGGTATAATCATCGCGGTGCTTGTCAAAGATCTTGGCAAAGCCATTGTCCCCCTTGATTATGTCAGGTCAGTAAGAGATAACTTTACAATTCCTTGCTGCCCATGATGTCTCTCAAAACATTTTTTTTTTTGGGGGGAGTCTCTCAAAACTACTGTATTAGTTACTCAACTACTCAATCTTGATCATTCTTCCTTTTCCAAGGAGATCACATCTTTGTTAATTTTAACATCTTTGGTTTGTTGCTTCTTAAACTGTACCTTATCGAGCTACTTCACCTAACTTCCCCTGCGGTCTCATACTTCGGTGGCATTTATCATGTGCTTCTAGAACCAATTCTTATGAGGAATCTTTTTTATTCTTTGGTTAAAGGATAGAAATAAATGACTAAAATTCTGATTATTCACTTAATTTTGTTAGGTCTAGCTATCTAGGATTCAAATATAGCCAGGTAAAAACATAGTCGGGGTATAGATGAGTAGAAATCACTCTTTTCCTTACACTCAAGCAAATAATGAAAACGAATTAACTCTCACCCGGGTTTGAATCTAATTTCTACCAATTTTCAACGTGTGGGGTGAATAAGTCATGCCCCTTTCATAAATGAAACAAGTAAAAGAAGGAGGCCCTAGGAAGGATTGTATCTTACTCCTGCATACTGCAATGCAAAGAGGCCACATCAAACCCAGTACCTCTTGGCACAAGTGGAGAGTACTTCATCACTGCGCAGTTTGTCAAACAAAGTTCAAAATTAAAGGAAAAATTGGAGTAATATGAAGATTTGTTTTAGCTATTATTATGTTATTGGAGATCATGGCAGGTGTCTAAATATTACTTCCTCTGACTCCAAAAGGAAGGCCTATAACTTTTAGCTCAAGTCAAACTGTGTAAAATTTGACCAACGTTGTAGAAAAATTAGCAATTACAGTATCAAATTAGTATCGTTAAGTACACAATAAAATACATGTTTATACTGTATCTACTCCGTATTTAGTATTGTGGTTATGGGTAGTTTTTCGTAAAAAAAAAACTTTACACCGTTTGACTTGAGCCAAAAGTTACAATTCTTCTTTTTGGAGTCAGAGCTAATAACTTATTTAGTAACTAAGATTCTTAAAGAATTTTTTCGCCCAAATTAAATATTTTGATGAATAGTCACACACAAAGCCTAGTGTGCATTACATTGCAGCATGCATCCTTGGATCAATGCTTATTCAATTGAAGGTTAATGGTTAACATGCCTGCATCCTATCAACTGTGACGCAGGGGAGCCATCTTCTTCATCTACAGTCTTTCGGTGGTATTTGACGTGCAGGGTGTGAAGAAATTTTACGCAAAAATGTTACTTCCTGTGATCTTCCATATGCTAAAACATCCGATGGAAACGGAACCACGATGGAAACGAGTCAAACCGACATGACAGGTCAAGGTTTCTAAATATTCACAAAACAATGTAATATGTTGGGAGGATGATGTTTCATAAGGATGCAAAGTCCAAATTTAAACTCGTATTCGGTTTTTATTTACATACCTCATGTGCAGCTCGCTCCTGATGGTGCTACTTAACTTTCTTGGGCCCTGAATTTATGTATAATAACATGTCTTATGTATGAATAAGGTTTATGTTCTCGTATTCTCACTTTGTTCGTCATCATTCTTCAATATTTGATTGTGATTATCCAAGATTTCCAGCCTTCTTATCCACAAAACTACCACAATCATGTCATCATGAGCGGAAAACCACTACTTTACAAAATGTTGCAAAATGCACCGCACTGAAAAATGGCAAAAACACTGACAGAGGGAGGTAAGTGGTTTGATGACATCAGGCTGAGTTGGAAGAAAAAAATGTCTACGTGGCACTTGACTTGGTCTTCTTCCTCATCATCTTCACTCCTTGGCAGACGGGGTCGTGCATGATGTCCAAGAGCTCCTTCCGGTGCTTGTAGCGGACGGGGTCGCGGAAGTCGACGTGGGCTGGCGGAGCGCCATGGCTGGGATCGTGCACAATGTCTGTCACCACGCCCTTGAGGTACCCGTAGTTCCGCTCGCCCTAGTCCAGCTCCCTGAACCGCGTCGGGCCCTTGCGGTGGTGCGTGTGCAACTTGAATACCGAGCCCGCGGTCATGGGACGAAACACAAGCCGCCTGGATGGAGGACACCGGCAGCGCCTCCTTCGCCGCCATCGCTGTTAACAGTTCATGGAGGCCGGGGAAGAAGGGGAGGGGATGGAGGAGGAGATGGAGCTTACCACGGTAATGGTGGGGAAAGCCGGGCGGACACAATGTGTTTGATAAAGTCCTACAAAGAGAGGGGGGAGAAGAAGAAGACAAGTCAACATGCCCGCGTGCCATTTTGGTTCTTCCAACTCAGCGTGACGGGCGGCAATTAGTGACTTCAACAAAACAATTAGCTCCCCACAGTGTTTTTTGCCACTCAATTTTTCGACGCGATACATTTTGCCATGTTTTGTAAAATGATGCCCATCGGCCAGGGTTCTCCATGTTTTGTTGCACATATCCCAAGAATAGAAACCTGGCTCATGTGTTCCTGCAACCAGCTCCTGATGGTGCTACTTTGAGAATATATAACTTTGTTGGGCCCTGAATTTATGTAACCCATCTTATGTATGAACACGGTTTATGTTCTCGTATTCTCATTTTGTTTGTCATCATTCTTCAATGTCGGTTGTGGTTATCCAAGATGTCCAGCCTTCTTTTTATAGATCACAACAATATGTATTCCTTGGCAACTTACGCGCACATTATTAGTGGGGTGTTAGTTCTTAAAGGAAGTTTTGAGATGTCAAAGTTTCCTTCCGTGTCCTTCGAAAAAGTAAAAGATTCTTCTCATATGGTCTAGACTAACGGCTAGGGCTCAGGATGCCTCACTCACTCCTTACACTCTCGCTGGATAACCCAAATACTCAGCACCGCTGCCGCCGTGCTCCTTCTACCTCCAACGGCGGCACCCCCTGCCGGCTCCGGTGAACGGTCACATAGGTAACCCTCTGTCTTGCCTCACCTGGTCGGCAGGTTTTGATTCCCGTCGGGTGGAGAGCAACCTTCTGTAAAATTAGCAAATCCAAAAAACAAAAGATAGGACAGGGATTCTGGACGATCAAGGAAGCCAAATTCCAGCTTATGTTAAAGTGCTAAACTGCAGGATTCCGCTTCAGTGACAGATTAACATTCGTTCTCTAAGAGAAAACATGGTTCATGCGCATGAGGTGTGCATGACAAGAATCCATGTTTTTTTAGCAAAACCAAAATCCATGTGTATATGAAAAAGAGATCATTTTTAGTTCATAATGTAGTGTTTTTTTTTGCGAGAAAATTTCCAATCTATTCATCTTTAATCATAGCAGTACAACGAATACCAGAAATAATAGAAATTACATCCAGATCCGTAGACCATCTAGCGACAATTACCAGCACTGAAGCGAGCAGAAGGCGTGCCGCGGTCATCGCCCCTCCATCGCCGGTGTCGGGCACAACTTGTTGTAGTAGGCAGTCGGGAAGTCGTCGTGCTAAGGCCCCGTAGGACCAGCGCACCAGAACAGCAACCGCCGCAGATGAGGAATAACGTAGATCAGAAAAATCCAATCCGAAGACACACGAACGTAGACGAACAACGACGAGATCCGAGCAAATCCACCGAAGATAGATCCGCCGAAGACACACCTCTACACGTCCACCAACGATGCTAGACGCATCACCGGAACGGGGCTAGGCGGAGAGACCTTTATTCCATCTTCAGGGAGCCGTCGCCGTCTCGTCTTCCTGAGCAGGACACAAACCCTAGCAAAACTGAAAGAGACTATTAAAAACGGAGCCCTCCCGCCGACCCTTGCCGAGATCCACCGCGCCCCCATGGCCCTAAGGCCACCGGAGAGGAGGCGGACCTGCGACGGCGTCGGCCGGAGGCAAAAACCCTACTTTTTGTGGAGGAGAAGGAGGAGGCGGCGGCTACAAAGGATGACGTCTAGAGGAGGTTTTCTTCTGATAGTTCATAATGTAGTGTTACAAAACCATGGCACACCTCTGGAGTAAACAGATGGGAGCAGCAACGGCTCGCTCCCCCGACCCCGACCCTGCGCCACTCCACCAGCCCCCACCGGCGGCGGCCACCCCGGCCCCGCAGGCCACCCTCTCAGCGCCTCGCATACTCCCTCGCCCATGGCCGCGACCCCCAGCTGTAGGATTCGAGTGGAGAATGGAGGTCAGAGGAAGGTCCAGATCAGCCGCTCGCGCTCCTCCAAGGCTGCGTCGACGACCACTCCGGCTACGCCGCCCGTCGCCCCCACCTCCATTGTCGGCTCCGTCTCCACTCAGCCGCCGGAGCCACCGGCGTTCCTCAACGTTGGGCTCCCCCAGCTCGATCTAGATCAGGCGGATCTGGATTTCGTCTCCCTGTCGCCTCCGGTTGACCGGAGCCCTGCTCCTGCCGATGTGTCGGAGGTTCTGCTTGGGGCCAAGAGTGGTTGCGCAGCCGTTGTTGGTGAGAAGGAGGTGGAGTTGGCTCTGTTGTTGCATCCGGCGGCCACAATGGCCTCGTCCACTGCGTGCAGATCCAGCCTTGCCCCGATGTTGCGGATAGGGCCGAAGTTGCTGCCTCGGTTACGCAGTCGTCGCCGGGTGAAGATGCTGAGTTCGTCGAAGGCCGCACTTCCGGCGCTGCAATGATGGGGGAGCTGGTGCCGCTGGCGACGAATGTTGTTGTCGATTGTGTTTCATCCGCTTCTTGCTTTTCCGTGCCGTCCTCTTGTGATACAGCGGAGGTTGTGGATGCTCAGCCTGAGGAAGGTCCTTGGATTTTTGTTGGACGAAAGGGGCGTCCCCATGCCGATGTGAGTTGCGGCCATGCTTCCCAATCTGCGAAGCTTGAGCAGGCCGCGACCTTCAGGCGAAGAACTCATGGTCAATGTTTTCGCTGCTTGGCTCCGGACCACAAGGCCGCCTTCTGCCGGGACCCGATTCGATGCCTCACATGCCTCCGCTCTGGGCACCGTGAGAGGGATTGTTGCCTTCACCTCTCCTCCGCCAGAGCTCCGTCGCCGTGCACGTGCCTCTCCAGCTCCGCCATGTCCGTCCTCTGATAGTCGCTCTTGGGCTTCTGTTGTTGCTCCCGCAGTGCATGTTGAAGTTCCCGAGGCTGTGAGGTTTTCTGAAGCTTCTAGTGGAGGTAGTTCTGATCATGTGGTTGTGGCAAAATCTTCTGAATCCTTGCTTGCCTCGAGGGGTTCTGATCCTCAGGTCGTGATGGAGATGGCACTTCGTCCATTGCATAAGCTTGAGGACTCTTTGTGCTTGTGGTTGGCACGTGCGACCAGCTTATTGGAGCGGGTGGAGGCATCAGTTGGTCTGCAGGGGTCGCTGCCGACGACACAGGTGGAGCTGGTGGCAAACCGCAGGGACCAAGGTACCAAGGACATAGGCAACACCATGCAGTTACTGCCCTTGGGGTTAGATGCTCCGGTGGTGGCCACTGAGATCAGCCTAGCTAGTTCTATCTCCGATGAAGTACATGTTGTTGCAAAGGGCTGCGCTTTTGCGATTGATGAAGGTGACACTTTGCATGACTTAACCGAGCTGATCAAATGCCTCATTGCCATGCCTGCGATCACCCAGGAATTGATTCACCTTGTCAAAGCGGAGAAGATCAAGAATGCCAACCAGGTGGCATGTGCCGCCGTGAGGGACAACTCTGCAAGATGTTAGTCGCCTCTTTGTTTCCTCTTCTACGGTGTTTTTTATTTTGGGAGTAGTTTGTATGAGGTTCCGCGGGTTGGCTTGTTGGGAGGCGCCATCCGCGATGTTGTACGTTAGGTGCTTGAGTTCTAGTGTGGGCTTGGCCCTTGATGTGTCGGTTTTCGCTTAATTTTCCGGCAATTAACTGGGCAACTATCTTCTTCTTAATTAATGAAAAAGGCAAAGCTTTTGCCTCTGTTTCAGAAAAAAAAAACCATGGCACACAAAGCCAGACTGCTCTGGCCTTTCACCTAAACTCTCAGCGGCAGAAACGAACCCGAACCCTGAACATTCGGATCTGTAGCTGTTCCTTTCTTATTAAACCCATTAAACTACGCACAAAGGGCGGCCAACCAGCTATGCCACGTGGCGCAAGTTGGTTGGCCGCGGTGAGAAATCTTTTGATTTTTTTTAAATGAAGGTGTGGATTATATTTTAAATGTAAATGCATTTTTTTTAGATGGAGGTGAGAACCTCTGGTATTTTTTAAATGGAGGGTTATGCAAAGTGGTACTGGTAGGCTGCGGTGGTATTTTTTTTCTTTTTTACTCTTTTTAGATGAAGGTGGAATTTTTTTAGATGTTTTTTTAGACGGGGGCGAGGATTCAATGTATTATTATTTTTTCCGAGAAAACTTCCAATCTATTTATCTTCAATCATGGCAGTACAGCGAACACAAGAAATAAAAATTACATCTAGATTCGTAGACCACCTAGCGACGACTACAAGCACTGAAGCGAGCCGAAGGCGCGCCGCCGTCATCACCCCTCCATCGCCGGAGTCGGGCACACCTTGTTGTAGTAGACAGTCGGAAGTCGTCGTGCTAAGGCCTCATAGGACCAGCACCCCAGAACAGCAACCGTCGCCGATGAAAAATAACGTAGATCGGAAGGATCCAAACCGAAGACACACGAACGTAGACGAACAACGACGAGATCCGAACAAATCCACCAAAGATAGATCTGCCGGAGACACACCTCCACACGCCCACCAACGATGCTAGACACATCGCCGGAACGGGGGCTAGAGCGGCGCCACAAGGTGACGCCCCTAACACTAGTTCACATCACATTCACGTACATCTCGCAGTGTCACGCATGATATGCTCCCTTCGTTCGGAAATACTTGTCGTCAAAATGAATAAAAGATGATGTATCTAGATGTATTTTAGTTCTAAATACATCTTTTTTTTGTCCATTTTGATGACAAGTATTTTCGGACGGAGGGAGTCCCGGAAATCAGAGCACAGTCATGCAGCTAGCTTCAGCATGGACCTGCAAAACATCGTACAGCCAAGCATTTTTTCCATGATGGCAGCAAACATTATTTCACAAGGTAACTTTTTTTTTTGAAAATTTCACAAGGTAACTAAACATAGTACTGCAGAGGCATTCAGTACTGGATCCAGCCCACGTCATCTACAAGGAACAAGCTCAGGAATTAGTGACCCGTCACATACAAGGCAGGAAATCGCCAAGAAAAGACTGCATACGTGCAATCATAATCAGGACAGGATAATCACTAAGCAGCAGCAAAAGATCGACTGAGAAAAAAAGAGCCTGCATGACCAAAATCTATGCTTCCCACTGTAACTAGGATACGTCGATGAGCAAACAGTCTTGAGGAATCTCCCGGGGTTATGATACCACGCACCCAGTTTGGCAGACTCACCCACATAATCAAACTTTTTTTTAGAACGGAGGCTCGCGAAAAGTTCGGTTTTGAATTAACAAAGCCATCAACCGACTAGAAATTACAACAAACAACCCAAATTACAATGGTCAAAACGATAAAATGGGATCACGTACGGACCAGACCTTTCCTCTAGGGTTTCCTAGAGTCCACCTTTTCCTCCGACGGCGACGTCGGAGTCTACCGCAAAACCCTACTACCGGAACCCAGGTTTACCCGGGTGATCGTGCGGCCTAGGGTTTGATCCTGCGAGGTCTCGGCGGGGATGGAGAAACCAGACGTGCTGGCAGCAAGGGGAGGTACGCAGGGAGACTTGGCGGGGCGAGGGCATCTAGATGAGGAGGGAGATGGAGTAGTGAGAGGAGGGGTAGACTCTGCGGCTAACAATCCGCCCTTGGCTGCTGAGGCCGAAGTGCAGAGAGATGAAGCTGTGGCGGGCGCCCACCACGAGGAGGAACAGGATTGGGAGAACATGGGGCGGGATCCGGCCTTGGAGAACGCCTTTGAGGGTTTAAAGTTACATGGGGAGGAGGAGGAAGATCTAGATCTGTCGGGAGAGGTGGAAGACTTGATAAAGGAGGTACGCTGGCTGTGCCTGTTTAGGGTTCATACACTGAGGCCCTTTAGCCATGCGGCGCTGCTGAATTCGTTGAGGAACGCTTGGTCCTGCGCTCAAGGAGTCACGTTCAATATTAAAGGGCCAAACCTGTTTCTTGCACAGTGCCATTGCTTGGGTGATTGGAAGAGGGTGATGGATGGAGGTCCCTGGCAGTTCCGTAGAGATCCGGTCATAATTGTGGAGTATGATGGCTTCACTAATGTTGCTGATTATGTTTTGGATATGTACCCATTATGGGCTAGAATCAAAGGTCTTCCAGATGGGCTCACTAGGAAGAAAGAATTGGCAGAAAAGGTTGCAAAGAAGGTGGGGATGCCCCCCTTTAAAGTGGTTGTGAATGAAGGAAAGATCAATCCGTCGAGCTTCTTAAGGGTAAGAGTGTTTGTGGATGTGAACAAACCCTTGGTTCGTTTCGTGCCTATCACTCTGAAAGAACACAAGAGGTACCCTGTAAGCTATGAGAAGTGGCCAGATTTCTGTTACTTTTGTGGATGTATGGGACATGGGGTGGAAGAGTGTGGGGACGGAGTACATGACCCAGAGGAGTGTGAGTGGGGGGACTGGCTTCATTGGAATAGTGAGCCGCCTGTGGGTGGTTCGGGATCGGGGCGTGGAGGAATGGGGGCTGCAGGAGGTAGAGGTAGAGGAGGTTCTGGTGGTGCTGGAAGGGGAGGCGCAGGAGGTGGAGGAGGACTGGGAGGGCGAGGCAATCTTGAAGCTCAAGCAAAGGACCGAGAGGCTGCTGCTGATCATTTGGATGGAGGAGAGCTTGAGAGGAGTAGCCAGGAGGGAGTCTTAGGGATGGTTGAGTTCCGATCAGTGAGGAAGAGGTTGGTTGCAGGTGATGGAACAGTTAATGTACGGGGGCAGCCGGTGCCGAACCTGGCTGGCAAGGTATCCAATACAATACTCATGTTGGAAGGAGGGAGCACCTCGAACACAACTGATGTGGAACCCTCGTCTACACCGGGGAAAGTGCCGATTGTGAAAAGAAGGAAGCAAGGTGTGAATGGCGAAGTTACGGATATGGATGTGGCGTCCGAGGCGACCTCCGTTGTGGAGGGTCGACGGAGCCAATGAATGTTCTAAGCTGGAACTGCCGGGGTGGGGGTAATCCCCGGACAGTTCGTGAATTGGCGACTATCTCACAGTCGCATACTCCCAGTTTGGTGTTTTTGTGTGAGACTAGACAAAAAGCTGAGAAGATGAAGAGGATCCGAGGTCGCCTGGGGCTAAAGGGTTTTGCAGGTGTGGATAGTAACGGTATGAGTGGAGGCCTAGCCTTATTCTGGCATGAATCATACAAGGTTGAGATCTTGGACAAGGATGATAGATACATTGATGCACTTGTACGTGTTCAGGAAGATTCAGCACAATGGAGGATGACGTGCGTTTATGGTGAACCCCGTGTGGAGAATCGACATATCATGTGGGAAAAGCTGCAGGGTCAGAGCAATAGCAATGATTTGCCGTGGCTAGTGATTGGCGACTTTAATGAAGCTTTGTGGAACTATGAACACTTTTCAGTATCGCCGCGGGCTGAATCACAGATGGTCACCTTCAGGGATGCATTGGAGGTTTGTGAGCTTGTGGATCTGGGTTTTACTGGCATTCCTTTCACATACGATAATAGAAGAGGAGGGTCAGCGAATGTTAAAGTCCGTTTGGATAGAGCGGTGGCCACAAACTCGTGGAGGAATCTGTTTGCTTTCGCCGCAGTCAACCATGTCCCCTCGCCATGCTCGGACCATGTGGCGCTGATACTAAAGGCTACAGCCGACCCAGGCCCAAATAAGAGTAAGCAGAGACGTTATGAGGTGTTCTGGGAAAGGGATCCCATGCTCCCAGAAGTAATTAGAGAGGCCTGGGAGGCGCTGGGAAACATACAGAACCTGGCGCAGCTACGTGATGCGCTGTCAAAAACGATGGTATCCATGTGTGAATGGAGCAAGAAGTTCGGTAATATTACTCGGGAGCTTGCTAAGTCACGTACCCAACTGGAGGAGTTAATGCATATGAATGCGGATAGACAGGATATAAGAAGGGTGACTGATAAAATGAATGAATTACTCTATCAAGAGGAGATGCTATGGCTTCAGAGATCAAGGATATCTTGGCTGAAAGAAGGGGACAGAAATACTAAATACTTTCAGAGCAAGGCGGTGTGGAGAGCAAGAAAGAACAAAATCCGTGAACTAACGGATAGTATTGGAGTAGTGCACTCAGATGCAGCAGTTATGGGTGCAACGGCAACAGCATATTTCAAGAATATCTTTTCGGCCGAAACTTCTCTGAACACGGCGCCTGTCATAGATCTTCTGGAAGCTAAAGTGACGGAGGAGGATAACCTAAAGCTTTGTGCTCCCTTTACAGAGAAGGAAATTGCAGATGCTCTCTTCCAGATCGGCCCCCTCAAAGCGCCAGGACCAGATGGACTTACGGCCAGATTTTTTCAGCGGAATTGGAGCACTTTGAAAGATGGTGTGGTGGAGGCTGTGAGGGAGTTCTTTCACACGGGTGTAATGCCTGAAGGGGTAAACTCTACTTCAATAGTGCTTATTCCTAAAGTGCCAAACCCCATCAAGCTTTCCGAGTATAGACCTATAAGTTTATGCAACGTCATTTACAAAGTGATCTCGAAGTGTTTGGTGAACAGGTTGAGACCTATACTGGATGGTATTATTTCACCGGAGCAAAGTGCCTTTATCCCAGGAAGAATGATCACCGACAATGCACTTGTGGCTTTCGAGTGCTTCCATTATATTAAACAGGAGAAAGATCCGTCGAGGAGCTTTTGTGCCTACAAACTAGATCTGTCCAAGGCTTATGACAGGGTAGATTGGGTCTTCCTAAGGCAAGTGATGCAAAAGATGGGTTTCTCTCAACGATGGGTGGATTGGATAATGACGTGTGTCACATCGGTGAGATATTCAGTTAACTTCAATGGAACTCTCTTGGATTCGTTTGCACCGTCGCGCGGGCTACGGCAGGGTGACCCTCTCTCTCCATTCTTATTTCTTTTTGTGGCAGATGGTTTGTCAGCGTTACTGAAAAATAAGGTGGCAGAGGGGGACATCTCCCCGGTGAAAGTCTGTAGGAATGCTCCTGGTATTTCGCATTTGCTGTTTGCGGATGATACTATACTGTTCTTTGAAGCGTCCAAAATTCAAGCAGAAAAGGTGAGAGAGGTGTTGGATGTCTACAGTGAGGCAACTGGACAGAATTTGAACTATGACAAGTGTTCGGTGCTCTTTGGTGAAGCTTGTCCTGAGACAATTAAGACAGAAGTTCGGGAAGCTTTACAGGTCAGTGCCCCAGAGTTTGAAGATAGATACCTGGGGCTGCCAACCCCAGAGGGGCGAATGTCAAAGGGAAGATTTCAAAATTTGCAAGCAAGGCTCACAAAACGTCTTATCCAGTGGGGCGACGGCCTCCTAGCACAACCAGGGCGTGAAGTACTGATCAAATCAGTAGCCCAGGCGCTGCCTACGTACATCATGGGTGTGTTTAAGGTTCCCTTTTCAGTTTGTGATGATCTAACTCGGATGGTCAGGAATTACTATTGGGGCTCATCTGAGGGTAAGAGGAAAGTTCATTGGCGAGCCTGGGATAAACTACAGCAGCCGAAGGACAAAGGAGGAGTGGGCTTTCGGGATTTCCGCCTATTTAATCAAGCGTTACTCGCTCGACAAGCTTGGAGACTACTTATGAAACCAGATAGCTTGTGCGCTCAAGTTCTAAAGGCACGATACTACCCGCAGGGGAAGCTAGAAGACACAGTTTTCTCAGGGAATGCTTCTTCTTCCTGGCAAGCTATCAGTTACGGGTTGGAACTACTGAAGAAGGGCTTGGTATGGAGAGTGGGCAACGGCAGGAGCATACGTGTTTGGCGAGACAGTTGGATTCCAAGACCCTTCTCATATAAACCTATTTCGCCCCAGGGTAGATGTCGTATCCGCTTTGTCTCGGGTTTGCTAAATCAGAATGGATCTTGGAACTATGGGATTCTCTCTCAGTACTTTGTTGAAGCAGATGTAATCGAAATTATGAAGATCAGAGCCTCTCCTAGGATGGAGGATGATGTGCTAGCCTGGGGGCCGGGTAAGTATGGCGTTTTTTCTGTGAAGACGGCGTATACTTTGGCTTTTGATGAGTTACATCGTGGTTCTGAATCCTCCTCGAGCATGGTTCCATCTGGACAGAGGAAGAGCTGGAGTTTTGTTTGGAAAAGCTGGGCTCCGCCCACAGTGCGTAATTTCGCTTGGCGTTTGACCACAAATAGACTCCCGACATGGGAACGGAAGCACAGGATTGGACTTGAAACGTCGAACCACTGCCCGGTGTGTGGGGTGGAAGAACAAGATAACTTTCACCCACTTGTTCGCTGTCAGCTCGGTCGAGATCTGTACAAGGCTATGGAGAAAATATGGCCGATCCCGAAGATAGATTCACTGGAGAATGTTGGTAAGGAATGGCTCTTTCATGTTTTGGAACCGTTGAATGATGTGGGGCGGATGATGGTGATGACGATCTTCTGGAGGGCATGGTTCGTCAGGAATGAAGCAGTCCATTCAAAACCTGTACCACCTTTGGAGGCGTCAGTAAGATTTCTTCAGAGCTATGTTAATTCTCTTATTGGCATCAACATCAACCCAAAGGCAGACCCGGCCAAAGGCAAAACTTGCATAGTATATGAGGCGCCAGTTCGTGTTGAGAAATCCACACAAATCACAGCGGTGAAAAAGTGGAGTGCCCCAGTTCAGTGCTGGAATAAACTGAATACTGACGGTTCCTTTGTTTCACCAGAGGTAGCAGGGGCTGGTGTGATCCTGCGTGACCACAAGGGGATCATCAACTTCTCAGCTTGCAGAGCCTTGTTTTCTTGTAGGGATGCTTTGGAGACGGAGCTATGTGCATGTATGGAGGGTTTATCGTTGGCGATTCAACGAAGTGATCTACCAATTGTACTGGAGATGGACTCTATGGAGGCAGTGAACATGATTTCATGTGAAGGAGAGGACCGATCAGTTTATACCTCTGTTGTGAAGGAGATAAAGTACCTGCTATCCCTCAGGGAAACCCGTATTACTCATGTTTTTCGTTCACAGAATAAAGCTAGTGATAGTTTAGCTATGTTTGCTAGAAATAATGTAAGGACCATGACCTGGTTGGGGGCTGGTCCGGAGGAGACTTTGGTGATTGTAGCGGATGATTGTAAGGACCTTGTGAATGAGTAATACAAGTTTTTTCTCCCGCAAAAAAAACGATACAATGGGGAACACTGGACAGAAACACTGACTACAACCTCCACAAACAGCTAATAAAATGGAAATTAAGATTACAGCTTGCAAAGGCCGAGCTTTCCACACTAGGATCATAAGTAGCAGAGCGGAGCAGCAAAGCGGGACATAGCCGACCTTCAAAGATGACCATGCTCCCGGAACACCTAGAGAAGGTGGAACAACATCTTCCTTCTCTATCGTCGAAGAGGGACCCTACCCACTCGCCATGGCTCGTAGGCGCCGCACCGTCGGGATTTCGAGAAGTTCACCCTAGAGCTGGAGGAATGCCGCCCTCACTTCGTCAGGTGGACGTAGTACGACCACTTCGATTTGGGATATCCCTAGCCCGCTGCTCCGCCACGGTCCATGCCCAACTAGTTGGAGACAAGCTTCATGGAATCGGTCGACGAAGAGGAGGCGGCTCAATTCCTCACCTGCAGATCCTCCCGACCATGCCCGGCGCCCCTAACGACGCCTCCAGCAAGGTCACGACGCCCAAGGCGCCGCCACCGCCAAATCCGTAGTGGATAAAGGTTTTTCACCCGGGCAGGGGGCGGGGTGGAGAGCAGGGGACCTCGATTGCGCCCCCATGGAGGAAAGCGGCGCCCTTGGGCGTTGCCGCCGCCAGGCCAGCCGGACCGGCCAATATTTCCCCTGGTCCCCTAGCTGGCCACCAACACGCACCAACGTCGGAGCCAGAGAACAAATCTCTAGCCCCTGCCGACGGCGAGAGAGAGACAACAGGGAGAGGGATTTTGAACCTCCAAATCTGACAAAGAAACTTCATCGCGCGGCCGGATTCCACTAGCCACCCGTCGTCCGCGCGGCCAGCCAGCACCTCTGCGAACGCCGCCAACCGCCCAACTGTTGGGGAACGTAGCATAATTCAAAATTTTCTACGCCTTCACCAAGATCCAACTATGGAGACATCTAGCAACGAGCAAGTAAGAGTGCATCTACATACCGTTATGGAGATTGCGAGCGGAAGCTTTCAACGAAGCGAGGATGAAGTAGTCGTACTCTTCACGTTCTTCGTCACCGATGATCTAGCGCCGAACGGACGGCACCTCCACGTTCAACACACGTACGGTGCAGCAACGTCACCTCCTTCTTGATCCAGCAAGGGGGAGGAGAAGTCGTCAGAGATCCGGCAGCACGACGACGTGATGACGGATGCAGTGGAGATCGCAGCAGGGCTTCGCCGGGCGCCCTGCGTGGGAGTATGGAGGTGTG
Organism: Secale cereale; assembly: GCA_902687465.1. Lineage (NCBI taxonomy): Eukaryota > Viridiplantae > Streptophyta > Magnoliopsida > Poales > Poaceae > Secale > Secale cereale. The sequence goes on along the minus strand of LR738713.1, from coordinate 573,782,591 downwards.
ACGGGAGGGGGAGAGGCGCCAGGGCTTGGGGACGGCTGCCCTCTCCCTCCCCACATATATATAGGGGCCAGGGGGGTGCGCCTGGACCCCTGCAGATCCAATCTGCAAGGGGGCGGTGGCCAGGGGGGGTTCCTTGCCCCCCAAGGCAAGTGGAGCCCCCCTCCCCTTTAGGGTTTTAACCCTAGGCGCATGGGGAGGTGGGCCCCCAAGTGGTGCGCCAGCCCTGAGGGCTGGACACTTCCCCTTGCGGCCTAGGGGCCCCACCCGGTGGTCCCCCGGGGCCCCTCCGGTGGTCCCGGGACGCTCCCGGTGACCCCCGGAGATCACCCATTGGCCGAAACTGGACTTCCTATATATCAATCTTTACCTCCGGACCATTCCGGAACTCCTCGTGACGTCCGGGATCTCATCCGGGACTCCGAACAACTTTCGGGTTTCCACGTGCATTTATCTCTACGACCCTAGCGTTACCGAACCTTAAGTGTGTAGACCCTACAGGTTCGGGAGACACGTAGACATGACCGAGACCACTCTCCGGTCAATAACCAACAGCGGGATCTGGATACCCATGTTGGTTCCCACGTGTTCCTCGATGATCTTCATCGGATGAACCACCGTGTCAAGGATTCACTTAATCCCGTATGTTATTCCCTTTGTCCATCGGTACGGTACTTGCCCGAGGTTCGATCGTCGGTATTCCCGATACCTTGTTCAATCTCGTTATGGCAAGTCTCTTTACTCGATCCATAATCCATCATCCCGTGACTAACTACTTAGTCACATTGAGCTCATTATGATGATGTATTACCGAGTGGGCCCAGAGGTACCTCTCCGTCATACGGAGTGACAACATCCCAGTCTCGGTTCGTACCAACTCAACAGACACTTTCGGAGATACCCGATGCGTACCTTTATAGTCACCCAGTTACGTTGTGACGGTTGGCACACCCAAAGTATTCCTACGACATTCGGGAGTTGTACAACCTCATGGTCTAAGGAATAAATACTTGACACCGAAAAGCTTATGCATTACGAACTATATGATCTCGTGTTATGCTCAAGTTTGGGTCTTGTCCATCACATCATTCTCCTAATGATGTGATCCCGTTATCACTGACAACTCATGTCCATGGTCAGGAAACCGTGACCATCTGTTGATCAACGAGCTGGTAACTAGAGGCCTACCAGGGACTCATTTTGGTCTATGTATTCACACATGTATCGTTGTTTCCGTACAATACAATTCAAGCATGAATAACAGACAATTATCATGAACAAGGAGATATAATAATAATGCTTTTATTATTGCCTCTAGGGCATATCTCCAACAGTCTCCCACTTACACTAGAGTCAATAATCTAGTTACATTGTGATGAATCGAACACCCATAGAGTTCTGGTGTTGATCATGTTTCGCTCGTGAAAGAGGTTTAGTCAACGGGTCTGCGACATTCAGATCTGTATGCACTTTACAAATATCTATGTCTCCATCCTGAACATAATTCCGGATGGAGTTGAAACGGCGCTTGATGTGCTTGGTCTTCTTGTGAAACCTGGGCTCCTTGGTAATAGCAATAGCACCAGTGTTGTCACAGAAGAGAGTCATCGGGCTTGACGCGCTTGGAATGACTCCTAGGTCGGTGATGAACTCCTTTATCCAGACTCCTTCCTGCGCTGCTTCAGAAGCAGCTATGTACTCCGCTTCACATGTAGATGCTGCCACCACGCTTTGCTTGCAACTGCACCAGCTGATTGCCCCTCCATTCAAAATATACACGTATCCGGTTTGTGACTTAGAGTCATCCAGATCTGTGTCGAAGCTAGCATCGACGTAACCCTTTACGACGAGCTCTTCGTCACCTCCATAAACGAGAAACATATCCTTAGTCCTTTTTAGGTACTTCAGGATGTTCTTGACCGCTGTCCAGTGTTCCGTACCGGGATCACTTTGGTACCTCCCTACCAAACTTATGGCAAGGTTCACATCAGGTCTGGTACACATCATGGCATACATGATAGAACCTATGGCCGAGGCATAGGGAATGACACTCATCTTTTCTCTATCTTCTGCCGTGGTCGGCGACTGAGCCTTGCTCAATCTCATACCTTGCAAAACAGGCAAGAATCCTTTCTTTGACTGATCCATATTGAACTTCTTCAATATTTTGTCAAGGTATGTACTTTGTGAAAGACCAATGAGGCGTCTCGATCTATCTCTATAGATTTTGATGCCTAATATGTAAGCAGCTTCTCCAAGGTCCTTCATTGAAAAACTTTTATTCAAGTAGGCCTTTACATTTTCCAAGAATTCTATATCATTTCCCATCAGCAATATGTCATCCACATATAATATGAGAAATGCCACAGAGCTCCCACTCACTTTCTTGTAAATACAGGCTTCTCCATAAGTCTGTATAAAGCCAAACGCTTTGATCACTTCATCAAAGCGAATATTCCAACTCCGAGATGCTTGCACCAGCCCGTAAATCGAGCGCTGGAGCTTGCATACTTTGTTAGCGTTCTCTGGATCGACAAAACCTTCCGGTTGCATCATATACAACTCTTCCTTGAGGAAGCCATTAAGGAATGTTGTTTTGACGTCCATTTGCCATATCTCATAATCATAGAATGCGGCAATAGCTAACATGATTCTGACTGACTTCAGCATCGCTACAGGAGAGAAAGTCTCGTCGTAGTCAATCCCTTGAACTTGTCGATAACCCTTAGCGACAAGCCGAGCCTTATAGATGGTCACATTACCATCCGCGTGTGTCTTCTTCTTAAATATCCATTTGTTTTCTATGGCGTGCCTATCATCAGGCAAGTCCACCAAAGTCCATACTTTGTTTTCATACATGGATTCTATCTCGGATTTCATGGCTCTAAGCCATTTATTGGAATCCGGGCCCGCCATCGCTTCTTCATAGTTCGAAGGTTCACCGTTGTCTAACAACATGATTTCCAGTACAGGGTTGCCGTACCACTCTGGTGCGGAACGTGCCCTTGTGGACCTTCGAAGTTCAGTAGTAACTTGATCTGTTTCTGCATGATCATTATCATCAACTTCCTCCCTTGTCGGTGCAGGCACCTCAGGAACAGTTTCCTGCGCTGCGCTACTTTCCGGTGCAGGAGGGGTGACTGTCACCTCATCAAGTTCTACTTTCCTCCCACTCACTTCTTTCGAGAGAAACTCTTTCTCCAGAAAACATCCATTCTTGGCAACAAAGACTTTGCCTTCGGATTTGTGGTAGAAGGTGTACCCAATTGTTTCCTTTGGGTATCCTATGAAGACGCATTTTTTCGATTTGGGTTCGAGCTTTTCAGGTTGAAGTTTCTTGACATAAGCATCGCAACCCCAAACTTTCAGAAACGACAGCTTCGGTTTCTTGCCAAACCAAAGTTCATACGGAGTCGTCTCAACGGATTTCGACGGAGCCCTCTTTAAAGTGAATGCGGCAGTCTCTAAAGCATAACCCCAAAAAAATAGCGGTAAATCGGTAAGGGACATCATAGATCGCACCATGTCCAACAGAGTACGATTTCGACGTTCGGACACACCGTTACGTTGAGGTGTTCCGGGCGGTGTCAATTGTGAAACAATTCCACAGCTTCTAAGGTGTGTGCCAAATTCGTGACTTAAATATTCACCCCCACGATCCGATCGCAAGAACTTTATTTTTCTGTCACGTTGATTCTCAACCTCATTCTGAAATTCCTTGAACTTTTCAAAGGTCTCAGACTTGTGTTTCATCAAATAGATATACCCATATCTACTCAAGTCATTTGTGAGGGTGAGAACATAATGATAGCCTCCGCGAGCCTCAACACTCATTGGACCGCACACATAGGTATGTATGATTTCCAACAAGTTGGTCGCTCGCTCCATTGTTCCGGAGAACGGAGTCTTGGTCATCTTGCCCAAGAGGCATGGTTCGCACGTGTCAAATGATTCATAATCAAGAGACTCCAGAAGTCCATCCGAATGGAGCTTCTTCATACGTTTGACACCAATATGACCAAGGCGGCAATGCCACAAGTATGTGGGACTATCATTATCAACTTTACATCTTTTGGCATCTACACTATGAATATGTGTATTACTGCGTTCGAGATCCATCAAAAATAAACCATTGACCAGCGGGGCAAGACCATAAAACATATCTCTCAAATAAATAGAACAATCATTATTCTCCGATTTGAAAGAGTAGCCATCTCGCATAAGACGAGATCCAGAAACAATGTTCATGCTCAAAGCTGGTACTAAATAACAATTATTCAGGTTTAAAACTAATCCTGAGGGTAGATGTAGAGGTAGCGTGCCGACGGCGATCACATCGACCTTGGAACCATTCCCGACGCGCATCGTCACCTCATCCTTCGCCAGTCTCCGTTTATTCCGCAGCTCCTGTTTTGAGTTACAAATATGAGCAACTGCACCGGTATCAAATACCCAGGAGCTACTACGAGCGCTGGTAAGGTACACATCAATAACAAGTATATCAAATATACCTTTGACGTTGCCGGCCTTCTTGTCTGCTAAATATTTGGGGCAGTTCCGCTTCCAGTGACCCGTTCCCTTGCAATAAAAGCACTCTGTTTCAGGCTTGGGTCCATACTTTGGCTTCTTCCCGGCAACAGGCTTGCCAGGCGCGGCAACTCCCTTGCCGTCCTTCTTGAAGTTCTTCTTACCCTTGCCTTTCTTGAACTTAGTGGTTTTATTGACCATCAACACTTGATGTTCTTTCTTGATGTCTACCTCCGCTGATTTCAGCATTGAATATACCTCGAGAATGGACTTCTCCATCCCCTGCATATTGAAGTTCAACACGAAGCTCTTGAAGCTTGGTGGGAGCGACTGGAGGATTCTGTCAACGACCGCTTCATCTGGGAGATTCATTCCCAGCTGAGACAAGTGATTGTGCAATCCTGAAATCTTGAGGATGTGCTCACTGACAGAACTGTTCTCCTCCATCTTACAGCTGTAGAATGCGTCGAAGACATCATACTCTCGACTCGGGCATGAGCTTGGAAAACCATTTTCAGCTCTTCGAACATCTCATATGCTCCGTGGTGCTCAAAACGTTTTTGGAGCCCCGACTCTAAGCTGTAAAGCATGCCGCACTGAACCAGGGAGTAATCATCACTACGCGACTGCCAGACGTTCAAAACGTCTTGGGCCACATCGGGAGCAGGTGCATCACCTAGCGGTGCTTCTAGGACATATGATCTCTTGGCAGCTATGAGGATAATCCTCAGGTTACGGACCCAATCCGTATAGTTGCTACCATCGTCTTTCAGCTTGGTTTTCTCTAGGAACGCGTTGAAGTTGAGGGAAACTGGAGCGTGGGCCATTTGATCTACAAGAGATATTGTAAAGAATTTAGACTAAGTTCATGATAATTAAGTTCATCTTAATCAAATTATAATGAACTCCCACTCAGAATGACATCTCTCTAGTCATCTAAGTGATACACGATCCGAATCGAGTAGTCCGTGTCCGATCATCACGTGAGACGGACTAGTCATCAACGGTGAACATCTTCATGTTGATCGTATCTTCTATACGACTCGTGTTCGACCTTTCGGTCTTCCGTGTTCCGAGGCCATGTCTGTACATGCTAGGCTCGTCAAGTGAACCCTAAGTGTATCGCGTGTGTAAATCTGTCTTACACCCGTTGTATGCGAACGTTAGAACCTATCACACCCGATCATCACGTGGTGCTTCGGAGCAACGAACTTTAGCAACGGTGCACAGTTAGAGGAAACACAATACTTGAAATTTTAGTGAGAGATCATCTTATTTACTACCGTCGTTCTAAGTAAACAAGATGCATAAACATGATAAACATCACATGCAATCAATTAAAGTGACATGATATGGCCAATATCATCTTGCTCCTTGGATCTCCATCTTTGGGGCACCATGATCATCTTGTCACCGGCTCGACACCATGATCTTCATCATCATGATCTCCATCATCGTGTCTTGAAGAAGTCGTCACGCCAACTATTACTTCTACTACTATAGCTAACGTTTAGCAATGAAGTAAAGTAATTACATGGCGTTATTCAGTGACACGCAGGTCATACAATAATTAAGACAACTCATATGGCTCCTGCCGGTTGTCAAGTTCATCGACATGCAAGTCATGATTCCCTATTACAAAAACATGATCAATCTCATACATCACATATATCATTCATCACATCTTCGTTTTGGCCATACCACGTCACATAGCACATGCTGCAAAAACAAGTTAGACGTCCTCTAATTGTTGTTGCAAGTTTTACGTGGCTTCTATAGGATTTCTAGCAAGAACATTTCTTACCTACGCCAAAACCACAACGTGATTTGTCAACTTCTATTTACCCTTCACAAGGACCATTTTCATCGAATCCGATCCGACTAAAGTAGGAGAGACAGACACCCGCCAGCCACCTTATGCATCTAGTGCATGTCTGTCGGTGGAACCAGTCTCACGTAAGCGTACGTGTAAAGTCGGTCCGGGCCGCTTCATCCCACATTACCGCCGAATCAAGATTGACTAGTAACGGTAAGAAAGTTGAACAAGATCATACGCCCACAACTGCTTTGTGTTCTACTCGTGCAAGATGCTAAGCATAAAACCTAGGCTCAGATGCCACTGTTGGGGAACGTAGCATAATTCAAAATTTTCTACGCCTTCACCAAGATCCAACTATGGAGACATCTAGCAACGAGCAAGTAAGAGTGCATCTACATACCGTTATGGAGATTGCGAGCGGAAGCTTTCAACGAAGCAAGGATGAAGTAGTCGTACTCTTCACGTTCTTCGTCACCGAGGATCTAGCGCCGAACGGACGGCACCTCCGCGTTCAACACACGTACGGTGCAGCAACGTCACCTCCTTCTTGATCCAGCAAAGGGGAGGAGAAGTCGTCAGAGATCCGGCAGCACGACGGCGTGATGACGGATGAAGTGGAGATCGCAGCAGGGCTTCGCCGAGCGCCCTACGTGGGAGTATGGAGGTGTGACGGGAGGGGGAGAGGCGCCAGGGCTTGGGTGCGGCTGCCCTCTCCCTCCCCATATATATATAGGGGCCAGGGGGTGCGCCTGGACCCCCTGCAGATCCAATCTGCAAGGGGGCGGCGGCCAAGGGGGTTCCTTGCCCCCCAAGGCAAGTGGAGCCCCCCTCCCCTTTAGGGTTTTAACCCTAGGCGCATGGGGAGGTCGGCCCCCAAGTGGTGCGCCAGCCCTGGGGGCTGGACACTTCCCCTTGCGGCCTAGGGGCCCCACCGGGATGGGTGGCCCCACCCGGTGGACCCCCGGGGCCCCTCCGGTGGTCCCGGGACGCTCCCGGTGACCCCCGGAGATCACCCGTTGGCCGAAACTGGACTTCATATATATCAATCTTTACCTCCGGACCATTCCGGAACTCCTCGTGACGTCCGGGATCTCATCCGGGACTCCGAACAACTTTCGGGTTTCCACGTGCATTTATCTCTACGACCTAGCGTTACCGAACCTTAAGTGTGTAGACCCTACGGGTTCGGGAGACACGTAGACATGACCGAGACCACTCTCCGGTCAATAACCAACAGCGGGATCTGGATACCCATGTTGGTTCCCACGTGTTCCTCGATGATCTTCATCGGATGAACCACCGTGTCAAGGATTCACTTAATCCTGTATGTTATTCCCTTTGTCCATCGGTACGGTACTTGCCCGAGGTTCGATCGTCGGTATTCCCGATACCTTGTTCAATCTCGTTATGGCAAGTCTCTTTACTCGATCCGTAATCCATCATCCCGTGACTAACTACTTAGTCACATTGAGCTCATTATGATGATGTATTACCGAGTGGGCCCAGAGGTACCTCTCCGTCATACGGAGTGACAACATCCCAGTCTCGGTTCATACCAACTCAACAGACACTTTCGGAGATACCCGATGCGTACCTTTATAGTCACCCAGTTACGTTGTGACGGTTGGCACACCCAAAGTATTCCTACGGCATCCGGGAGTTGTACAACCTCATGGTCTAAGGAATAAATACTTGACACCGAAAAGCTTATGCATTACGAACTATACGATCTCGTGTTATGCTCAAGTTTGGGTCTTGTCCATCACATCATTCTCCTAATGATGTGATCCCGTTATCACTGACATCTCATGTCCATGGTCAGGAAACCGTGACCATCTGTTGATCAACGAGCTGGTAACTAGAGGCCTACCAGGGACTCATTTTGGTCTATGTATTCACACATGTATCGCTGTTTCCGTACAATACAATTCAAGCATGAATAACAGACAATTATCATGAACAAGGAGATATAATGATAATGCTTTTATTATTGCCTCTAGGGCATATCTCCAACAGCAACGGCGCCGGCTCTTCGCCTGGGGCCATCGGCCCAGGAACCACTGTCCTTCGATAGGGGATGGAGCTCCGAGATCCCGGCCGATAGCTTCACCGGCACCCGCGTTGGCTTCCCGGCGGCCGTTTCCGGTAGCGGCGAGGGGAGGAAGGGAGTGGAGGGGGTGGCGGCGACGGTGGAACCCTAGTCGCCCCCGAGTTGCCCAACGGGGAGACGCGAGGGCGAGGCTCACATAATCAAACATGGTCCCTTTAACATTTGTGCTTTCAACCACCTCAAAAAGCAGCGATGTTGTACTGATACGGCCACAAAATCCAGTTTTACGACTAAATCACTTCTGAAAAGGTGCTCAGAACCAAATGTGGGCTTTTGTCGGCAAACCTGATTTTCATCACATACTCATGAAAATAGCAACTCGGAAAACTTTGTAACCTATTACATGTAACTTGCTTCACTGCCACTGATAGCATATACACCATCATGAGAATTTGATCAATACCAGGCCTCATCCATAGCTGTGCTCTCTACCTGTTTAAAATACAATCCAAAGTTAGAGATACCTAGTATGTGATGGCTATGTATGTCAGTCAAGTGTTCTTCCACATTTTAGGAAGACCAAGTATCATCTGAACGAGTTCGATGGTAAGAACTACCCTAGAACTCCACGTGAGTTGTTCAATCTCAAACGCTCCAGCCTTAGAGTAACGGTTCGAGATTTTGGATTAGAAGACATTCCACCCTTACCCTACCCAGGTTAAGCTTGTTCTTGCATGTTGCATTCTGCATAACTGGATCCTGCAATGCGGTGTTGATGAATTGGTGCCTGAGCAGAAAGATGTGATGCCTGATGATCTTGACCTTGGTGGCCATGGTGTTGAGGCATTTGACAACGAAGCCTGGAAGAACAAAAGGCTAGAGTGGGCACAGACAATATGGGATAACAAAGGTCAGACAAGGATCTGAAGAAGAAGAAGAAGAAGAGCAAGAGCAAGAGCAGCAGCAGAAGAAGAATACGGAGAAGAACAGCAGCAACAACAACAGAAGAGGTAAGATGAAGAGGAAGAGGATGGATGATGAACTTTCTCTATTAAGCCATTTGGCTCTTAATAATGTGTACTGCCAATTGATAGTAGCTAGGGTGAACCGTAATTTGTTTTGTAGTTAGGAGTAAAATTGTTAAGATCGTGTGTGGTAAGGTCACCACTAGTGAGAAGTGATGACAACACCTAATGCAGGTTGCAACCAAACAACGTGTCTTATGTGCACCTAATGTTATGCGGCCAACCAAACAACGGGTCAAAATTAATTCCCTCATGTAACTAACCTATATACGGGCAACCAAGCAAATGCACAGGTCCATGCAAACACACCAAAATCAGTGCGGACAACCAAACGCGCCCAGTTGCTCCTAGCATTTGCTTTTTTAGGGGACTATAGCAGTACCACCGGGCCAAGAAGCCCACTGGGTCGCCCCCGTCCATGAACGCATTGGCCTTTTCCACCTGCTCGCGGCTGCACGAAGGCGGAGGCTCTCACTTCTGAGAGATTAGTCCCACACCGCTGGTTCAAGGCCACACCGCTACCAGGGAGCACTATATAAGGAGGGCCACGGCGTCCATTCTAAGGCACGCAGCTGCGCAGCGGGAACAAAGCGAGCTGAAAGAAAGACTAGATCTTATGGCTTATCTAGTCTTTCTTTTCATTACTATGATTTCACAAATTCCATGCTTTATGACCCTTTGTTTTGTGGTCTAGTGATGGAAAAGAAAGACTAGATCAAACAATAGGATCTACTCTCTTCATCCTACAATCTAAGGCCCTGTTTGGATCACCAGTTGTCTTCTGATCACTTCGGGCTGGAATTTGCACAGCGTGTGCGATCAGTAAGTTACAGATATAAGTTATACACCTCCGTATTGAAATACAACCCAACCATTCCAAACACGGCCTAAGATGTTTTTTGACCCTAGAAAAATGCATCTCACTCACTGTCTTCCATGGGCGTCCGAAGGAGGCACGGCAGCCGTGCCGTGCTTTCATCTCCGCTCCTACAAACGATACCTACGTGCCAATCAGATTACAGTGTTTAACCGAAGCTGCTCGCGTTGCTGCTTCTTCAGGGCGACGGCGCGAGGACCAACAGTGGCCCAGCCAGAAAATGATGCGGTTCAAATGTGAATATGAATACCACCCCACCCCAAGCTTCCACGTGAACATGATATCCATTTCATCTTCAAGTACACGAACCGTTAATCCCGTCTATGTACAAATATTTACAGCGCCAAAATCAACTCGCACTTCTACAGCAAGTATCTTCATCACCTCTTCCACCAAATGGGCGGTCCTACCTTTCGTATTCCAAATGGCTGGTCAGGGGGCAATCTCCAAAATATCTACCTAGGTCAAAAGAACTTGCTGTCTCGGGCCTTGGCGGCACATCAAGGCAGCCACGGTATTCCAAGATCAGCTTATCATCATGTTAAAAGCTGCTAAGGATCATCTGCTACCACCTGTACGGGTAACAGGGTTAGCTTTGGGTGAATGATCATCTGTGGTAAAATGACGATGTGAATGGTCATTAGAGATGAATAAACAAAACAGAGGTAAGTATGGTGCAAGTGCAACTATGTTTACGGACAACCCTTCCAAGATGCAAGCAAATAAACGCAGCTCTGTATTTTCAGAAAACAGAAGGTGGTATAATGAACTTGCCTTAATTTGCTACCTGGTCTCATTTTTGTTTCTTCTTAGGCTTCTTTGATGATATAAGAGCTGAGGAAAGTAAAGATTCAACGTCCTCCCTTTGACGCTTCCTCGCTGCAATTTGGTCCTTTTGACTAGTTTGCTTAGCAGCTTGGCTTGTTGTGAGGTCCCGTATATGACTGCTTGTTCCATCAAAATGTGATGAAACTGATGGATCCACCTGATTCGAGTACCCAGATCTTGGTTGTTCAGTAAACTTCCTTGCCCCCTTGACCTTATTTTTCTTCATATCAGGGATTGTTGGTGGACCAGTACCACTGCTCCTATTTGCTAAGTCCGAAGCTGCATCATGTTTAAGCAAGGAATCCTCTTTGTTTGAATTACTGAACCTTGGTGTTTCAGAAAACTTCCTTGCTCCTTTAGCCTTTTGTATCAAATTCTGCATATCACGGTGTTGTGCTGATGAAGAACCATCATCCTGCTTGGCCACTGATTTTACAGCAGAATCATGTTTTGACGAACCCTTGATGGTTCCCATATCATTGTTTTGGTTGGCAGCCTTTTTGTCGTTATAATGTAGTCTCACCTTAGGATTCTCAGATGGACCATGCTTAAATAAGGCCTTATCAGTTTCCATATCAGCATTCTCGTTAACAGGCTTATTCAATTCCCTTTGCCTTCGGACACGAGAGCCATCAACGGGATCCCCTGTTGCCAGCCTTTTAGCAAGCTCCAGCTGATTTACATTCTGCACGGACAACTTCTTTTCTGCCCCTTGCTTTCTTATCACCGAATCCTGATCAATATCTTGTTTCAATGAGCCCTTGGTAGCTCTCATATCATCATTCTGCGTTGTCGCTTCATTTTCTTGACTGAATTTTCTCAAGGTGGAGCCTTCAGTTTTACGAGTCTTTTGATCCCAGCGTGATGCTTGTTTTGCCTGATCCTCACGTAAACTTTTACCTTTCTTTTCTGTAGCACTGTTAGCATGTCTCACATGTTCTTTATGGAGTTGTGCATTGACTGTCCGCGAGTTTGTCATATCAGCCTTTTCATTTTCATTCTGCTGCTTAAGGTGACTATGGGTAGTACCATGAACATTTTGAAAGATCAGACTATAGGGCTTCTGGACTGAGATGAGCATATTCCGTTCTTTAGCATTCTGTAATAAGGAAGCCCAGTGTGAATTTGTCTGCAATGTTCTTGCATTACCAACTATCCATAGAGAAAACCTGGCGCGTGTTAGCGCAACATTCATACGCCTAACATCTGCAACAAACCCAATGCTACGTGCTTCACCAGTGTGATGCCTGTCACCTGAGGAGTTGGAGGCTCTAACAGTTGACAACACCAAGATGTCAACTTCCCGACCTTGAAATCCATCCACAGTATTAATTTCCATCTCAGCAACAATCTCAGGCCCAAAAAACGAAGTGAACCTTGAACGAAGCAAGGAGAGTTGACTCCTGTACGGAGTTATGATCCCTATCTTTCTACAGGAGAAATCTGCTGGATATCTGTTCACAAAGCAAGTATAGAACCTCAGTTACCTGCCCCCTCCAGTAGACAGTGAAACTGTGAAAGCAAAGACAATACTCTTACCTGTTCTTTAAAAATGATAGTATTTCAAGTGCTGCATCAGCTTCAAAATGATTAGAGAGTGATTGTGCAGCAGCACTTGTTCCAGCACGCTCACGACCATCGGCAATATCAAAGAACATGTATGGACCAAGACAACTGTGATCATGGAAAGGAGCTGATTTCTCAGCCTTCTGAGCACCATCCAGCAGTTTGTTTTCATAGAAATGCAACGACGGGAATCTGCTAATGTCAGGATGCATTCGGTACTGCAGACAATACAAAATAATTGAGGAGAAATTAGCATACGGACTGCAGTTGATAGCTCTTCTCAGTTCTCACATACAAATTTAGTAATCCATTAAGAATTGCATACTCAAACAAGACACAGGAACTATGTATGGGCAATATTCATAACTTAAGAAAAACCTGCAGAGCTTGTTACTTGTAATCATGTTAATGAGGTTGCTATTGTTTTCACATAAAATTGCATAAGGTTGCTCATCATTGGAATCAGACCATTTTTAGGACATAAAACTAAAAAAGACATGGCACAGAGAAAACTAAAATCCAAGAATTACAACATGGTTTGACATGCGCTTCAATAAGTTACATTCAGGAAAGTAGCAAATAGCCTACTTAGTGCCAATGAGGCAAAATGCTGAAGGTATGAATCTCAAGAACAGAAGCACTCCTGAAAATCAAACCATTTTAGTGATCCCAACATAGTAGATAAGATCTCTAAAAGGATTTTAATTGATTTTTAACAGTATTTCACTCCACTGAGAAGTTTACAGAGATAGCATATGCAGGAGTTATGACTAACCTGTTTAGTGAGCATAATAACTGGATAACCAGCTCTTTGTAGGCGTTCAAACATGCTGCACTCATAGAGAAACTTGCTAGCCAATCCAGACATCACGGTAGCAGGTAGCTGCTTCGGATCACCAACCTTCAAAAGAGACATTACCAAGTAAGAGATAGCACTGTAATGTTGCTTCAAGGTGTAGCTAAAAAATTTAATAATCAGAAATATCTTAAAAGAGAGCATGCTACCATTATGCACTTAGTTCCTTTCGACTTGAGTAGCTGAAGTGGAATCAACGTTGCAGGCTCAAGAGCCTAAATATGAGTAAACCAAAAGAAGCTTAGAGCTTAACATATAATAAATATTAAATATAAAGCTAGCTTGATTTGAAAGAGGACAGTTACTATTGAGAGTCTGAGACCCGACCTGTGCAGCTTCATCGATAACAACAACATCAAACAAAGCTTGCTCAGAGAAATTCCCATATTTCTTAGCTGAAGCAGTTTCCGAGCAAACTCCGTAAATATCACCTCCACACCCGCTGAGCGTTGTCACAACAATCTCTGCTTCTCCGAGAATTGACTTCCTTACCTTGTGCTTAAGAGACTTGTTTTCATCAGCTATTTTCTTTTCACGTGCATGAGCAGTGGCAAGTTCTGAAGAAACTGCCCTTTTCTGTGTATATAAAATATTGAGCTTTGCACCAATTGCTTCATCAGAAACTTCATCCATCTCATCTTCATCAGGCACAGAAGATCCAGTTTCTGTCTTATCACCCTCCACTAGTTTTCGTCGTGACTCATAATATCTAATTCTGTCTACAACCTTCTCCAACCTAGCCCTAAGTGAACCAGAGGATTCGCCATCGGATGAAATTTTGGATTCATCGTTAATCTTTAACTCATCTGACAGCCTTTGTTCAACAAGTGTGTCAATAAAGAAGGGAATTGAATTAGGATGAACTGTCTTTGCATTACCAACCCTCACTATATAAGGTCTATACAGCTTTCCTTCAGTATCATACAATCCATTACTGAGTCTTGACACAAGTTCATCAACTGCCGCATTTGACTGCGCACATATTAGAGCCCTTCCTCTTGAAAGGATGCCTTTTGAAAGCCGTTCTGTCCTAGGATTTTCTCTCTGGGAATCCTTTATCTGTTGTTTAGCCAGGGCTGCATCCTGCCAAGCTCTAGCTACTGCAGCAGTTTGACTAATCTTTGTTCTTGGCTTGGTAAATTCAGCACTAGCCAGGGATTCATTTCTTGGTAAATTGTAAGAGTTGTCGGCATGTAAAGAAAGCAATGCACTCACAATCGCAACAATAGTTTTTGTTTTACCTGTACCTGAAGGAAACACAAGCATAAAAGATTACCTTTTCTGGTGGCTGGACTTACTAAATATTGTGAACAAGAATCAAAATGACAAACCTGGAGGGCCCTGAATAAGAGACAGATCACATTTTGTTTTCGAGCTTGCTGACCCAATGGCAATACTTACAGCTTGGAGCTGGCTGTCATTGTATGATGACTTCAATACTTTCCGCAAAGGGCGTGCAAGTTTATCAAGATACACTTTTACAGATTCATGGTTGGTTGCAGTACATGAAACAGGATTCAGGATTACTGGAAGCACTGGGATGTCATTTAATGATGAGAGAGCACTGAATTCTCGGAGTTGAGGAGTCATGCTCAAAACCCGATTCAAGAACCATTTACTTCTTTCAACAAGAAGCCGCTTCACTTTATTTAAACGTGGAATCTCATTTGAGAGGTAGAACTTTATTACAATAATTAAAGCCTTATTTTTGTCACTCTCACGCCGATCCACCTAGAGAACAGTAAATACATTAGGCAAGACCTACAAAATTAGGTTATTAGAACATTGAACTTTTGTGCGTAACAGTAATACCTTTCCAAGCACATGGACTTGCTGTCCAGAGCTTTTCAGTGGATCCTTGGTAAGCAGTATTAGATCATTCTCTATACACCCTTTAGATTTGACACACACTGTGTTCTCAGCACGCCCACGAACAACAAGAAACTCATCAACTCTTTCAACTGAGAGTATAGATATAGAGCCGCACATCATATCTTCAGGAGGGGTTTCAACATAAGCATTCTGCAACTGAGCTTTGAACTCTTCTATAACAAGTGGCTGGAAAATCTCAACATATTGAGCTTGTGAATCAAAGCAGACAGGAATTTGTTTTAAAGCAGGTTTCTTTACTGTCTCGGAAGAAGATAGCCCGACAATAGCAAAGTAATCCATTTCCAATATATTCTTAAACCAACTGTCCAGCTTAGGAGGACTAAAACGTCGAAAACTGGTATCCGGTCTGCCAGAAGACTGTCTCCTTTCAGCAGGCAACTGAAGTTGAACTATTTGCCTTTTAGGAATTAATATGGCAGACTTCGTTACACGAATTTGTGGTCTTCTGTAATTATCAAGTGCATGCTCTAAGGGATCATCTTCATCATCAGATATATCTCTGAAAATTGACTTAAATTTGCATACATCCGATGACAAATTTGGACGGGGTGGTTGAGTAGTGGCGCTAACAGATGATTTAACCTTGTTTGGTAAAAGGGAAGTATTATTTTTATTGGCTGGAACACTTGGCATCTTTGTTCCACCTAATCCTTTTGAGGCAGCACGTGTGCCTCTATTCTCCGTCGATACAGGTCTTGAAGAGGCACTAATATCACTACGTGTCTGCTGTTGTAAGGACACATGTTTATCTTCAACTGGCATTCTTTGTACAGAGGGATTTTTCAACAGATCTGAAGCAGTAAATCCGTCATTCTCCTTCACTGAAGACAAAACCTCCTCACCAATGACATCATCTGTAGGCAAATTTTCTTCACTGTCTGAAAGAACAATTATATGTTCGGTGTCTGACGCATGAGAGGGCTTCATGGTCTCAAGATTGTCCCGGCCAGTATGTCTCTCCCGATCTGTGTGCCTAATCAGAGAAGGGATAGTGTCAACTGATTTTGTGGGCACCTTCTTGAACACCGCAAGATTAAGATTAGAAATTCTCCCTTTAAGTTCATCCATATCAATTACATCTGAAAGGAAGATAAAAGTAATTAGCAAACATTTGGTGAAACTTCTAAAAGTCCAGAATTCAATTTAAAAACATAAAGTTCTAACCGTGTGAAATGGTATCACCAAGATCTTCAATGTAGCGTTGAATTGTGTCACCATGTGAACCCTTTAATATTTTAAATAAAGATAGCATGCACTGTTTCCAGTGTCTGCTGATCACAAGCAGAGATGATTTCCCCCAGTCAATCAAGTGAAAAAGCCATGTCATATCACTAGGGTCTGGAAACATTGTCGTCATACTGAATGGTTCAGCACAATATGCGTTGACTCTGTTGTAGACTAGGGGAAGCAACTCAAGCACTCGAACACATGATATCTGAAACAAAACTGCAGATATGAAGAGGCAAAAAAAAAAGATAAGCCTACTGATGTTATAAAATATTACGGACGTACATATGTACCTGACATTGTTTGGTATTTATTAGCTCCTCTCCCTTTATCAGGCACGTGGAAATTAAAGGCCAGAGAGCTGCTGAAAGCAAAGTGCTGAACTTCTCCCATGAAATAATATCTACAGCATGTTCTGGTGGGGTAATTGGTACATTTGAAAATGGTTGACGCAAGAAACCACCTTCAGAAGGTTTTGCTGGCTGTGGAACTGAAGGCTGTTGAGCAATGTCCTCCTTGACTAATTTGCATATGACAAAAAACAAGTGATGAAGACTATGAAAATCTGCCAAAAGTGACTGCCTTTCCACCTGGAATTCCAAAGAAGGAATTGTCATGATTATTTTCAGCTTCAACAGAAAACATCGACAGAATGGGGTAAAAAGCAAGGGATAAGTGCATGTTCCCTCAATCCCCAAAACTGAACAACGCCATATTCCTTCATAACTAGGAAACAATCAAGACACTTTGAAACATTAAGTAAATCTTAGCATGTGGTTCAAGTCAAGGTTCGGTTTCCTGCCGCGGCATTAACCAGCGCCCTACACTTCTCAAACACGCACACAAATTGTGTCATTTTGTATTAGAAGAAAATGTCAAGATGATGCCAGATTTCTTATACTGGACTTTAAATGTTTATACCATGCAGTCTTAAAGTTTATTTAAAATTCAAATATGAACCTTTATATTTCAAAACTCAAATAGTCTGGAAGTGTCCACAACTTCACATCCCCTCCCTCTTCCTCTCTCTAGAACATATATGTGATAACCTCATTTTTTGTCCAGCAAGAAATGCTCTGGCGCAGTGGCGAAGTCCTCCCCACTTGTGCCAAGAGGTCCTGGGTTCGAACCAGCCTCTCTGCATTGCACTTTGCAGGGGTAAGACTAGGTTCCTATAATCCCTCCCCAGACCCCACCTTGTGTGGGAGCTTCTATGCACTGGGTCTGTCCAAGAAATGCTCACCATGTTCTGCAAACAATTATAAGAGATACTAGAATACAGGTTTACGAATTTATTATTGCGCGGCATTAAGTTCCACAACCACGCCATGTCATCTATTTGTTGTGTCGCAAGACTTTGTTCTTGTTGAAGTTGGATGTTGTTTTGACTTTTCACAACCATGACAAGTTGGAACACAAAAACTAGTTGCCAGTTTGAGTTTTCAGAGAGATCTGTATTAGCATCTAATGACATCTGTTCCTGAATGATTTAATCATTCTATTCAAGTTAGCAATGTTATGTGGGTCAGCCCATCAAAATGGAGTATTATGCCTTAATTAGGATCTTAGTTGATTAAGCAAGTTTGTTAGCAAAGAGTCGAATCAGTTTAGAGATGGTATTAGAGTTTGAAGACTTACCAGCTTGACGATCAAGTCTGGTCTACTATATAAAGGGAACGACCCCTCTCACTAAAGCAGAGAAGAATATTGTCGTTTACTTCTATCTACTTTACAGTAATTAGGGTTACTCAGCAGTAGATCCTACCAGCAAGATCTGTTACAAATATTCCGAGTTGTTTACAAGGTTTTTTGTATCATATATGCAGTTATGCGCTGGTTTACAGTCGATAATCAGATAACTACCGCCTGGTAACTCATACTATTCAATTCAAATTTGGAATTTGATCCATTGCTACCAGAAGCCAGAACCAGCCTGGAAGCAACAGGTGAAATATGAAACCTCAGTTCATGCTCCAATTCCAAACTAGTTCCAATGACTAAAAATAATATACAGTCAAACATTACCAGTTGCACTGCATATCTTAGACCCACGAAAACAGCAGACAGTGAAGATGCACTCGAGCACAGAAACTGAAGCCCAGGAGTCAAACCCCGTGCTTGGGATACATGTTCCATGACAG
The DNA here is from genome assembly GCA_902687465.1 of Secale cereale. Taxonomy (NCBI): domain Eukaryota; kingdom Viridiplantae; phylum Streptophyta; class Magnoliopsida; order Poales; family Poaceae; genus Secale; species Secale cereale. The sequence goes on along the minus strand of LR738713.1, from coordinate 573,763,785 downwards.
CCCTCCCTGCTTGCCGCACATTCTGCATCAAGTACAGTACTGAGTAATACACTATTGCTAAATACTTATATGTACCAGGAATAGTATGGAAGACAATGGTAATGCTCTTACATCATTGGGATCAACTAGTGCCAAAATCAAGCTTTCCGCCATCATTGGTTCCCATGTCCATTGTTTTTGAAGCCCACATTGCTCAATTTGCATGATGACATGAATTGCAAATCTATAAGATATTAATATCATGTAAGTATGATATACCAGGGAAATTTAGGGCTTAAGGTTTACAATCAGTAAAAGATATGACATGGCAAGATCTTGATATAATTCAGGAACACAAACTCAGATCACAAGGCAAGCAGCGATCAACAAAATGGAGCCAACCTTTTAAATATTCTCAATAACAGGGTACCAAATTTTGAGACCTTGAGAGTATTGATGCAATCCTTCCCACCTCCACCATCATCAGCACCATTTGGAACTTGCCATGAAAATGTTGACGAGACTTCTCCAGCATGTGACGATAACCAATCATTTACAGGCACTGACAAGTCCATAGCTAACCCAGGCTCCAAAATAGAAATATGAGATAGAGCCCAAAACACTGCTTTCGAAAAGGCCATAGGCAGTTTAGAGGGTTCCAGCTGAACCATTACCAGATACCATAACAAAGGGACACATGTCCAATCCTTGCATCCCCTAAATGTCAACTTGTTCAGAGCTCTGAAATCACTCCAACAGCTGTACTCCTTTTCCGCGGTATCATCAGCAAAAGGTAATTCATCCTCGTCCTCGACAAACATGACAGAGTTGCTTGCATCACCCTTTGTGGCAGACTCATACTTTAGTTTAAAGGAAATCAAGGCAGAAGCATCAGAAACTATGAGAATATTGATGAGATCAAAAGCAGGTTGACGCAGAGAACTATGCAAGGATGTATCATTTAATGAGCATATCAAAGATGGTCCCCTGTTTCACAAAATCAAGGTCAGTGAATGCCAGGCGACAAACAGAAAAACTAAGCTGGCCTTAAAATAGGTATAAGAGTGGAATGCCACAAGCAGTCTGCTAGAAATAAGTTAGTGATCTTCTCCAATTTAATCAGGGAGCAATGACACTGGGGAAATGCATGTAATTTCAAACAACATTTTTTAAACAGTAAGTAAAAAACTAAGGCTCTGCATTCTGCTAATATATTAAAACGTCATTTCCAACAGTTTGTTATGTCTAAGGCTAATTAGAGAAGACATTTAACATACTTGAATTACATTTTTCAGATTGGTAGGAATCGCCAGCATGATTGCTGTCTACAACTATTAGTTAATAATCCCTCTATACGTATTGTTGGCGGCAGTACGCTCACCATCAGGCAACATGGCTTGTTGGGTCTGGCAGGAACATTTTTGATAAGTTTTGGGTATGGATGGTTTGACAATTGACACAAATAGTAGTATGATCAATGTTTTTAAGGCGACGCTTTGCTTTAAGGCGCTGGGGGGCGCCTCGACGCCTAGGCGACGCCTAGGCGCCTAAAGCGGACGCCTAGGCGCCTAAAGCGGGCATATTTGCAAAGCGCTGGGGGGGCGCCTCGACGCCTAGGCGACGCCTTGAAAACATAGAGTATGATCTTTTAGAACATATAGTAAAACTGCTTTTGGTCCGTAACAAGTACCAATGTGTGGGCATTGTGCTATTTATTTGAGATTTCACAGGCCGCAGATGAAGGAGAGATTTAAAAGCTTGATTGTCATCAGTACATGATATGTTGGAAATCAGGGCTAGCTATAATACAAAAATATAATACTCGCACAGCAGAAACATAATAAACAGCACAAGAATTCTACGAACCACCAGTGTATGCCATAAAAAGGCTTCAACGAACTATTAGATTGTGTCACAGCCTCTACACTCACAATAAGTGACCTAATAGATTGCGTCAAAGATAAGTACTGTTTGGTCATTACCACATATGGGCACACTCCGAGGCTGGGCAAGGAGGGTTCATTGTGTAGCCTCTTTGAACAATAAGAAGAGCAATCTGAAAGGAAATAGGTAAAAGGTATCAATAGCGTCAGGTAATAATCGTACATAATGTATGCACTACCAGTAACCCAAATTACGTCCAATCAATAAAGTCTGAACTGTTAAGAAATGTATTTGCTGGCTAGATCTACTCCCTCCATTCCCTTATACAAGGCCACTATGAAAAAAATATTTTGCATCTATACAAGGCCACTAACAGTAATCGAGCCAAAAATTGATGATGTTTCCTCGTACTACCAATTTGTTTAATACTTGTATGCATGTAGTCATAATGACACTGTGCTACTTCCTTCTCATTTCTTCCTTGCATACATGCGGGCCTATTAATGATCCTGGTTAACGAAAAGAAAAGTTGACCTACAAAGCTGTCATTAAATTTTACCTTGGTACCTGTAATTTGAGTTTGTGGCCTTGTATAAGGGAATGGAGGGAGTAGATCATTTCTTGTGGCTATTGATCATACTGTTCATACTATAAGGGTAATATTACATCAAACAATGTAGCAGCATGGCATCACCATTTCTTAGAATCCCACAAGTATGTGAGCAGGTGTAAATGCATAGCATAAAAGCTTTGTGCCTATTCTGACATGAATCTACATTGTTTCTATTATGATTTCATCTAGACATGCCACTTTCAAAATTAATGGTCTGGGCATTGAAAACAGGACTTTCTTGCATATTGGAATGTATAGCTGGTATATAAAACATTTCAAATTTGGTGCATAAATTTGTATGAATATATCATGCAAAAGAAGGTTAATTTTATTATGGAATTTTCAGAAACAGACAGAGTTCATGTACACAATATCTATAGAATGTAATCTCAGCAAAACACAACTAAGAAGCACTACATCAATACAACAAATGTTTAACTTGCCAACATACGTGGCATAGCCTGCATATATTTGAAAAGGACTTGAATGACGCACAAGAAATTGTAGAACTACTCTTTTTGAGGGAAAAACTGTAGAGAAGGCCCCGATAGTGTAATATAAAGCGCGCGCACATCCTAAGGTTTAAGTTTGACTGACAACTGGACTAACATAATGTGAATTATGCAACACAAAGGTGATATCATCAGAAAATGCTTCGGAATACAAGTCTAATAATATGATTTGTATCACACAAGACATAACCCACATTTCATCGATGTGATTCTTCATGAAACTTGAATCCTAGACGTGTGTGTGCCTCATATTTGAGGGGGTAATATTATAAAAAGAAAAGACTATACGTACAAGGCAAAGGGGGTGTGGAGGAAGTGACGAGCAAGGTTGGGACCGAACTATGAAACAGCAGAAGAATCAGTCAAGCCCTTGAGGAGGGTTGCCCTTAACTCTAAGAGATTGAATACGAAACTCTTTTCTGGCAGGTGCGACAAAGATCTAACACTAGGGGGGGATATTGTCGGAGATGCACTCCTTTGCTTCCAAATACGCAAGAGGCTCATCAAGGAACCTAGTTCCATGGAAACAAGAGTTTCCATGTCTACTAAGCACATTTCCTAGATCATTACTTGGTCCCCACTAAATGCCAATCTGATTCCAGCAATTGTAGAACTACTCGAAATGGTTCATAGCTAGTATTCTAAGAAAACGTGTCCTAGCTGGTTCATGTGGATTAGACGAATAGTTATTTCTATGGTGGATGAATAGTGGTTACTGATCCCATAAAAAAAGGCTCCAAAGACACTTCTATTGATCCTTTTGACCACCCACTTCATCACCAGAGGCAGTGAATTCCATGATAACACACTCGGCAGAGTTACAAATATGATCGCCTCTAAAAGTACTGAGGTAGATCATACTTCATTTGTTTCCAAAATCACTCGCTTGTTTAGGTCTTTCAAAAGAGGATGAATTAATACAACAGTCTACCACACGATGTTGGTGTGAAATATATTCTCGACCATCAATCAAACACAGTTCGTCTAATGTGCTAATGTTGTTGCTCCTTTATTGTCTCCCCTTTATCTAGCCGTTAATTCTATTATTTGCATATTAGAATTATAATTTTAAACCCAGAGCGATATTCAAATAGTCCAAAGTCTCAAACAAGCTATTGATAGCCAGAAAAATAATGAGGCAATACAAGAACATAAGTTTCTGCGAGCATTTGCACTGAACTTTTAAGAACTAAAGAAGTAAAGAGTCATCAAAAGAAGTTAACCTTAGTAGCATTTTTTCTCATCAGTGCACTGAAATTACTACTCCGAGTTACTTGATGAAGAAGAAAATACAGAATATTCCTCCGTTGCTTCTCATGTTCGCCATCTTGTAGTGCTTCAAGGGACTGCATAATGCACAAAGGAATTAACTTATCATAATTCATCAAGATGTGGAAGATAAGAGGGTCACTTCATAACAAAAGAGCAACAGACATGCCTGAAGAAACGGGATGAAAAGATCGAAAATTTCTTTGTGACTTTTCTCATCTCGAGTGTGGAAACACTGACCCAATAATGTGTTCCGAATAACACTGGGTGATAGCGTTGTTCTCAACCAAAGTTTGCAGCCTAAAACAAAGGTGTGTAGTTATGCAGAGGTGCAGGCTTAGCATAATCATAGGCCATCAGGAACTCAATAACTCTACACTTACCAAGCATTTCAAATGATGCTTTGAGGCAACTAACAGCACATGATAAATCGAATCCGTCATCACTGACATGGTTAAGTACAATATTCAGGAAGATAGGGTATTTCTCCAAGATTCCATCTTCAAAAGCAGGTGCCTCGAGAAATCCAAGGCTGCACCCAATATATTAGCAGATGCAATATCTATTATATATGGAAACATAACTAGTCATGCAATTCATGTGTTAAACTTACATACAGTGATTTAAATCCAAGCCAAACATCAACCCTTTGGAGCTGCACCCTGGGCCTTGAAGATTCTGGAGTAGATGGAAGAACTTCAGCATCCAAGAAATTGATATACTTTTGCAGTAAGGGTTGCAGTGGTTCCAGGTCAACCGCTTTCCTGCAAATGATTGATGAAGCAATTACAGACAGTATATAGTTATTATTTATTAAAATCAGACAGTGTTATGCCAAACCCAAAATGCTTATCCTGAAAGGATAGTTTTAGCACTTGATCAAAGTCAACTACTCATGTTGAGTTAAACAGGTGAGATTTCATCAAATTTAAGACTCTTTATTAGATTAAAAGAATTAATGTTGTAGGCTGTTGAAGGTTGTGTAAAAGACAAGAAAGTCATACAGAAAAGTATGCTTTTGATGGGCATATAACCAGATAGGAATGAAGCATTTGGATATTGGAGAATAAAAGACGACCCAAAATCAAATGATATCATCTAATACTTCCTCTGTTCCCAAATATAGTGTGTATATCAGCATTAATAATACCGAATAAATACAATATAAAAATATGTTTCATGGTCTATCTAATGATACATCTATACGCACTATATTTTGGAACGGAGGGAGTACATTATATTTGTGAATTTAGTCTTGGCAACATGTCCTGAAAGAAAAATTGGTAGCACTACCACCTATCTTAATTATTGTGAGGCACTAAAAATAACCAATACATGAAAGGAAATTTGTTTTGTTGTTAGCCCGTTACCTACCCAGCACTGTCTAATATAGAAATTCAATTTTAGACAGTACAGAGAAGATATGTATGAACAAAATGCACTTTCCACAAGATACTCACCTTAATAAGAACAATACATTGGTTTGGCATGTTGTCATATTTCATATAGGGCTGGTACCTCTTAAGGGCTTGAGAAGTACAAACTAACATGGATTTCAAGACTGCAAGTTTAAGGTTTATTAACAACTATGACAAAACCAAAAACAGGATCATCAACCACATGCTTGATAGCTCTGGGCACAGTTTATTACTTTTGTCTAGTTAAAGCCTACATTGCACAACAACTTCTGCGAATCAAAACGAACATGAAAATGGCAGGTATGTCACCTTAATTTCCCCATGGATCGGGATAAGCGAAGACCAATTGCCCGAGCTTTACCACTTTTGAAGAAAAGTAATGCGTAAACACCCTACATTGTAAGTTTAACCATGGTGTGAGAAACTATATTTCAAGCAATAAGCAAAAAATAATTGGTGACGAGCAGAATACTAAACTACTTGATTGTTCAAAACGACAGTTCTTTATCCATCTCCCAAGCACCAAGTAGTGACACCACTGAGTGAGACATTACTTGTAGTGTTATGAGCATACATAAATGGAAAGAAGCAACTTACAGGATATTGCTGATTAGTTGAAAGGCTCACTTCATATGATTCATCAATTGTTTCAATGAACTTCTGGAACTGATTAGCCAGTGATTGGTCATCTAATAGAACAGGATACATCAAAACCTGTAAATAGATTAAAACAACAGTTTATCATGATCGCCATGAAACTTAAGACCCTGAAAACTATGTGACTGTTTACACAAAGAGATATGATTCATCGTATACTGATTTTGACCACTTTGCATATCAAAAATCAGCTAATTTGGTAGGTACAGAACTTCCCGAAAAAAAACTGCACATCGGTCCATAAAAACAGCCCTCTGTATGACATGCGCTGAGCATTTCATGTAGGGCTCTTTTGATGCGCGTCTTACATATCTCAAAAGCAATTAGGGAGAAAGACAATGCTGAATAAATACTAGCATGGGTAAATATTCTCCGATAGTGTTGTCACTGGTGTATGGTTACAAAGGTTCATGCTGATATTTGTCAGAAAAATAAGCCTGGCAATAAAGGTTTATAGATATGTTTCACAGGGCAATCGGTACTGTTAATGTTCCATAAGAGGGAGGAAAGTATAACATAAATGGAACATACTTCGAACATTATGCAAACAACTTCTGCACCATGACAGGAAGGGTCATATTCCTTAAGCTGAATCATTGCATTTATCTTTTCTAGGTGCTTCGTAACCCTTTCTTCATCAAGATGCCGTAATACTTTCTGGAGGGGGTCAATACTACCTGACCGACATTCAATATCAAAAGATTCCTGTGCCTGGTGGTGTTCACACACACACTGTGTACAGATGCCCAGTTCTTGAGAAATACGTGACCATATTGTTCTAACGAGTGAGTTTTCCTGCTCATCAAAGTAACCATGGAACATTTCTAAAAAAGGTCCCATAATATCAGCATATCCACACCAAATATGCTCTTCTTTTGGCAAACTTTCTAGAAAATCAAAACAATGTGAAAACCTGCAGGTGATTCAAAAAATCAAGTTAGGTTTTGTTAGGATCATCAGAGAAATTATTAGTTTTATAAAGAGTATCATCAACTAGCTACTAAAATAGATGAGAAAACTCTTGACTCCAAAAATAAGGCACGTTGCAGGGAAAAGAACAAATTCAACCATTTCCACTATTTTTGGTGTTTCAATGCAAGTCAGTTCCCAGTATAGACCAAATACCAAAACTTTAACCAAAGTAGCACGATGCAATTTCTTCGCAACTGCACAAACTGAAGCCTCTATCACTACTGGCTAGATATAATTTCAAGCTGCTTTCTTAATGTAGAAAAAAAAAAGCAGCGTTAGTTTTGCTTTCCTGAAAACACCATTAGAGGAGTGCATGAACAAGAACTCATGATACGTGGGATGGAGTTGATAAGTTGAATCTAGATCCTTGAATTTGGTATCCAAGAAGTGGTCTATTTTTGGAGTATTATCAGTTGATGGCCAGCTATAACATTTCGAATTTCAAATTAATGTCCCCAAAAGAAACTGTTGTCAAACCCAACAAGTCTACATTGTAATAATTCAGTTTTGCATATCAGAAGCGCATGTACTACCATTTGGACTCCAAACTTGGTGCCAACAGGACTACTTTTGTGCGCATTATAAATCTTCTAAACAATGTGATCTCCAAACTCCAAAGTTCACAATTCCTATCAACCCAAAATAGTACCAGTAGACTTCCAAAAGCACGAATTCCACAGTATCAATGCTCCTACTCGCGTAGTCAATAAACTCTAAAGTTCTGCAGGAGTTCTCATCGCACAGCATACCCGCATAGCTAGCTCTATCTGTGTTACCTAATCCAACCAACCAAAGAAATTCAGAGGCTCGCCACCACGCTGCTGCCTAATCCCCGTCAGCGCAAGCATTACTACTGCACTGCATTGCTCGTTCCAACCGGCTGTACCCTAGACCTGGGCTGAGACCACTAAACCCGCGCGATTCATTCGTGAAGCGGGGAGCGACTAGGGGCGGGGGCAACCCAGGGCCGTACCACTGCTCCTTGGCCTGGTTGAGGCGGCGGCGGCGATGCTTGGCCGCGGACGGGTCGCCGCGGTCGTCGTACGCCTCCTCGTCCTCCTGGATCCCGCGCCACTGGTCGAGCAGCAGGCCCCGCCGCGCCGCCCCCATCGCCGCGTGCGGCGGCGGGACGGCCGGGGGTCTCTTCGTAGGGTTCCGGTGGTGGTGGCGGCGGCGATGCCGCGCGCGCGAGACACGAGACGGAAACGGCGTAGTGGGCTTCGAAGCCGAAATGCGATTAATAATAAAGGAAAAGAAAATCGATTGTGACTAGAAAAGTTTATAGAGAGCCGGCGGCTGTGCGCCCCGCAGATTTCCTGGAGTTTTCGGTGCTCCAGATTGGGGAAATTTTACGTCAGGAGGCGCAGGGGCACCCGTGGGCGAAATCCCCTGTTGCACCATTACGGCATACGGCACTACGGCGGCCGCACGATTGCCCTCAACTCACCCGCTGTGAATACTCTAACACAGTTAGAGTTAGTTATTTTCTAACCCACTTTAAAATAAGCACTTCTTCACCGGGATAGTTGGGTTAGATGGAACTAATCCACTCTAACCCTACCTGTTTGGATACTTTTGGGTTATTTAGACCACAAACTAACACAAACTAGTTCTAACCCCATGATCCAAATAGGGCCTCAGGTTCAATTTGGTTTCTTAAAAAATCTATAGAATTTATTTTAAATACTTCTCCATCTGTCCCATATAATAGTATAAGAAGGGCGAACCAACGTGTGGTTGAGATGGTTAGGTACGGTGGTATCCCCAACCCATCAGGGTTCAAATTCTGGTGCTCGCATTATTCTTGGATTTATTTCAGGATTTCCGACGATGCGCTTTCAGTGAGAGGAGACGCTCCCATCGATGATGAGGCGCCTACGGTGACTTCGTAAATCTCAAGATGATATGCCGGCTCGGTCTATCGGAGGTGCTTATAGGGGTAGGGTGTGTGTGTGCGTTCATAAGGGTGAGTGTATGCGCATGTATATGAGCGCTTGCGTTTGTACTGATGCTAAAAAAAATATAAGAAGGTGTTTGTTTCGCCAATTTCTGTCCGTCACCTGTTTACACTGTAAACAGAAAACGTTACCTGTGTTTGGTGACTTGCCTTCGTAATCAGGTCCCTCCGTAAACGGCTTCGGGCTAACTCTCGATGGATAACGCCCACCCTCCACCGGTAAGGGTTGTGTTACTAGATTACAACCCGCGATCCCTCCTCCCCCCACGACTCCCTCCTGCTCATCGTCCAGCGCCGCCACCTCCGCAATCTCTCCCGTGAGTCATGGAAACTTACCCCTCCATCCATTGGATATCCTCTCTGCAGCAGCGCCGACGCCGGTAGGGGTGGGCATTCGGTTTATATTGTTAATTCGGTTCGGTTCATTCGGGTTCCTAGAATTTTGGTTTCTGAAAAATGACAGCCGGAATAATCACAATAAAAATTGCCACCGAACCTTATTAACCAAAATATATCGGTTTGGTTTGTTCGGTTAACAGAAATACCAAAATATGTGTGCATCACCATTAGTTGAAGAAGCGTATCATGTAACAATTTGTTATACTTTGTATAGACATAGCCGTCAATCATCTTAAAAAATAGCTACCAATTAGTATTTGCATGCATGAGATACTATAATCTATGCACTAGACCCATGCTCTTGTGATTGCATGAATCTATGTATAATTTCCAAAGCGATACACAACTAGCTAGCGACTTATACTAATTGGCTATCTTATTGTGCTTGCTCCGGAAAGAAACAAGGGTAGTGGACTCATAATTCAGTTAGTTCGGTGTATACGTTTTTTCTCAATTGAAAACCGATTTAAAATTAAACACTAAATAATTTCTATTTTTCAAACCAAACCGAATAACAAAAAACCGATTTACCTATATTTCGGTTAAAATTGTTCGGTTCGGTTTCAAATTTCGGTTTTTGGTTAGAAAGTGCCCACCCCTAGACGCCGGTGTTTGCCCCCATTATCAACCTTGGCAAGCGGTGGCGCCATATGAACAGAGGTGCCACTGCCGGCAGCGCGGGCGCCCGTGATTCCGGTAGAGATCTATTGCCCGAGGCATGATGAGCAGGGGGAGGAGGAGCTGGGACCGTCGTCGCATCAGATGTCGAGGCGAGGGGGCGACAAGCAGGGATCCAGCCGCGGCCAATTGGTTACCATCGATTTCAGATTTGAACCAAACATGTTTGGACTTTTGATGATTATCTTAACAGTGTTGGGGAACGTAGTATTTTCAAAATTTTCCTACGATCACGCAAGATCTATCTACCAGATGCATAGCAACGAGGGGGAGAGTGTGTCTACGTACCCTTGTAGACCGAAAGCGGAAGCGTCAAGTGACGCGGTTGATGTAGTCGAACTTCTTCGCGATTCAACCGCTCAAGCACCGAACGTACGGCACCTCCGTGTTCAGCACACGTTCAGCTTGATGACGTCCCACGAGCTCTTGATCCAGTTGAGCTTCACGGGAGAGTTTCGTCAGCACGACGGCATGGTGACGGATATGATGAAGTTACTGGCGCAGGGCTTCGCCTAAGCACTGCAACGGTATGATCGAGGTGTGTTTCTGTGGAGGGGGGCACCGCACACGGTTGGAGAGATCAACTTGTGTGTTCTAGGGTGCCCCCTGCCCCCATATATAAAGGAGCAAGGGGGAGGCCGGACGGCCCTCCTATGGCGCGCCAAGGGATGCAATCCTACTAGGAATAGGATTGCAATCATATTCCTAGTAGGAATCACCAAGGGGAGAAGGGGGAAGGAAATAGAGGGAGAGAAGGAGAAGGAAAGAGGGGGCCGCGCCCCCTCCCCTAGTCCAATTTGGACTGCCCTTTGGGAGGGGCGCGCCACCTCCTGGCCGCTGCCCTCTTTCTTCTCTAAGGCCCAACTTTCCCCCGGGGGTTCCGGTAACCCCTCCGGCACTCCAGTAAATTCCGAAACTTTTCAGAACACTTCCGGTGTCTGAATATAGTCGTCCAATATATCAATCTTTACGTCTCGGACATTCTGAGACTCCTCGTCATGTCCGTGATCTCATCTGAGGCTCCAAACTACCTTCGATACATCAAAACTCATAAACTCATAATACCGATCGTCATCAAACGTTAAGCGTGCGGACCCTGCGGGTTCGAGAACTATGTAGACATGACCGAGACTCATCTCCGGTCAATAACCAATAGCGGAACCTGGATGCTCATATTGGCTCCTACATATTCTACGAAGATCTTTATCGGTCAAACCGCATAACAACATACGTTGTTCCTTTTGTCATCGGTATGTTACTTGCCCGAGATTCGATCGTCGGTATCTCAATACCTAGTTCAATCTCGTTACCGACAAGTCTCTTTACTCATTCCGTAATACATCATCTCGTGACTAACTCATTAGTCATTTGCTTGCAAGGCTTATTATGATGTGTATTATCGAGAGGGCCCAAAGATACCTCTCCGACACTCGGAGTGACAAATCGTAATCTTGATCTATGCCAACACCATGAACACTTTCGGAGACACCTGTAGAGCATCTTTATGATCACCCAGTTACGTTAGTGACGTTTGATAGCACACAAGGTGTTCCTCCGGTATTCGGGAGTTGCATAATCTCATAGTCATAGGAACATGTATAAGTCATGAAGAAAGCAATAGCAGTAAAACTAAACGATCATAGTGCTAAGCTAACGGATGGGTCTTGTCCATCACATCATTCTCCTAATGATGTGATCCCGTTGATCAAATGACAACTCATGTCTATGGCTAGGAAACATAACCATCTTTGATCAATAAGCCAGTCTAGTAGAGGCATACTAGGGACATACTGTTTTGTCTATGTATTCACACATGTACTAAGTTTCCGGTTAATACAATTCTAGCATGAATAATAAACATTTATCATGATATAAGGAAATAAATAATAACTTTATTATTGTCTCTAGGGCATATTTCCTTCAGTCTCCCACTTGCACTAGAGTCAATAATCTAGTTCACATCTCCATGTGATTTAATACCGATAGTTCACATCGTTATGTGAATAACACCCATAGTTCACATCGCCATGTGACTAATACCCAAAGGGTTTACTAGAGTCAATAATCTAGTTCACATCGCTATGTGATTAACACTCAAGAGTAGTAAGGTGTGATCATGTTTTGCTCGTGAGAGAAGTTTAGTCAACGGGTCTGACACGTTCAGATTCGTATGTATTTCACAAATTTCTATGTCTACAATGCTCTTCATGGAGCTACTCTAGCTAATTGCTCCCACTTCCAATATGCATCCGGATTGATACTTAGAGTCATTTAGATTAGTAAAAAGCTTGCATCGGTGTAACTCTTTTACGACGAACTCTTTATCACCTCCATAATCGAGAACCATTTCCTTAGTCATCCAGTAACTAAGGATAATTTTGACTGCTATCCAGTGATCTACTCCTGGATCACTTTTGTACCTCTTTGCCAAACTCATGGTAAGGTACACAACATGTTTGGTACACAGCATGGCATACTTTATAGAACCTATGGTTGAGGCATAGGGAATGACTTTCATTCTTTCTCTATCTTCTGCCGATGTCGGGCTTTGAGTCTTACTCAACTTCATACCTTACAACTCAGGCAAGAACTCCTTCTCTGACTGATCCATTTTGAACTACTTCAAAACCTTGTCAAGGTATGTACTCATTGAAAAACTTATCAAGCGTCTCGATCTATCTCTATAGATCTCGAGGCTCAATATGTAAGTAGCTTTACCGAGGTTTTTCTTTGAAAAAACTCCTTTCAAACACTCCTTTATGCTTTCCAGAAAATTATACATCATTTCTGATCGACAATATGTCATTCACATATACTTATCAGAAAGGCTGTAGTGCTCCCACTTACTTTCTTGTAAATACAGGCTTCTCCAAAAGTCTGTATAAAACCATATGCTTTGATCACCTCATCAAAGCGTATATTCCAACTCCGAGATGCTTGCACCAGTCCATAGATGGATTGCTGGAGCTTGCACACTTTGTTAGCACCTTTTGAATCGACAAAACCCTCTGGCTGTATCATATACAACTCTTCTTTAATAAATCCATTAAAGAATGCAGTTTTGTTATCCATTTGCCAGATTTCATAAAATGCGGCAATTGCTAATATGATTCAGACAGACTTAAGCATTGCTATGATTGAGAAAATCTCATCGTAGTCAACACCTTGAACTTGTCGAAAACCTTTCGCAACAAGTCGAGCTTTGTAAACAGTAACATTACCGTTAGCGTCGGTCTTCCTCTTGAAGATCCATTTATTTTCGATGGCTTGCAGATCATCGGGCAAGTCAACCAAAGTCCACAATTTGTTCTCATACATGGATCCCATCTCAGATTTCATGGCCTCAAGCCATTTTGCGGAATCTGGGCTCATCATCGCTTCCTCATAGTTCATAGGTTCGTCATGGTCTAGTAACATGACTTCTAGAACCGGGTCGTCGTACCACTCTGGCGCGGAACGTACTCTGGTTGATCTACAAAGTTCAGTAGTAACTTGATCCAAAGTTTCATGATCACTAATTGGTGTAGGAATCACTGGAACTAGTTTATGTGATGTACTACTTTCCAATTTGGGAGAAGGTACAATTACCTCATCAAGTTCCACTTTCCTCCCACTCACTTCTTTCGAGAGAAACTCCTTCTCTAGAATGGATCCATTCTTAGCAACGAATATCTTGCCTTCGGATCTGTGATAGAAGGTGTACCCAACTGTCTCCTTTGGGTATCCTATGAAGACACATTTCTCCGACTTGGGTTCGAGCTTATCAGGTTGAAGCTTTTTCACATAAGCATCGCAGCCCCAAACTTTAAGAAACGACAACTTTGGTTTCTTGCCAAACCACAGTTCATAAGGCGTCGTCTCAACGGATTTAGATGGTGCCCTATTTAACGTGAATGCAGCTGTCTCTAAAGCATAACCCCAAAAAGATAGTGGTAAATCGGTAAGAGACATCATAGACCGCACCATTTCTAATAAAGTACGGTTACGACGTTCGGACACACCATTACGCTGTGGTATTCCGGGTGGCGTGAGTTGTGAAACTATTCCATATTGTTTCAAATAAAGACCAAACTCGTAACTCAAATATTCACCTCCACGATCAGATCGCAGAAACTTTATTTTCTTGTTACGATGATTCTCTACTTCACTCTGAAATTCTTTGAACTTTTCAAATGTTTCAGACTTGTGCTTCATTAAGTAGATATACTCATATCTCCTCAAATCATCAGTGAAGGTCAGAAAATAACGATATCCGCTGCGAGCTTCAACACTCATTGGTCCACATACATCAGTATGTATGATTTCCAACAAATCTGTTGCTCGCTCCATAGTTCCGGAGAATGGAGTTTTAGTCATCTTGCCCATAAGGCACGGTTCGCAAGCACCAAGTGATTCATAATCAAGTGATTCCAAAAGTCCATCACTATGGAGTTTCTTCATGCGCTTTACACCAATATGACCTAAACGGCAGTGCCACAAATAAGTTGCACTATCATTATTAACCTTGCATCTTTTGGCTTCAATATTATGAATATGTGTATCACTACAATCGAGATCCAAAAAGAATAGACCACTCTTCAAGGGTGCATGACCATAAAAGATATATTCATAAAAATAGAACAACCATTATTCTCTGATTTAAATGAATAACCGTCTCGCAACAAACAAGATCCAGATATGATGTTCATGCTTAACGTTCGCACTAAATAACAATTATTTAGGTCTAAAACTAATCCCGAAGGTAGATGTAGAGGTAGCGTGCCGATGGCGATCACATCAACTTTGGAATCATTTCCCACGCGCATCGTCACCTCGTCCTCAGCCAATCTTCGTTTAATCCGTAGTCCCTGTTTCGAGTTACAAATATTAGCAACCGAACCGGTATCAAATACCCAGGTACTACTACGAGCATTAGTAAGGTACACATCAATAACATGTATATCACATATACCTTTGTTCACCTTGCCATCCTTCTTATCCGCCAAATACTTGGGGCAGTTCCGCTTCCAGTGTCCAGTCCCTTTGCAGTAGAAGCACTCATTCAGGCTTGGCTCCAGACTTGGGTTTCTTTGCGGGAGTAGCAACTGTCTTGCTATTCTTCTTGAAGTTCCCCTTCTTTCTCTTGCCCTTTTTCTTGAAACTAGTGGTCTTGTTAACCATCAACACTTGATGCTCCTTTTTGATTTCTACCTCCATCTTGCAGCTTTAGAACTTATTGGAAATCTCATATTTCTCAATCCGGGCATTTGCTTGAAATATTAACTTCAACTCCTGGAACATCTCATATGGTCCATGACGTTCAAAACGTTGTTGAAGTCTCGGTTCTAAGCCGTAAAGCATGGCACACTGAACTATCGTGTAGTCATCAGACCGCGTCTGCCAGACGTTCAAAGCGTCTACATTAGCGGGAGGGGGCTTGTCACCTAGCGGTGCTTCAAGGACATACTTCTTTTGTGCAGCAATGATGGTAGCAATTATACCTTGAAATTTTGTAAGGGATCATCTTATAATGCTGCCGTCGTACTAAGCAAAATAAGAAGCATAATAAGACAAACATCACATGCAATCAAAATATGTGACATGATATGGCCATCATCATCTTGTGCTTTTGATCTCCATCTCCAAAGCACCGTCATGATCACCTTCGTCACTGGCGCGACACCTTGATCTCCATCGTAGCATCGTTGTCGTCTCGCCAACTATTGCTTCCACGACTATCGCTACCGCTTAGTGATAAAGTAAAGCAATTACATGGCGATTGCATTTCATACAATAAAGCGACAACCATATGGCTCCTGCCAGTTGCCGATAACTTTACAAAACATGATCATCTCATACAAAACCGTATAACTCATCATGTCTTGACCATATCACATCACAACATGCCCTGCAAAAACAAGTTATACGTCCTCTACTTTGTTGTTGCAAGTTTTACGTGGATGCTACGGGCTTAGCAAGAACCGTTCTTACCTACGCATACAAAACCACAACGATGTTTTGTCAAGTATGTGTTGTTTTAACCTTCACAAGGACCGGGCGTAGTCACACTTGATTTAGCTAAAGTGAGAGAGACAGACACCCGCCAGTCACCTTTAAGCAACGAGTGCTCATAACGGTGAAACCAGTCTCGCGTAAGTGTACGCGTAATGTCGGTTCGGGCCGCTTCATCTCACAATACCGCCGAACCAAAGTATGACATGCTGGTAAGCAGTATGACTAGTATCGTCCACAACTCACTTGTGTTCTACTCGTGCATATCATCTACTCATAGACTTGGCTCTGATACCACTGTTGGGGAACGTAGTATTTTCAAAATTTTCCTACGATCACGCAAGATATATCTACCAGATGCATAGCAACGAGGGGGAGAGTGTGTCTACGTACCCTTGTAGACCAAAAGCGGAAGCGTTAAGTGACGCGGTTGATGTAGTCGAACTTCTTCGAGATTCAACCGATCAAGCACCGAACGTACGACACCTCCGTGTTCAGCACACGTTTAGCTTGATGACGTCCCACGAGCTCTTGATCCAGTTGAGCTTCACGGGGGAGTTTCGTCAGCACAACGGCGTGGTGAAGGATATGATGAAGTTACCGGCGCAGGGCTTCACCTAAGCACTGCAACGGTATGACCGAGGTGTGTTTCTGTGGAGGGGGCACCGCACATGGCTGGAGAGATCAACTTGTGTGTTCTAGGGTGCCCCCGGCCCCCGTATATAAAGGAGCAAGGAGGGAGGCCGGTCGGCCCTCCTATGGCACGCCAAGGGGTGCAATCCTACTAGGAATAAGATTGCAATCCTATTCCTAGTAGGAATCACCAAGAGGGAGAAGGGGGAAGGAAAGAGAGGGAGAGAAGGAGAGGGAAAGAGGGGGCCGCGCCCCCCTCCCCTAGTCCAATTCGGAATGCCCCTTGGGAGGGGGCGCGCCACCTCCTGGCCGCTGCCCTCTTTCTTCCCTAAGGCCCACTAGGGCCCAACTTTCCCCCGGGGGGTTCCGGTAACCCCTCCGGCACTCCGGTAAATTCCGAAACTTTCCAGAACACTTCCGGTGTCCGAATATAGTCGTCCAATATATCAATCTTTACGTCTCGGACATTCCAAGACTCCTCATCATGTCCGTGATCTCATCTAGGACTCCGAACTACCTTCGATACATCTGATACGTCCAAAGCGTATATATAATTTCTGCTTGCTCCATGCCTCTTTTGGGTGATATTGCTATGTTATTTATACACTTCCATACACTTCTGATCATATTTGGACTAACCTATTAACTTAGTGCACCCCAGTGCCAGTTTCTGTTTTCGGCTGTTTTTGTATTTCAGGTTTTCACATTACGAGAACTGCCAGAAAAAATCCAGAAAAATTATATAAAAAATCAGCGTTCCAGAAGCTTCCATGCGGCCAAAGTAGGGCCGGAGGGGACCCACAGGGGCTCCAGGCGGCCTGCCCACGCGGCCCCCCTGGTCGCGCCGGGGGGGGGGGCGCCTGGGCACCCCTAACCCCCTCTGATGCCCCCCTTTGGCATATATTTACACCGTGTCGCGGAAACCCTGATTCCAGACCCCTTTTCTCCAGACGCGATTCCGATCTCCACCGCCATCGCCATCAAGCTTCGGGGGACCAGAATTCCTGCGCCGGCACCCTGCCGGGACGGGGAAGTGCCCCCGGATTCATCTCCATCGACGTTGCTTCCTCCCTCCATGATGCGGGAGTAGTTCCTCCTCGGGGCTGAGGTTCTTACCAGTAGCTATGTGGTCAATTCTCTCTCCCATGATGTGATCTTCGTTGTGATCATAGGCTATGTTAATCTAGGGTGATCCCATGATATTTCCCCTTCCTCTATGTATTGGATTGATGTACTCACTTGTCTTTATCTAGTATAATCCCCGAGACCAAGGTGACAGCGGTCTATTGGACATGGATTAGAACAATATTTTCATGAGTGATTTCCTCTCTTGTGTGTTGATTGAAGATTGAGAGTCTCTTGGTGCTTGTCTTTGACTATCATTTAGATATGTTGTGGTGATTGTGGGACTCTCTTTGGATGGCCGCGATGACATTGGGAAATCCTTAGATTGAGAACTACGAACTTTGAGGTGTGCTTTTGTAGCCCTACATAATTCTCGTCCTCTCTTGACCACAAAGGAATGACCTCCGAGTGCGTCCCCTTTGCATGTTTTATGGGAAATATCATGCGATTCGATTATGTTAATGTTGTTGGGAGTTGCCACTAGTGAAAGTATGAAGCCTAGGCCTTGTTTCCACCATTGCAATACCATTTGTGCTCACGTTTACCACTTGTTTGCTCGCTGCACTTTTTATTACAGATTTATATTACTTTGTTTTGTCATCCATATCACTTGCCATTTAACATCTCTTCGCCGAACTAGTGCACCTATACATCTAACAAGTGTATTAGGTGTGTTGGGGACACAAGAGACTTCTTGTATCTTAGTTGCAGGGTTGCTTGAGAGAGACCATCTTCAACCTCTACTTCCCTGAGTTCGATAAACCTTAGGTCATCCACTTAAGGGAAATTGCTGTTGTCCTACAAACCTCTGCGCTTGGAGGCCCAACATAGTCTACAAGAGTAGAAGCGTGTGTAGACATCAAGCTATTTCTGGCGCCGTTGCAGGGGAGGTGAGCGCTTGAAGGTATATCTTTAGATCTTGCAATTAAATCTTTTTGTTTCTTGTTTTTATTTCACTAGTTATGCTTATGGACAACCTTGCTATTGGATCGTTGCTTGCGGGAAGACGCCCCACACCTGTGGTGGTTGCTCCTCCCCCTACTGAAATTGTGCCCTATAAAATACCAGCTGGTATTATCGATTATGTTTTGGCTGATCGTTATGCAGGAGACAGACATCCTGGTGAACACTTGCTATATCTGTCACAACTATGTTCATTATTTAAGCTTGCAGGTGTATCAAGGGAGTTTGTCATGAGGAAATTATTTGCCTTGTCACTGAAAGGAAAAGCATTGGAATGGTACAAGCTACTAAATGACTCTCACCTGCTGGAGTGGGAAGAGATCCAGTCTCTCTTTTACTCCAAGTTTTATCCTCTTCATGAAGTCCATGAGAATAGGAATTATGTTTATAATTTTTATCCTCATGACGGAGAGAGCATAGCTCAAGCTTGGGGGAGACTGAAAACGTTAATGCTAAAATGTCCTAACCATGGGCTCCCAAAAGGTATGATTATTACTAATTTCTATGCGAGGCTTTCTCGACATGATAAAGATTTGCTCGACGCTTCCTCTATGGGTTCTTTCACAAACAAAAAGATTGATGCTAAATGGGAACTCCTTGAAAGAATTCAATGCAACACTGAAGATTGGGAGATCGACAAAGGTAAAGAGTCAGGTATAATTTATGAGTATGATTGCATTAAGTCCTTTGTTGAAACTACAAGTTTTAATAAGTTTAGTGCTAAGTTTGGGCTTGATTCTCAACTCCTTGTTGATTTCCTCAAATCTTTTGCTTCACATCTTAATATGCCTAAGGAGGATTGGATCAAGCATCATAAACCTTTTAAAGAGACTTGCAAAGAAAATGAAATTGTTCATGATGATTGCAACATGCATGATCCGATTCCTAAAAATGAAGTTTTATATAAGCATGTTAATTTTTGTGGAGTGGATAGACCTTGTGAAAGGCCTATGATTGAAGAAGAGAAGTATTGTAAGCAACATAAGCATGAAAGAACAATCACTTGGGTCAGAGATTTAAATGAAATTGCTAGAGAATTGTGTGACCTTTATCCTTTTACTTGTGAACTTTGCCGTATATAGGGTCACTTTAATTTTCAATGCATGAACTTTCAAAACATAACTGTTAACCGGTTGTGTGATAACATGATCACCTCTGATCTTTATGATGAGCTTATGTTATTTTTGATGTGTGAAGAGTTATCAGAAAAGACTTCATGGCTAGATATTAATGCCATAGGAATAAAAAACACTTTGCAAAATTGCCATCTCTATTGTGTTGTTAATTGCCATGAAAATGATTACATAGGTAAGATTATAAAGGAGGGAACTTTACCAAAGTATAAAAATGTCTCTTATATTTCTGCTAATAAAAAGGAGAGTTTCTCCCAAGTTTCCCCTATTGTTTCTAATGATAAACCAGGATATGTGGAGAAGCTTCATCTCCAACCACTCCCTCCTAAGGTTAAGAAGAAGAAAAAGAAGAGGAGGAGGAAGAGGAGCAAGAAAGAAGAAGAATGGGTATCAACCTGGCCTGAGCATATTCCTCCCATCAACTTTTATCCTAACGATTGTAAATTTAAAGAAGAAGGTGAAGTTTATTGCCTTAATTATCATCTTGATGATACGTCCGTAGGTACTATTGAAGATGATTTTGATTATGATATGCATGTTACTTATTGTGATTGGGAAAATGATGATAATGCTACTTATGATCTTGAAAATCTTTTTGGTACCAACTCTGAAAGTGATGATATGGGAAGCTCTAAGCTTGGGGATGATAGGATTGCAAACCCTTTACCCACTAGTGATGTGATAATTGATAATTCTTTTGCTAGTAAGAATAAAGACAACATGATTACAAATATAGTTGCTAGCAATGATAATGCTCTTCTCTACTATGATGATGTCATAACTCCAACCTATAGTGATTATAAAGGTACCTATGACATAAGGAGAAATTATCCTTATGAAACTTGTCATAATCATGGAGGGAATTACTCCCTTGTGGAACACCACCCTCCTAATACACAAGTAATCTATAGTGTTCAAGTTGTTTATGATAGTCCTACTCCCACTATTACCAATGAGAAAGATTATGCTTATGAGGAGAGTAAGAGTACCTTTTTGCATGTGGATCATGGTAACAATGCTTTACGTGATGCTTATATTGTTGAGTTCATCCATGATGCCACTGAAATTTATAATGAGAGAGGGAGACTTGGTTCTAAATATCTTAATAATAAGAAGTTTCCTCTCTTTATGGTGAATATTTTGAAGTTATGCTTGTTTTGCCTTCCTATGCTAGTTGCTTTGTGCTTCAATGAATTATTCTATTGCAATATTCCTATGCATAGGAAGCATGTTAGGCTTAAATGTGTTTGGTATTTGCTTCTTGATGCTCTCTTTTGTTCTTCAGCTCTTATTCCTACGAGAGCATCATTAAAGTCTTAAGCCTATCTTTATGGCTATAAAGAAAGAGCTCTAGGGAGACAACCCTTGCTATGTTTACTTTCAGTTTTGGTGGTCTTGATGTTTGTTACTACTGTAGCAACATCATTGTATCTTTATTTTTCAGCTTTGTGCCAAGTTTAGCCTCTGATTGCAAGAAAGTTCAAAAGTTGTGACGTGCTGTCCAGGAAACAGATTATGTCCTTGGATAAAAAAATTCGTATAAAATCACCAGATCATCTTTTTGGTCTGAATTTTTTCGACAGCGTGCTCTATATAATTGTCTTTCGTGCGTCTGTTTTGAGTTTTTTGATTAGAGTTGCAGAAGTGCCCCGGAAAAATCATTTACTACCTGCTGTTCTGTTTTTCACAGATTCTGTCCTGTTTTGCTTTTCCTTCATTTTGCAAACCTAGAGCTTGCTTTTTCTTTGCAAAAACCTTTTGGCAATCTTGAGAAACAGTAGAACTTCAAGAATATCTTTATTTCCAGCAAGGAACAATTATTTTATTATGGGTACTAACCTCGCTAATCAGATTATGATGAGTTATGTATGAACGGAGTTTTCAAGTGTGCGAGGGAAGATGATAAAAAGATTCAGGAGTGTCAAACGCTCAAGCTTGGGGATGCCCCCATGCACCCCCAAGAAATATTCAAGGATACTCAAGCGTCTAAGCTTGGGGATGCCCCCGTGCATCCCCTTCTCCATCAACATTATCAGTTCGTCCTTCGTTCCACTATATTTTAATCACTTCATGTGTTATGTGCTATGCTTGGAGCGTCTTGTTTTAGTTTTCCTTTTAGTTTTCTTTAGCTTTTCATAACGAGTTGGAACTCAACTTTCTTTATGTGGGAGAGAAACACGCTCCACTTCTACCTAGAACATAACATAGAATTTGCATGTCTATCTTTGATGTGTGTGTTCTTTGTCTTTTAATAGCTACTATCATGCTTAGCTCTTAACTTTCATGCTTATCTTTTTAAAGAGCTTTTGTTTAGTTGGTTGCTTGAACTCTCTTTAGTTATCATGTTTATCTTATTAAGAGAGTTTGCTTCCGTTGCATTGGTTGATATGTCTATGATAAAGATGCTACGTGCATAATGGCGCTTAGTAGTTCATGTTTTCTTATGGTTAGTCTCAAATAGATGGGGGGTTCCCAATGTGTTATTGGAGTACCAACATGATTTGTTTGCCTATGATGTGGTATGGTTTAGTAATATCTTCCTTCAAAGAATTTATTTTGATTGACTTGGCGTATGCTCACGCATATTTAAGACTGTAAAGAAAGTCTGTCAAGCCTTGATGATCTTTTGTTTCTGAGTAGCGATATAACTTCCATGCCTAATTCAATGTTGCTTTGTCGCTCTGCATGATTATGACCGTCATTGCTCTCTTAGTTGGTCGGTCCCCGTCTTTTTCTAACCTTCGCCTGTACTAAGTGGACTGACTGCTTGTGCATCCACATCCTTTTAATCCAGTTATGCCATATGAGTCCACCATATCTTCCTACATGGTATTTACCTGCCATTCCTAACGGAGACTTGCATGTACCATCTCGAAATTATTCAAAGAAAAAGCAATCCTATTTTGTGCCTCTTTTTAAGTTCATGAGGAAGTAGTAGTTAATTCATGATCTTTTTAAGTTGGACAAGCTTCACCCCGGGATTGCATGTATAATGTGCAAACCCATAATACGAGAAGGAACTGGCATTGAGTGCGCCCGGCTCAAAAAGATAATATAACAAACAAACCCTCCTTCACGCTTTGTTCATGAGAAATCAGAAAACTTTGGCAGTGATAAACAAAGGAGATTAAGAGGATGTGATCGTCCTCATTCGGGAGCCGTTCCTCGAAACTTGTCCATCGCAAGAAGTGATTGAGTTGTCTGCTAGCATTCGTTGACGAAACATGCATGATCTAAAAAAATTATTACCTCTGTTTTAAAACCAAGAGCTCTGGTACATGTTTTGTCTTTGTTTCCGACTACGGCTTTTCAACCTTGCCAACAAAAGCCATGGTTCGAGAGTCTCCACCTTCTTTTAAAAGCACCAACTACTGAGAGCATGATTGTCATTCTGAGTGTAATGTGCATTGTCCCAATGTAGCATTGTCTTTTGCATGATTGTGATATCGTTTATTTTGAAATCATTGTATCTAGTCATCACTTAAACCTTGGAGGTGCCCCTGCATTTATGCTTCACTAAAGGGGCAAGCTAGATATCACTTTATCATATTTGCACATCATGTTCATTACAAATCTATTTGATGTTTCAATATCATATTGTAAAACTTTCAGTTCTTTGTGATTTTCTCATGAGGCAACTTAATTACTATAGATTCATTGTCTCAGTAAGCTTTTGTCATATGACTATGAAAAAGTCCTATATGGTTAATAGCATGTCACCGCAGAAATTATTCTTGTTATCATTTACCTACTCGAGGACGAGCAGGAATTAAGCTTGGGGATGTTGATACGTCCAAAACGTATCTATAATTTCTGCTTGCTCCATGCCTCTTTTGGGTGATATTGCTATGTTATTTATACGCTTCCATACACTTTTGATCATATTTGGACTAACCTATTAACTCAGTGCACCCCAGTGCCAGTTTCTGTTTTCGGCTGTTTTTGTATTTCAGGTTTTCACATTACGAGAACTGCCAGAAAAAATCCAGAAAAATTATATAAAAAATCAGCGTTCCGGAAGCTTCCATGCGGCCAAAGTAGGGTCGGAGGGGACCCACAGGGGCTCCAGGTGGCCTGCCCATGCGGCCCCCCTGGCCGCGCCGGGGGGCGCCTGGGCACCCCTGACCCCCTTTGATGCCCCCCTTTGGCATATATTTACACCGTGTCGCGGAAATCCTGATTCCAGACCCCTTTTCTCCAGACGCGATTCCGATCTCCGCCGCCATCGCCATCAAGCTTCGGGGGACCAGAATTCTTGCGCCGGCACCCTACCGGGACGGGGAAGTGCCCCCGGATTCATCTCCATCGACGTTGCTTCCTCCCTCCATGATGCGGGAGTAGTTCCTCCTCGGGGCTGAGGTTCTTACCAGTAGCTATGTGGTCAATTCTCTCTCCGATGATGTGATCTTCGTTGTGATCATAGGCTATGTTAATCTAGGGTGATCCCATGATATTTCCCCTTCCTCTATGTATTGGATTGATGTACTCACTTGTCTTTATCTAGTATAATCCCCGAGACCAAGGTGACAGCGGTCTATTGGACATGGATTAGAACAATATTTTCATGAGTGATTTCCTCTCTTGTGTGTTGATTTAAGATTGAGAGTCTCTTGGTGCTTGTCTTTGACTATCCTTTAGATATGTTGTGGTGATTGTGGGACTCTCTTTGGATGGCCGCGGTGACATTGGGAAATCCTTAGATTGAGAACTACGAACTTTGAGGTGTGCTTTTGTAGCCCTACATAATTCTTGCCCTCTCTTGACCATGAAGGAATGACCTCCGAGTGCGTCCCCTTTGCATGTTTTATGGGAAATATCATGCGATTCGATTATGTTAATGTTGTTGGGAGTTGCCACTAGTGAAAGTATGAAGCCTAGGCCTTGTTTCCACCATTGCAATACCATTTGTGCTCACGTTTACCACTTGTTTGCTTGCTGCACTTTTTATTACAGATTTATATTACTTTGTTTTGCCATCCATATCACTTGCCATTTAACATCTCTTCGCCGAACTAGTGCACCTATACATCTAACAAGTGTATTAGGTGTGTTGGGGACACAAGAGACTTCTTGTATCTTAGTTGCAGGGTTGCTTGAGAGAGACCATCTTCAACCTCTACTTCCCTGAGTTCGATAAACCTTAGGTCATCCACTTGAGGGAAATTGCTGCTGTCCTACAAACCTCTGCGCTTGGAGGCCCAACATAGTCTACAAGAGTAGAAGCGTGTGTAGACATCAACATCAAAACTCATAAACTCATAATATCGATCGTCATTAAACGTTAAGCGTGCGGACCCTACGGGTTCGAGAACTATGTAGACATGACCGAGACTCATCTCCGGTCAATAACCAATAGCGGAACCTGGATGCTCATATTGGCTCCTACATATTCTACGAAGATCTTTATCGGTCAAACCGCATAACAAGATACGTTGTTCCTTTTGTCATCGGTATGTTACTTGCCCGAGATTCGATCGTCGGTATCTCAATACCTAGTTCAATCTCGTTACCGGCAAGTCTCTTTACTCGTTCCGTAATACATCATCTCGTGACTAACTCATTAGTCATTTTCTTGCAAGGCTTATTATGATGTGTATTACCGAGAGGGCCCAGAGATACCTCTCCGACACTCGGAGTGACAAATCATACTCTTGATCTATGCCAACACCACGAACACTTTCGGAGACACCTGTAGAGTATCTTTATGATCACCCAGTTATGTTGTGACGTTTGATATCACACAAGGTGTTCCTTCGGTATTCGGGAGTTGCATAGTCTCATAGTCATAGGAACATGTATAAGTCATGAAGAAAGCAATAACAGTAAAACTAAACGATCATAGTGCTAAGCTAACGGATGGGTCTTGTCCATAACATCATTCTCCTAATGATGTGATCCCGTTGATCAAATGACAACTCATGTCTATGGCTAGGAAACATAACCATCTTTGATCAATAAGCTAGTCTAGTCGAGGCATACTAGGGACATACTGTTTTGTCTATGTATTCACACATGTACTAAGTTTCCGGTTAATACAATTCTAGCATGAATAATAAACATTTATCATGATATAAGGAAATAAATAATAACTTTATTATTGTCTCTAGGGCATATTTCCTTCAAACAGTGCCCCTATAACCCCATTACGGTTACGTTTCCGTTACCATTCTTGAACCAAACACCTCCTAAGACTTTTCTCTTTACGCGAATCTTTCACATCTTTTCTCTTGTGGTTTTTGGCTGTTAGATTTCCGTGTGATCCCATTTTACTAACTGGGCCAAATGTCCTAGAGAGGAGCTACTCGCGTGTAAAATCAGGTCATTTTGGTTAATTGGGTAAAGCGTGGAGGCCCTGTCAAGTTTTGACCCTCACTCTATGGGTGCGCTAGGGTTGGAGCACAAGCGAGGAGTGTTGTCAAATCCTCCTCTTTGCTCCACTTCACGCTTCCTCATCCAAGCGGTCACCCGAGGCCATCTCATCAACTCGTGAACACAACCCCACCTCTTCCACGAGGCCTACTTCTTTTATACCTTGTCCCTCGACTTGGTAGGGTGGTGTCGATGAAAAAGATCGAGAAAATGGGTCTAAAGGGGGGTTAGACCCTTTAACACGATAAAGTTGCAATTTTTATTTTTCTTTAAGTTGTAGTTGTTTTTAGCACATGTTAAGGTACACAAGGAACATTGCACACAAGCATACAAAGAGTATAAGCAGCGGAAAGAGTAAAGCATGCAAGTGCAGGATTGTAAAGGGATGGACTTTGGAAAGTGCAAGCGCAATGGAGATGCGGAGAATAGGGCGTGGTTCCGATAAGTGGTGATATCGTTAAATCCACGAAGGGTAACGGCTGCGCGAGTCCACGGAGGGCTCCACCCACGAAGGGTCCACGAAGAAGCAACATTGTCTATCCCACCATGGTCATCATCGATGAAGGACTTGCCTCATTCGGATAGATCTTCACGAAGTAGGCGATCTCCTTGCCCTTACAAACTCCTTGGTTCAACTCCACATCATGTCGGATGCTCCCAAATGACACCTAACCAATTTAGAAGACACCACTCTCCAAAAGGTAATAGATCGTGTGTTGATGATGAACTCCTTGCTATTGTGCTTCAAATGATAGTATCCCCAACACTCAACTCTCTCACACAGATTTTGGCAATGGTGGAAGAAGAATTTGAGTGGAAAGCAACTTGGGGAAGGCTAGAAATCAAGGTTCAAATGGTAGGATTGAAATATGTTGATCTCAACACATGAGTAGGTGGCTCTCTCTCAAAAAATGAATGGTGGAAGTGTAGGCACATTCTGATGGCTCTCCTCTGCGAGGAAGAAGGGGTGGAGGGGTATATATAGCCTCCACATAAAATCCAACCGTTACACACTTTTGACCCAACTCGGTGGCACCGATCTACGTAAAAGATATGAATGTTAGGAATCTCGATGGGACCAACTGAAACAACTCGGATGGACCGATGTGCAATGGCTAGGGCAAACTTCATCTCGGTGGCACCGATTGCATCATCTCGGTGGGACCGAAGTGAAGCAATAAGACAACAGAGAGAGTTGGCAAGCCATCTCGGTTGTACCGATTGCAAATATCGGTGGGACCAAAATAATTGCAACAAGGCAACAAAGAGTTGGGAAGGCCATCTCGGTGGGGTCGACCGTATTGGTGGATCTGATTTGTTAGGGTTTGGTTGAGACGATTGTCCAGATGAACTCGTTGGCTCCGGATAGGAAATTTTTATGGTGCCAAGTTGGAATGTAGGGTTTGGACATATTTGGATGGAGAAAGTGGTTGTTTTTTTGGAGCAATACCACTAAGCACTTGAGCAACCAGATCATTAAGCAACACCTCATTCCCTTTTAATAGTATTGGTTTTCCTATGGACTCAATGTGATTTTGGATCACTTAAACAAAAATGTAGAGTCTTGAGCTTTTGCCAATCAATGTCCTTAGAATTTTGAAGGAGTCCACATCCTCTTGTCCTTGCCATGCCACTTGTTGAACTTGTCTGAAATATACTAGATAAAATTGTTAGTCCAACAGAAGATATGTTGACATTAATTACCAAAACCATCAAAGGAGAACTTTTGCTTCCAATCTCCCCCTTTTGGTAATTGATGACAACATACATCAAAGCTTCAAGTAAATGATATGATGAGTAGTAAGTAAAGCTTTGGAAGACATGTAACTTGCATGAGCTCCCCCTACATGTGTGCAATCATGTAATGATAAAATTGTGAAGACATGTGAGTGCAGAATATGTCAGAGTGAGTGATGAGTTACATGCATCTAGGACATACGCATCAGAGCAAAAAGTAATGAGAGATGTACCTTCATATTTATGATACCCTCTTGCAAACAGTATGTGCAAAAACAAAAGGTCATCATGCACATGAGTGGGATGTATATACTTACCTTGTGATCCCTGAATCGACTCTTGAAGAAGCAAGCTTGAGAACAACAAGGTTAGATAATACAAGAGAACTCCAATCAAGAAAGAGACTTCAAGATCCATGAGAATGCCAAGACTGGGATGACATGTAATTGGTGAGTATCATGGAGTGGGTACTACATTTAAGTATAGACATGTCCCGAAAGAATTAATGATTTGCAATGAATTTTCAAGGATTATTCTCCCCTAAACATAAACTTCCTCTCCCCCTAAATTTAATACTGGGTAATGGGAGTGTTTAATGCTATGGTTAGATTTTACCTTAATACTTTTCTCGTAGTTGCGGATGCTTGCGAGGGGGTTAATCATAAGTAGCAGGTTTGTTCAAGTAAGAACAACACCTAAGCACAGATCCACCTACATATCAAATTATCAAAGTAGCGAACACGAATCAAGCCAACATGGTGAAAATGACTAGATGAAATTCCTGTGTGCCCTCAAGAACACTTTGCTCATTATAAGAAACTGTCTTGGCCTGTCCTTTGCCACAAAAGGATTGGGCTACCACTACTAGAATCTGGGAATTTGCCATCTGCCCCCTCTTTGCCGTCTGCTACCTGATGGCAAAGAGACTCTTTGCCGTCTGCTTTGGAAAAGCAGACAACAAAGAAAGAGCTGATGGCAAAAATACTCTTTTCCATCTGCCCCCTCTTTGTCGTCTGCCAGCTGACGGCAACGAGGTAAAAGGCAGACGGTAAAGAGCCTGGAGGGCCCCACGGTGCACGGCGTGGCTAGGTCAACTTCTTTGCCGTCTGCTAGCAGACGACAAAGAAGTGGTGTGGGCCAGCCATAACGGTCCCTCTCTTTGCCGTCTGCTAGTAGACGACAAAGAGGGTGACTTAACGGGGCATCCCGTCTCTCTCTCTCCCCTCACACCTCTCATCTTACCCCTAGCCCGAGCCACCGCCGACCTGCCCCGCTGCCGACCTGCCCCGCCGCCGCCCCCGGAGCCCGAGCCACCGACCAACCCCGCCCCTAGGTGCCCACCCTGCCATTGGCCCGCCCTCCTGCCTCGCCCAACGGACCCACGCCGCGGCGGCCACCCTGCCCTGCCCCGTCGCCGGAGTCGCGCCGCCCCGCCACGCTGCCGGATCTGCGCCGCTCCGCCGCCGAAGCCGCACCACCCCACGCCGCCCCCTCCCCGCGGCCTTCCTCCACCGCCAGCCTCCCCGTGGCCACGAGCTAGGTAATATTTTTTTCTAGCTTTTATGTTTAGTTTATTTCAGCTTAGTTTAGTTTAGTTTAGGTTTAGGTTTAGATTTAGTTTAGTTTAGATTTAGTTTATTTCAGCTTAGTTTAGTTTAGTTTAGGTTTAGGTTTATATATGGTTAAAGAGGAAAAAGGAAAAGAAGGAAGAAGAAGAAGAAAAGAAGAAGAAGAAGAAGAAGAAGAAGAAGAAGAAGAAGAAGAAGAAGAAGAAGAGGAGGAGGAGGAGGAGAAGGAAAGAAGAGGAAGAGGTAGAACAGG
>LR738713.1:573705372-573733054 GCA_902687465.1 Secale cereale | reverse complement strand
GGCACCACCGACACCCCTACCCCCAACACGACACCCCGACACGGCACCCCGACCCCGACATAGCAGCCCAACCCCGACACGACACCTCCCTAAAAAGGTGCTCTTCGGCCTTCCTGAGGCCGACGAGGTCATATATTTGTGAATTATGAGTTAGGTCATATATATTTTTCGATTTTGTTATAAAAAACATCATATTTGTGTTGATCGGGTGGTTTTAAATTTGCAGTTGTCTCGTCGCTGCGAGGGTCTGGTGTTCGACGACCTCCCCGTGCATTCGACGAGCTCCGCCCCTGTGTTCGTGGGTGAGCACAAATGACATCTCCTCCTCCCCCCTTCATTTGCTCTGTTCTGGTCTTCGTGCCGATGAAACTTGCTAGCTATATGTGTCAATCATCAGTATGCGTAACCACTATGCGTCTCCCGTTCGAAAGGGTTACATTTATAAATATGCATGCATTTACATATTTATAATCATGATTCTTTCGAATTGGCCAACGTTATCCATGGACAGCCCGAGTATGTGTAGATTGGGTTCGGTTTCCCATATGCTCTGCTCCGGATCCGATGCAGAATTTCGTCAGTGCCTCCCTGTTGTTCTCCGGGTACACATCCTCTCTGCTTATTGCCGAGACGTGTATCAGGAGAACAGCGGGGAGGTGCTGCCAAAATTTTGCGTCGGATCCTGGGCAGAGCATGGGAAAACGAACCCAATCTACACATACTCGGGTAGGATTAGGACCTATCTTTACCTATTAGCGTGTAGGTTGCATGAACGTAATAAAACTGACAAACTCCATTAACTGATGGATATGGTTTGCTTAATTATGTATATATTTCTTGTGTGTCCAGTAGGAAGTCAATATGAGTGATCGTGCGTGGATGTACACCGGTTACACTAGACAGAAAGTTTGGACCGAGGAATGGTTAACAAAAACCAAGGGGTTTGTTAGAGACGCATTTGCAAAAGGCCAGAAAAAAGTTGGTGCCCCTGTGTCCGGTGCGACAACTATAATAAGAGGGACGAGCTTGAAATGAGTAAAGACCTGCAGAAGTTTGGTTTTACGCCTGGTTACACAGTCTGGACATTTCATGGTGAGTCCGCCCAACGTGCCAGAGCCGAGGTGGCTCGTCGTCGCACCGATGAGCATGGTACCGAGATGGAAGACATGGTGCAAGACTTTGACGATGCTCGGGACTTGGACGAGGAGATGGAGGAATCTACAAAGGCCTTCACTAAAATGTTGGAGTCCTCAAAATGTCCTCTCCACGAGCACACTGAGCTTTGTTAGCTGGATGTCATCTCACAAATAATGGCTTTGAAGGCTCAATTCAACTTGGGCAGAGAATGCTACGACGCGATGATGACAGTATTCGGACGATTTTCTACCCAAAGGCCATGTGCTACCTGCAAACCTGTACCAGTCAGACAAAATCCTCCGTGCTCTTAAGATGCCCTATGAGAAGATACATGCCTGTGAGAAAGGATGTGTCTTATTTAGGCTTAAGTATGAGGACTTGAACTATTGTCCCATTTGCAAGTCTTCCAGGTATGTTGTGGTAGACAACGGTATGGGTGAGAAGACGCAGACCAAAATAACCGTTAATGTTCTTCGGTATATGCCAATCATACCAAGACTTCATTGTCTTTTCATGGTTGAAGAGACAGCCAAACATATGACATGGCACAAAACGGGCAAAAGAACCGAACTAGATGCAGATGGGAATGTGATGATGGTGCACACATCGGATGATGAAGCGTGGAAGCGCTTCGATGCATTACATAACGAAAAAGGCAAATCCAAGGCATCCTCGAGTCGCCGTCAGCACGGATGGGTTCAGTGTTTGGTCAGATGGCAGCCCAATACATTTGTTTGCCCGTGTTTGTCATTCCACTCAATCTCCCCCGGGCAGATTATGCAAAGAAAGAACATTTTCCTGACGTTGATAATTCCAGGGCCCAACTATCGGGGGAAGAATACGAATGTGTACATGCAGCCGCTTAAGGACGAATTGCAAGAAGCTTGGGATAATGGGTTCAAGACATATGATGCCTTTAGCAAACAAAACTTCATAATGCGTGCCTCGTACATGTACTCGACCCATGACTTGCCGGCGTATGCACTATTCGTTGGCTGGTGTGTGCTGATGGCTTCTCGCCCCTTGTTGGTTACCCCAAGTGGAAGGTTTGAGATGCAGTGTAGCGGAAGTTTTCCCTTGGCAAAGATACCAAGGATCGATTTCCCCTGAGACTCACAGTTTCAACAAGAAGGTGTCAACTGCTAACGGCGCCAGATATTAGCAATCAACGTGGACCTGCACACAGATACAAATAACTTTGGTCCCAACGAGTACAGAGAGGTTGTCAATCCCTCCGGCCTTGTCGTTTACAAAGGATCAAACGCAAGTGATAATAGTGATAGGTTTTGCTGCAAATAGTAAGTAAAAGCGGAAAGTAAATAGCGGATGTGATCAATGATGGTAATATGGACCGGGGTCCCATGATGTTCACTAGTGATGTCTCTCTCCCAAAAGACGATAAAACATCTATGTGAGGTAAACGAATTACAGCTGGGCAATTGACAGAATTATGTGCGCAAACCAATGCTAACTATGTTACAAGAAAGGTAGAGGTTCAAAGCATGGGCGGTACGCCAAGGCAAGTAGACCGAAATCCATCTGCATCTACTACTAATCATCCACCTTGAGATATCTATCCAGAACATCTCGTTGGTATTAAGTTGCAAGTCCCACCCATAGTGTAAACTCAAAGCAACAGACAACTGCATTAAAAGAACTTTGCGTAAAGTAAACAATCCTTGCACCCGCGGGCACAAGCACCGTTGTTTTCCCCCTTGTGGCAACAGCACATCCCCTAGACTCATGTTTCTGTCACTCAAGCTAGTCATCGAGGGGCATGAACCCACAATCAAGCATAACGTTCCCTCTTGGAGTCACTACCTACTACTTGGCCAAAGCAATAAATAACAACGGAGAACATGCAAGAATTACTTACGAACATAAATATAAAAGAGGTAGATCAAATATATTACTCAAACACAATCTGAACATAATCTCACAATCCATCGGATCCCAGCAAACTCAACATAGCAACATCATAAGGATTACATATGTGCCTCGATCATGTAGGGCAGCTCACGAGGTCTAATTAGTGAAGCACAAGAAGGGGAGGAGAACATCACATAGCTACTGGTCATGGACCCATGGTCCAAGGGAGACTACTCACAACTCATTCGGGAGGCGTCCATGGTGGTGGAGAGGCTCCCGGTGGTGATCCTTCCCTCCGGCAGGGTGTCGGGAAGAGTTCTCTTGGTGCTCCCGATCTTGGAAGCGCGGTGGCGGCGGAACAGAGATGAGATCGCGAAAAAGGGTTCCCGTCTCGAGGGTTTCGGGACACGATATACATATATGCCAAAGGGGGGCATCAGCGGAGGCCTGGGGGGCCCAGGCGCCCCCCCCGGCGCGGCCAGGAGGGGGGCCGCGCCACCAGGGCGCCTGGAGCCCTGGTGGCCCCCCTCCGGCTCTACTTCGGGTGCCAGGAAGCTTCTGGAACGCTGATTTTTTATATAATTTTTCCGGGATTTTTCTGGCAGTTCTCGTAATGGGAAAACCTGAAATACTAAAACAGCAGAAAACAGAAACTGGCACTGGGGTGCACTGAGTTAATAGGTTAGTCCAAATATGATCAAAAGTGTATGGAAGTGTATAAATATCATAGCAATATCACCCAAAAGAGGCATGGAGCAAGCAGAAATTATAGATACGTTTTGGACGTATCATGTGCATGGAAGGTTCCCGTGCCCCACATGCAAGGGAGCTCTTGAGTTTCGTTGGCTGACGGCAGGGCACAAGTATACTTGCTTCGACTTGCATAGACCATTTCTAGATCCACGCCATAAGTTCAGGAAAGACAAGAAGAACTTCATCAAAGGTAGAGTTGTCAAACACTCTGCAGCACCTGTGTTGATAGGCCAACAGACCCTAGATCAGTTAAACGCTCTCGAGTCAGATCCAGAGCGTCCAGGGTATTTCAAGGGGTATAATAAGGATTAACATCCCAATTTTTCAATTTGGAATGTTATACATAGATCATATTGCATTGCATATTTAATTGCATTTTTGTGCGTGGCGATCCTCGAATATTCTAAGCAACTCAAGGACCTACGGAGAGAGTTGGGAATTCTACCGTTTTCGTATTTGAGTTTTCTCGAATACCTGTATGGGGATCACGTTGGTTTTAATTATTTTCTCTTCCTAAAAATATTTCTTGATAAAATATATGAGCGGAGATAATACGACTTCTCCAAAATAAAAGAAATATTGGAGGAAAAATATTAAAATCACTTTTGGTTTTATTCGGATTTATTTGTGATTTTATTTGCATAGGAAAAATGCGCGTTTATCAAAATTACATTTAGGTCCGGGAAAATTGTTCACTTTGTCCTATATTTTTTAGAGGACGGTGAAAATTTATTTCAGAATTTTTGGAGCTCGTTTAGTATTTTATTTTTGTGTTTTTCGGCATCAAGATATTCTTAAAAAAAAGTTCAGTTCGGACGGAACTGGGCCGAAGGCCCAGCCAGCCTGTAGCGCCACCGCCTTCCCCGTCGTGGCCGAGCCGGACTCCCGCCGAGTCCACCTCGCTGCCCCCTGGCGCAAGCAAGCACCCCCCGGCTCCTATATAAGCCGAGCCCTCCTTCTCGCCGCCACCCTCCACCGCCGCCGCAGCCGCCCGCGTCGCCGAGCCCGCCGCCTGTGTCGTGCCCCGCCGCCGTTGTCGCCGCACTCCACCACCACACCGCCGCACACTGTCACCGCGCCGTCGTGCCGTGCCCCGCCGGAGCCGCCGCCTCCGCATAGGCCGCCGCCGTCGCCTCCACGCCGCCGTGCCCGCCGCCCGCCTCGCGACCCGTGTTGTTAACCCGCCGCCCGACCCATTTAGGTAAAGGTCGGTTTTCTTTTTAGACCATTCGATTTAAAAAAAAAACCTAGATCTGTTCTTTTAAAATAGAACGATTCGTTTTCGGTTTAGTTCGTTTGCGGACGTTCGTTTAAACGAACGTTGTTCGCCTGTTAGCCGCAGACACCGAACATTCGTTCGTTAGCTTGTTCTTCCATTTTCTTTTTCAGGGCTTTATCCGCGATGATTTTCGATCGCGATTTCTGCCCTGATCTTGTTTTTCGTTTTTCTTTTCGCTCGAAAGTCGGAATCAGGTGATTCAAAATCCCAGATCTTCGTCTCGAAGCCCTCTTTCCGTTTAACCAACTTGAACAAGGTTTTGCGAATGTAAAATTTGACTTTAGATCAATCTAGTAAATGGATCTTGTTTCTTTCGTAGTTTGAGTTTCGTTGCTGCGTTTGATTTGATTCTTTTTGCAAACCGGAGTTCTTAAGTTAAACTTTCCAGTTAGATCTTCTTGTTTGGAGTTCTGTTTGTGCAACTTCGCTTGATTGCTTATGTATGCTATTGTTTGCTTGCGATAGAATACCTGGACTGCGAAGCGTGCTGCTATGAGTCTCTAGGTTTTGCGAATCATCGGCAAGGCAAGTAACACTTTGATCATACCCCTTTAATACCCAGTTTTTATGCATTAGATCAAACCCTCACACATTGCATGAGTAGGATCTCTTAATTTGTGGGCTTGGGAAGTAGATTGAGGTAGAACTTATTACCTGCATTATTTTCAAACCCTTGGGAGTTACTTCTACGTTATGCTTAGGTTGCCATGCTATGCTCGTAGATGTGTTTTGGGTTTGAGTGAAATCCATGACAGATGTGAGATGTTAATTAATGGTTCAACTTAAGGTGGCTACTTGAATACACATCTAGGTGGATTGGTTGCAGGGCACCTGGAGAATCCAGTGTTGTCCTAGGAAATCATGGGGTTCCGTGTGATTTTTCTTATGGAATGCCACCCAAGCTCAAAGGGATCATAAAACTATTCATGCTAGAAACTTCCGTGTGTAGCCACAATGCCATTATGGGCTATGGCATAGTATGAGTAAGTTGTGTGAGCTTTTTCAGTGGTGGACTAGCAGATGTAGGGGAAAGTAGGTGTACCGGTCCACCCGGGGTAAAGAGTAAATGCTTCTGAAAGACTGTGTTTCGGTCATCCGTTTCTCAAACACCATGCAGTGCGAGAAATCCAACGGAGGAGATCGAGTCTTATGGGGAAAAGTGCACAAACCTCTGCAGAGTGTACAAACTGATCATGATTAGTCGTGTCCTCGGTTATGGACAATCTTGAGAATCTGGTACTTGAATTATTGGTTGATCTCATCACTCAAAAATTTAATTTTTTGGGTTAATGATTACTTTAATTGAGATTGAGTTGGAGGTACCTTCTCAATGATGTTTCAACTACCATGATAGTTAAAATAAAAGTTATTCATTTGTTGTAGGAAAAAAATGGCTTTACGCAAAAACTTTAACCTTAGAGCCTCCACCAGCTAAATATGCATATAGTGTTAGCCTTTATTTCCGTTCTTGCTCTACTGTGTTATCTTGCCAGCATATTTCATGTGCTGACCCGTTTTCGGGCTACAACATGTTACATTGCAGACTTTTCAAACAAGGAGTAAGACGTGCTAGGTCGTTTGTCATGCACTCAGCTATGCCGTTGGAGTTGATGGACTCACTTATCTTCCAAGCCTTCCGCTGTTATTTTGTTAGATGGCCTTATGCCATAGACTTCTGTAATAAGTTCTCTTTTGAGATATTCGATGTAATAAGTGTGTGATTGCCACTCTGTTATAAATCCTTCAAGTACTATGTGTGTCAGCATTACCGATCCAGGGATGACACAGAACACAGAGAGTTCGGTCCATTCGGATCACGGTCGCTACAAGATGGTATCAGAGCACACGCTAACTGTAGGACACGACCACTAAGATAAACCCGAGGTCACTCTTCTCTACTCATTTCTAACTCCTCTCCATTTTCTACTCTTTAGGATGGTGGACCCAAGGAACAAGTTCACTCAATCAGATGAAGACACGCCTTTTGGACGACACTTGAAGGAAGTCACTAGGTACCTGAATATAGGAATACCAAGATTCACCGGGACCTACACCGCCACTTTACCGGAAGAGGAGCGATGGAGTATTCAAGTTCAAATTCCCCAGAGAACCTTCGCGCATCCACTGAGCCCATAGAGTTTTCTTTTGATGCACCAACCTAGAGCCTAGGCAAGAGTATGGCAACCCACATCACCATGGGACGTATTGGAGAAGTCTACAAGCAGGAGCTGAAGGACACCATCTACCAGATTTGTGGACACCGAGATGAGCGATGGGACATGATCAGTACCCGGAAGGACAGGTCCATTGCAGCGTTCATCCAGGAGTTAAACCAGCACATTCGTCGACAGGAGCACCAGATGTGCGCAGGGATGATAGATATGAAGAAGGATCTAACCAAGAACTTGGAGTTAGAAGAGGATCTCAAGTCTACACGTGACATATACGAGGAGGAGATGATGATACTTGTGGAGAAGGATGATTTGACGAGGAAGCTAGGAGTATTCATGGGAGATCCAGCACCAGGAAAAGAAGAAGAAGAAGAACCCAAGGAGATTCATTCTGAAGACTACATCATCATCGACGACACGGACTCAGACCCCGATGATAGTGATGATGAAGACTACGAAGATGAAGCTGGAGCAAATATCATGGAATCTTCCGTCGATCAAAATTTCTAGACGACCACCCCATGACTAGTAGTTTTTCCCGCATAAATTAGAAGTTAGAGCACTTTTGTAACGTTAGTTAGATCTTTGTAAGCCCTTGCTTGAAATTGAGTGGTGTGATATGATTGTGTTTGTCTCATGTGCATATGGGTAGTGAATTTTCCCTTAGACCTCATTTCTATTCTGATCTCTTCCCTCTACACCCATCAAATCCCTTCGAGACGTGAGCCCGGATTTCAGTTCCCCCCTGAGCTCACTCAGTTGATCCAGCAGCAGAACACTTTGATGCAACTTCTTGTCCAGAACACTCAGAACAACTAGAACAACGACAACAACCCTCCACCACCACCACCCATGGACAACCTGACACGTTTCTTAAGGTTGTGAAAGTGCAACTAATCCCCGGGTGGTTTTGGTAATTAATAACAACATATATATCATTGAACTAATAGTTACTTGAGAATCATTTCAGAGAAGTTCAGTGATATGGGTATGGAAATGACTGAAGAAGTGGACCCCTCAAAATGCTAAGGCAAGCATTGGCAAAAGCTCAAGACTCCATTTTTGGTTTAGTGATCAAAGATCACATTGAGTCCATAGGAAAAGCCAATACTATTAAAAGGGGATGAGGTTGTGTTAATGATCTGGTTGCTCAAGTGCTTAGTGATATATCTCCCTCAACTATCAGCAACTTTCACTACTATACACACTCATAAGTAATCTCGGACAAACCGATTCTTCCAACTCAGTCCCACCGAGATGAACCACCTCAGCCATAAGCCAAACCCTAGAAATATCGGTCAATCCGAGTTTGAGATCGGTCTCATCGAAACTGGACTGCCAACCTTCTGTAACCATTTGACATCATATCGGAATATCCGAGTTCCTATCTTTGACTCATATCGGACAAACCGAGATGGTATTTTCGGTCCCACCGAAAATCCCAACGTTCACTATATTTGAACTTTCGGTCTGACCGAGTTTTCACTTCGGTCTCACCGAGATTGCTCAATTATGTGTGTAACGGTTGGATTTTGTGTGGAGGCTATATATACCCCTCCACCCCCTCTTCATTCGTGGAGAGAGCCATCAGAAAGTACTACCACTCCTACCTTACACTTTCTGAGAAGAGAACTACCTACCCTTGTGTTGAGATCAAGTTGCTCCATTCCTACCATATGAAACTTGATTTCTAACCTTCCCAAGTTGCTTTCCACTCAATCCTTTCTTCCACCACAGCCATATCAGTGAGGAGAGTTGAGTGTTGGGGAGATTATCATTTGAAGCACAAGAGCAAGGAGTTCATCATCATCTACAACATCTATTACCTTTTGGAGGGTGGTGCCTCCTAGATTGGTTAGGTGTCGCTTGGGAGCCTCCGTCATCGAGATGTGGAGTTGAACCAAGAAGTTTGTAAGGGCAAGGAGATCGCCTACTTCGTGAAGATCTACCCGAGTAAGGCTAGCCCTCCGTGGGCGTAGGCCATGATGGAATAGACAAGGTTGCTTCTTCGTGGACCCTTCGTGGGTGGAGCCCTCCTTGGACTCGCGCAGCCGTTACCCTCCGTGGGTTGAAGTCTCCATCAACGTGGATGTACGATAGCACTACCTATCGGAACCACGGGAAAAATCATTGCGTCTCCAAATTGCGTTTGATCTTCTCCACCTCTCTTTACTACATGTGCAATTTACTTTCCGCTGCTTATACTCTAGAATTGCATGTGTAGGGTGATACTTGACTTGATCTTAATTGTGAAACTACCTAAAACTGTTCTTTGTCAAAGGCAGAATTTTTATATTTACAAGTAGTCTAATCACCCCCCCTCTAGACATACTTTCGATCCTACAAGTGGTATCAGAGCTTTGGTCTCCATTGTTTTGGTTTCCATTGCATTGGACTCCATAAGCTTGGTTTCACAACCTAGGAGAGTATGGCGTCTAGTGAGGGTAATTATCGTAGAGGTCCTTACTTTGATGGTACAAATTTTGCTAGTTGGAAGCATAAAATGAAAATGCATATTCTTGGTCATAACCCAGCCGCATGGGGCATTATTTGTGTTGGTATGCAAGGTGAATTCTTCGAGGAAGGAAAAGTTCCGGATCGCGAAGCTACACCGGAGGAGTTGCGGATGTTGCAAAACAATGCTCAAGCTTGTGACATTCTCTTCAATGCCTTGTGTCCCGAGGAGTTCAACAAAATCAGCCGTCTTGAGAATGCTAAAGAGATTTGGGATACTTTGGTTGAAATGCACGAAGGTACTGAGTCTGTGAAGGAATCAAAGCTAGATATTCTTCAAGGTCAACTTGACAAGTTCAAGATGAAGGATGGTGAAGGAGTCGCTGAAATGTACTCTAGGCTTGCTCTCATCACAAATGAGATTGCCGGCTTAGGAAGCGAAGAAATGACCGACCGATTCATCATCAAGAAGATTCTAAGAGCTTTGGATGGAAAGTATGACACCGTGTGCACTTTGATCCAAATGATGCCAAACTACAAGACTCTCAAGCCAACTGAAGTCATTGGAAGAATTGTTGCTCATGAGATGACACTTAAGGATAAGGAAGAGCTTCACAACAAGTCAAGTGGTGCTTACAAAGCTACAAGTGATGCTCCCACAACCTCAAGTGACAAGTTAATTTCCAATGAAGAGATAAGCCTAATGGTTAAGAACTTCAACAAGTTCTACAAGAATAGAGGCAAAGAAAGAAGCTCAAATTCTAGATCATATGACGAAAAGAGATCTTCTAGTCGTGATCGAAACTGCTACAATTGTGGAAGACCCGGACACTACTCAAATGAGTGTACGGCTCCCCACAAGAGAAGAGAAGAATCTCCAAGAAGAAGATCAAGAGATGAGTCACCTCGGAGAGAGAGAAGGAGTAGAGATGATCGTTATGAACGAAGACCATCTCGGAGAAGCAAGGATTCGGAGAGGAAAGACAAGTCATCAAGGAGCTACACAAGAACAAGACATCAAGCTCATGTAGGTGAATGGGTCTCCGGCTCCGACTCCGACAATCAATCCGATGGAAGCTATCACTCCGACTCCGACTACAGTCAATATGAAGGTGTTGCCGGACTTGCTCTCGTATCCTCCAACTCCAACTCCTACGACTTATTTGATTCACCAAATGAGGGAATTGGAAGATGCTTCATGGCTAAAGGCCCCAAGGTAACACACCCTGAATTCATTGACTTTGATAGTGATGAGGATGACTTGCTTGGTGAAGATGAGCTCTTGCATGATAAATCTAGTGAGCTTAGTAACGATGAAAATGCTAGTAGTCTTTATAGTCGAGAAGAGTCGAATGACAATGCTATGAAGGAGATTGAGCGTCTAACTAAAGAACTAAACACTCTTAAGTTAGCTCATGAAACAACTCAAGAAGATCATAGAGAGCTCCTAAGATCTCATGAGAAGCTACGCTTCGAGAAGCTCACTCTAGATCAAGAACATGAGTTTCTAAAAGCGATCAATGACGATCTTCGAAAGAAGAGTTCTTCATATCTTGCCAAACGACTTCTCTTGTCTAATTTCTTGCCACCTATTAAGACTAAGCATGACAAGCATAAGAAAAATTCTTCCTCTAGTAGTAACAATAACCATGTTAAATCTAATATTGTTGCTTCTAGTAGTTCTCTTGATTCCACTAACAATGTTTCAAGCCAAGTTACACTTGAGCAAGAAAATAGCTTATTGAAGGAAATCATAGAGAAAGGTGTCTACAAGAGTCTTGCCGGAAGCAAGAACTTTGAGGAAATTGTTCGCAAACAAGGAAGGCACCGGAAGAATCAAGGGATTGGTTTTGAACGAAAGTTCAACGCCGAAGGTGTTGAGTGGGAAGAAGGTCAATACCCTACTCCACAGTTTGTTTCTCAAAAGGAGAAGTATGATCCTACTTCTTCCAATGTGGAACAAGCTCAAGATGACCTTCCACCACAAGACCACAAGCTAAAGGCCAAGGACAAGCTTCAAGAGGAGATTGATGCATTCATTGAAGCACCTCAAGCCATGGTCAAGTGGGTTCCCAAGGACACGTCAAGTTCTACTTCGTCAAGCTCAACTACAACCCCAAGGATTCCCATCAAGATGATGTGGATCCTGAAGAAGAAGAACTAGAAGGTTCTTGAGGGTGACTCCGCCAACATACTTCACTCACATTCATTTTGGCAACTTGTGCAATTAACTTCCACATCATGCACTAGTTCATGGAGTCACAAACCCTCTTGTTGGTAAGTCAAGGGACAAGGTAATCATTGCTTTCATGGACATCATCTATTGTGAACTTCAATCTATGTCTATGGATATTCTTGTTTGTTCCTTGTGGGACTAACCCATGTAGGTATTGAAAGTGCCCTAATCCAAAGGATAGCTCCCAACTCTTGATGATCTACATCAACATTGAGCATCCACATCTTCAACATATACATGAAGTCTTCTACGACAACCCAAGGTTAGTTTGATCCTTTAAAAGGGGTTCTCACATCTAGGGGGAGCTTTGCTCTAAAAATTGAGCTAAAGCATCTCCAAATGATGTGAACACATCAATGCTTTATGTAAAAGTGGTAACCCCACTTGAGCTTAAACGATGAGTATGACCTATGATCAAATGTTCTCATTTGGCTCCTAAGTCAAAATACTCATATATACATGACCTAGTCATCGACAAATTGTGTGCTAGTAGCTAGAGTTTTGGTTGTGCATGTTTGACACATATTTCATTTGCTATCTTATTGTGTGAGCATGTTGAATGCATGATTTTATCCATTCGAGGACATCCATTTGTTGTTTTGGTTGTTTTGATTTTTCTGGCCAAATGGATGGACAAGAATGCCTAAGCACCTTCCCTAGCTATCTATGCTTTCTTGTCTCAAATTCTATTCATGCTCAAATCACAAACTTTGAACAAGTCATTTTCGGACCCTCCGAGTGAGGAGCACTCGGAGCCACCGATCCGTCTAAGGCTGACTTCCAAAACCTTCTAAGTCAATTTCGGTCAGACCAACTTCTCCCACTCGGTCCAACCGAAACGCTTAGACTGATCTAGGTTTCATCTCGGTGAAACCGAGTTCAAAATCTCGGCGTGACCGATATGCGTAACTGCACAACAGTTATCCATTTCGGTGTCACCGAGTTTTTCAACTCGGTCCCATCGACAGCAAGGGGATATAAATACTGAGGGCAGCGCGCGATTATTTCTTCAAACCGTTTCGCCCCCAAGTCCCCTGCTGCCGTCGCCCTGGTCTCCGGATCGTCGCCGTCGTCGCCTGTGCGCCCTCGCCGCAGGTCTCCGCCGCCGTCAACGGTTTTCTTCTCCGTGCCGTTGCCGCCGTAGAGGGACTCCACCAAGTTAGGGTGAGTCTCGATCCCTCTCGTGCTCCCCATCTGATTCTTGCACGATTGGTTTGCCCTGCATCTAGCCACGTTTGAAATCTTCCTTAACATCAGATCGGATCTAGTTTCGAGTAAAATTCTTAGGTTTAGGTTTCCACGGAATACATCTCGGTGAAACCGATTTTGAAAACTCGGAATGACCGATTTGTCCTCTGGCCATTGCACTGCACCTTTCGGTCTAACCGAGTCGTGCAAATCGGTGTGACCGATGTAGAGTCTTAGTGAAACCCTAGTGTTTCGGCAGGACCGAAACCCACTTCGGTCTGACCGAAAGTGGTGTGGTAAGCCTCTGTATACACTTCGGATTCACCGAAACTGAATATCGGTTTGACCGAAATGCATTCTGTGAAAACTCAAAACTAAGATTTGAACTCATTTTTTTTGCAAAAACTCTGCAGTTTGTGATAACTCTTCTACTCTGCCTATACCTTATCTTTTCACAGGTTGTCAGCCATGTCAGATGCCAGTGACAGCCAGAACAGGTCAGAATCACCTTTTGCAGAGATTCCTGAGGCAGATACTAGTCCTGAGGCTAGTAGTCCTAGTGATGATGGTGAGAGGAGTACCCCTAGTGGTTTGCCTCCTGCAGCCACCAGAACCAGAAAGCAGAGAAATTCTGATGATGAGGACTCTGACTTCATTGCTGAGGAAGTAACCTCCAAGCCCAAGAGAAATGTTGTTGCCAAAGAGCACCAAGGGCAGCAGTTCAAGAAAGGCACCAGCAAGGTCAAGCAGTCAGCTGTTGCCAAGAAGCTAAACTTGGGAGAGCCAGCCCCAAGTAAAGTGAAGAAAACTTCCAAGAGGAAGAGGGTAGTATATGCTGATTCTCGTGCAGATGTAGCAGCCGAGGAGGAAGAAGAAGAAGCACCCCAGCCTGCTCCTCAGAAGCAGAAACTCATGGGTG
The DNA here is from genome assembly GCA_902687465.1 of Secale cereale. NCBI lineage: Eukaryota > Viridiplantae > Streptophyta > Magnoliopsida > Poales > Poaceae > Secale > Secale cereale. The sequence continues at coordinate 573,719,048 of LR738713.1, read as the reverse complement.
ATGCAATTAGGGCTCAAGCCACTTCTAAGCCCAAGAAGCCTGCTCAAGCTAAGACAGCTCCAGCTAAGCCTTCTGCCAAGCCCAAGAGGACAACCAGGAACATCCCAGCCTCTGAGAAGAACAAAGGTGATGTGCCACCGTCTGAGTCTGAAGAAGAACATGTGTTGCTGAAGCTCCGTCCAAAATTGCCACTCCACAACGATGCTCATCCTCAAGCCGAGGATATGAAGGCAAGAAAGGATAGAGGTCTCAGGCTATGGAGACAGTCTGATCCATATGCTGTGAGGAGAAGGACTGCTGTGGACCCCAGATTCCACACCAGAGAGCAGCAGGACTTCTATGAGACCGTGCTGATGGATAAGAAGCCTATTGTTGCAGATACCAGATACGTTGACTGGGAGTACATTGACAGTGAAGAGCACCGAGACTTCTTTTGTGACGCCCGAGACCGACGTCCCAGAAGATTCCAGAAGTTTCCAAAAGATTCCAGATGTTCCGGGGTCTCCCGTGTGTTCTTTGTGCTTGCTTTATTTACTTTTGCATTGCATCATGTCATCATGCCATCATCTCTTTAATTTTTGCAACCAAATAAATCGTGTGGACCTTCGGTCCATTTAAATCGAGGGAAGGTGACTTCTCTTTATAACATATAAAAGCCCCTCTATATTTAGGGAGCTATATAATAAATATTCCATTGCTCCGGAATCACCATAACACACTTGCATAATTTTCCCCATGTCTTTTCACTTCGAGTTTCACCTTCAAAATCTTGCCAATAATTCGTTCCGTTGTTTCGAGGTTCCTCCAAAAATTTGAACATTTTTGGAGACTTCAATAATCAAGTCTTAGTTCAAACTATTTGAATTAAAATTCAAATATGTTTGAATTATTTTTCCGATCTGGCCTTTTGTATTTTCTCCGGTCGTGCTCATTTTTACGAGCCCGAGAAAATTGACCTCGCATGCAAATTCTTTTCCTAACTACCTCTTTCTTTTCTTCTCCCCCAACTTCTCTTCCTTTTCCTTCTTTTCTCTGTTTTGTTTTAATGCAGAGAGGTCCAGCCACCTCCCAGGCCTCCCTAGGTTTTTTTTCTCAGCCTCTAGGCCCACTTCACCTGGCCCATCTGTCCCAGCCCCCATTCCTAACCCTAATCCCATCGAGCCCCGCAGCTCCTCCCTCCGTTCCTTCCAGCCGCCGCCACCCCTTCGACCCGCTCTCCCATCTCTTTCCCTCGAGCGAGCCACCCTTCTGCCTCCCTCGCCTCCCCCCGTTTTTCCCCATCGGTCGACCCTCCCGAGCGCCTGGAGCTTCGCTCCTTTGCCCTCGATCGCGCGAGCCTCGCCTTCCTCGCCAGTCCCGCACGCCCTCCAGGCTCCCGTCGGCCTTCCTCTCCGCTGGCCGGGCCCGACCTCCCCTCCAGGCGAGCGCGCGCCCGCGCCCAAGCTCTCCAGCCCCGGGCCTTCCTCGTCGCCAGGAGCCGTCGTCCCTCGCCCGCGGTTCCCTTCTCCAGGCCCTGCGTCACCTGGTGAGGAGGAGGCGCCCCCTCGCGCAGCCCCCGCGACCCCGAGCCCCTCAGCGCCTCGCCATGGGTGCCTCGCGGCGCCGCCCCGCTGCGCCCGGCCTCCTCTGGCCAGGCATCGCCTCCCTCCGAGCCTCTGCAGCCCCGTCCGGCGCCCCGCCTCCGTACGCCGCGGCCCTCCTCTTCGGTCTCCAGCAGCCAGACCACGCCCGAGCTCTTCCTCTCCGCGCAAAGCCGTGGCCCTCCCCGTGCTGCCTCCTGCTACTGTGTTTTTTTTCTCTCCGTCGGTTCGTGTGTGTTTTTGGCCCAGCAGGTTTTGGCAAGATCAACGAGATACCGAAACCGTGCCGTGATGTTATGTTGCTGCGGTTGTATTTTTTTCTGCAATCCAAGTACCTCTACGATGCGGGACGCCTAAGCGCTAAGTACCTCTACACGACGACCCGACCAAGTACCCCTACGAACGCCGACACAAGACGACGCGACAAGTACCCTTCGGAGAAGTGAACAACTACATCCGTGTACGACTACGTGAACGAGTACCACGACGCCGCAAGTACCACTACCGTCGCCCGAACGTCTACCGTCGCCGGAGAACCGTGAACAACTACGGACGAGAACGACTTCATGGACAAGTACCTCTACCGTCGCCTCGTGTACCTCTACGGGATGTGAACAACTACTTCCCTCTACGGAACGACTTCTTCCTCTTCGGAAACATGAACGACTCCTTCCACTACGTCCCTCGATGTCTCGAACCGCCCCGAAACGCACGCTTCAAAGGTATAACCCCGAGACGTGACCCATGCATGCTTGTTGTGTTGTATGAAATGTTTCCCGTGTGAGCACCGTGTCCGTTTCGTCCCTTTTGTTGTTCCTCGGTTGCCTCGTCACCGACTCGTGGGAACCCGGTAACGGGATCGCTCACCTTTCATCTCGTTTGACTCGCTCACGCCGTCTATCTTTTGCATCGGACTCTCAACGAGTTACCGGTACCGATATGATGCGTTGCATCATTTTCGGATCGTTGCCGTGGCACCCTTTCGTTCCACCACGGTGACAAATGCTTCTTATCTTCTTCTTGTTAACCTTTTAATAAACTTGCATAAACTTGATCATGTCATCCGCATCATTTAACAACATTATATATGTTAAATTGTTGTTGCTTTAATAATTATTAAACATGCTCATGGGGATTTTTCCGGATATGTTGTTGTTATTTCCGGCCTCATTTAAAATGTCTAAATAGTGTAGTTTCTTTATGTTTCACCTCTTGCCATGCTAAAACATTAAATCTTGTCTTGTAAATAAACGAGAGTCAACTAAATAATTAAATGTGGTGTTTCTTCAATATGCAACTCGTTGCATATTGATCTCCACTTAACTTGTAGATTTGTTTGTGCACTTTGCCATGCCATGCATAATTAAACCGGACATGCATCATACTTGTTTGTGCATCTTATGCCATGTTTATGATGTGTGTGTTTACCGTGTTGTTTCTTTCTTTCCGGTTGCTTCTCTTGTTAGCTTCGGTTTCGTTCCGGAGTTGTGAGGATCCGCTCGACTGTTGCTCCGTCATCTTCTTGGATCCGTTCTTCTCCCTTGTGGAATCCCAGGCAAGATGACCGAACCCGGATACCATTACTATCTTTGCCTATTGCTAGTAGTCTCGATCTTTAGTTTTGCCTCGATGCCCATGTTTTCCTGTCAGCCTCCTACTTGTAACCATTGCCATGTTTAACCACCCTACCTACGCAAACCGTTGCTTGGCTAAGTACGCTTCGCTCAGCCCTTCTTATAGCATTGTTAGTTGCAGGTGAAGATCGAAGATGCTTGCTTCATGTTGAAGTTTGGTTGGGTTATATCACACTATATAAATGCTAAAATGAAATCATCTATATACTGGCGGGGTGGAAGGCTAAGCCTTTTGCTTGGTGTTTTGTTCCACTCATGCCGTTAGGAACCGTATAAACCGGTGTTATGTTCCTTGATTATGCGTTCCTAACACGGTTGGGGTGTATGGGACCCCCTTGATAAACCGCTAAGTGCTAAGTCTTTTCCAGCAAGTCCCAACATTGGTACTATTTGCCTCATAATAACAACTTATTTAATTAATTAAATTTGCATAGGGGGTCGCTCCCTCGAGGATCCTTTATTTCTACATAGCAGGGGGGGCCAGTGCTGATGGTGTTGGTCCCAAACTAGAGTCACTTGCGGTACCACCCAGTTATCTAGGGTCTTTGGTACTGTACGTAGCGCTCATCCGGTCGTGGCCTGAGACGAGATACGCGCGGCTACTATCAGGGTGTCGGCACGCCGGGAGGATTTGCTGGATTAGCCTTACCTTAGTTCGGTTTAACTTGAGCACGGGATTCCGAGAATACTCGGGTCTTCCCACCTATGGAGTTGCGACTTCGCGGATCGTGGGCTTGTGATGGGCCAAGTTGGAACACCCCTGCAGGGTTTGAACTTTCGAAAGCCGTGCCCGCGGTTATGTGGCAGATGGGAGCTTGTTAATTCCGGTTGTAGATAACTTGACACAATGTTTCAATACACTACCAGCGTGTGTACCGTGACTGTCAATTTCCGAATAGGGATTCGGGAGTTGAACACGGTGGGGTTATGTTTGACCGGCTTTAGTTAGGATCACTTCGTGATCATCTTTCGACCGATGCACTTCTCTTCTCGCTCTCTTTTACGTAAGTTAGTGCTAGTTGCTGCTGCAGACTCTTGTTTGTTCCTTCACCTCTCGTTCTTTCTTCAGCCTTGTCCTCACCCAAGGCTTAAATAGTCTTGTTACCCGGGAACGGGATTGCTGAGTCCTCTGTGGCTCACAGTTACTTCACCACACCAGTTGCAGGTTCAGCCGAGTTTGATGCAGGAGTTGGATCAGTTCTTCACCAGGAGCTTGTTGAAGAGTTTGGCCGTTTGCTTGTGACGTTTCGATGTTCAGTAGTGGTTTCTACTAGGATTCGGTCTTGACCTGTGGCTTTATGTTGTTTTGGTATCTTTCTTTTGGATCTTCACCCGTAGTCGGGTTGTGATGTTCTGAATGTTGTTTTGCTTATGTAATGTATTGTGTGAAGTGGCGAGTGTAAGCCAACTATCTCCTTTTGCATTTTAATCCCTCTTTTACATGAGTTGTGCAAAGATACCAAACTTGAGATCATTCTAGGATGGGCTTATACCTTTAAGTCGTGCCTCGACACGTATGAGGTATAGTCCCATCCTGGGCATTACATCTTTCCCCATGTGCATGAGAGCTTCACTGCATGTGGAGTTGATGAGTTTGTGGGTCAGAAACTGACAGACTGGAATGACGAGATGATTATGCAGTTCTACGCCATAGCCCACTTCTATCCTGATGGGAAGATCACCTGGATGACTGAAGGTCAAAGGTTTTCTTCGTCTGTTGAAGAATGGGCAGAACTTCTGAATGCTCCAGTGCAGAGAGAGGACGACATTGATGTCTATGGGATTCCTAAGAAGAACCATGATTCCATGAAGAACATGTACAAGGAGATCCCCACTGTAGATTTGGAAGGATGGAAGCTTGGCTCAGTGTACTATCTCCAGGTAGGTCTAACTACCACAAACACTATTCTGAGGCATACCTTGATTCCCAAGTCTGGAGACCACCGCATGATTCGAGGCTATTCTATCAACATGCTGCACATTCTTGATGAGAAGGCACCTTTCAAGGTGATGGACTTAATGGTAGAGACCATTAAGAGGACTGCAGCTGACCAGAAGAGGTCGTGTGGATTTGCCCCGCAGATTCAGATGCTCATCAATGCCAAGTTTGGCATGGGCAAATTCATGTTGGATAGGAAGCACTTGCCACTGCAGCCAGAGCATGAAGATAACATTGTTGTGATGGATGAAGAGGATCCAACTTCTGTTGAAGGTCAAGCCAAGATTGAAGCTGCTAAGAAAGCCAAAGCTGATAAAGAGGCAGCAGCAGCAGCAGCTAAACCAAAGAGCTTCAGAGAGCAGATTCTTGAAGCTACCCAGAGGATTGTACAACGCCTGGCCAACATTGAACAATCTCAGGAGAGCCTAGAGAGGATTGTTGACGACAAGATCCACGCTCTGGACGTGAAGCTGACTGAGATTCAGGTGACCGTCAACAAGCTTGAGGCGGACATGGAGGAAGCTAGGCAGGATAGGGCAGAGCTCATGCAGGATGACCTAGTCCAGGACACTCATCGCCAGACTGCTCCGGTTCCCAGAGGATCCCGATCAGCTGCTATCCCAGTGACTGACTCCAGGGCTACCACTTCAGCACCTCCTACATCTCCAGCAGTTGCTCCAGCCACAGCTCCAGCATCCACTCCTCCAGCGCAGACATCAGCTGAAGTCTTCGCCGATGCCGTCATTTCTACTCCGACATCTACCCAGATGGGAGCCGCCAGCAGAGCCCACAGTGACGTTTAGCTCTATGCTTTTTCGAACTTTTTTGGTAACTTGTTGCCAAAGGGGGAGAAATTGTATAGATCATAGGGCTTCGAGAGAGAGAGTGCTCTTTCGTTCTTTTGCCGGTTTTCTTTGAGATACATTTGGTTCTTTTGGTTCTTGATACTTTCAGTGTGCTTGCTACTACGTTTGATGCTACCTTAATGAGTGCTTAGTCATACTATGCTTTAATGTGTGCTTAATGCTTATCATATGCTATTCCTATCTTGTATGATCATTTACTCATGTCTTGGTGATTGGGTGCATGTTATTCATTCTTATCATTTTGTGCGCTCCACCAAGATGTATGTGACATGGAAGAGTGACCCATAATCCTAATCGATTGTGCATTTGCATTCAAATGCAAATTTTAAATGATGCACAAATTTAGGGGGAGCTCTTGTTTATCACATACTTCTCAAAGCGACGATATTATTCTTTGATTATATCTTTTGTCGAAGCTTTGATCTATATGTTATCATCAATTACCAAAAAGGGGGAGATTGAAAGTGCAACTAATCCCCGGGTGGTTTTGGTAATTAATAACAACATATATATCATTGAACTAATAGTTACTTGAGAATCATTTCAGAGAAGTTCAGTGATATGGGTATGGAAATGACTGAAGAAGTGGACCCCTCAAAATGCTAAGGCAAGCATTGGCAAAAGCTCAAGACTCCATTTTTGGTTTAGTGATCAAAGATCACATTGAGTCCATAGGAAAAGCCAATACTATTAAAAGGGGATGAGGTTGTGTTAATGATCTGGTTGCTCAAGTGCTTAGTGATATATCTCCCTCAACTATCAGCAACTTTCACTACTATACACACTCATAAGTAATCTCGGACAAACCGATTCTTCCAACTCAGTCCCACCGAGATGAACCACCTCAGCCATAAGCCAAACCCTAGAAATATCGGTCAATCCGAGTTTGAGATCGGTCTCATCGAAACTGGACTGCCAACCTTCTGTAACCATTTGACATCATATCGGAATATCCGAGTTGTTACTTTCGGTCCCACCGAAACTGGCAAGTTCCTATCTTTGACTCATATCGGACAAACCGAGATGGTATTTTCGGTCCCACCGAAAATCCCAACGTTCACTATATTTGAACTTTCGGTCTGACCGAGTTTTCACTTCGGTCTCACCGAGATTGCTCAATTATGTGTGTAACGGTTGGATTTTGTGTGGAGGCTATATATACCCCTCCACCCCCTCTTCATTCGTGGAGAGAGCCATCAGAAAGTACTACCACTCCTACCTTACACTTTCTGAGAAGAGAACTACCTACCCTTGTGTTGAGATCAAGTTGCTCCATTCCTACCATATGAAACTTGATTTCTAACCTTCCCAAGTTGCTTTCCACTCAATCCTTTCTTCCACCACAGCCATATCAGTGAGGAGAGTTGAGTGTTGGGGAGATTATCATTTGAAGCACAAGAGCAAGGAGTTCATCATCATCTACAACATCTATTACCTTTTGGAGGGTGGTGCCTCCTAGATTGGTTAGGTGTCGCTTGGGAGCCTCCGTCATCGAGATGTGGAGTTGAACCAAGAAGTTTGTAAGGGTAAGGAGATCGCCTACTTCGTGAAGATCTACCCCGAGTAAGGCTAGCCCTCCGTGGGCGTAGGCCATGATGGAATAGACAAGGTTGCTTCTTCGTGGACCCTTCGTGGGTGGAGCCCTCCGTGGACTCGCGCAGCCGTTACCCTCCGTGGGTTGAAGTCTCCATCAACGTGGATGTACGATAGCACCACCTATCGGAACCACGGGAAAAATCACCGCGTCTCCAAAATTGCGTTTGCTCTTCTCCACCTCTCTTTACTACATGTGCAAGTTACTTTCCACTCAATCCTTTCTTCCACCACAGCCAAATCAGTGAGGAGAGTTGAGTGTTGGGGAGATTATCATTTGAAGCACAAGAGCAAGGAGTTCATCATCATCTACAACATCTATTACCTTTTGGAGGGTGGTGCCTCCTAGATTGGTTAGGTGTCGCTTGGGAGCCTCCGTCATCGAGATGTGGAGTTGAACCAAGAAGTTTGTAAGGGCAAGGAGATCGCCTACTTCGTGAAGATCTACCCCGAGTAAGGCTAGTCCTCCGTGGGCGTAGGCCATGATGGAATAGACAAGGTTGCTTCTTCGTGGACCCTTCGTGGGTGGAGCCCTCCGTGGACTCGCGCAGCCGTTACCCTCCGTGGGTTGAAGTCTCCATCAACGTGGATGTACGATAGCACCACCTATCGGAACCACGAGAAAAATCTCCGCGTCTCCAAATTGCGTTTGATCTTCTCCACCTCTCTTTACTACATGTGCAATTTACTTTCCGCTGCTTATACTCTAGAATTGCATGTGTAGGGTGATACTTGACTCGATCTTAATTGTGAAACTGCCAAAACTGTTCATGATCAAAAGGCAGAATTTTTATATTTACAAGTAGTCTAATCACCCCCCCTCTAGACATACTTTCGATCCTACAGGTTGCAACCACCGGTGTTTGCTAGCAGCATTGAACCAATAGTTGCTGATGACGGGCTGCGCAAGATTGGAAGGGATTTGACCACCGCCAATTGCACGGATGCTGAGAAGGTGCGATTTGCCGCACATCAGTTGTCTGGACCAGCAGCAACATGGTGGGAGAATTACACATCCACCTTCCCTATAGCCAATGTCACCTGGGATCAGTTTCAGCAAGCTTTTCGCACTGCCCATGTCTCAACTGGAGCTATGAGCATGAAGAAGCGAGAGTTTCGCAACTTGCGCCAAGGAAATCGTATTGTGGCTCAGTACGTAGATGAGTTTAGTACCCTATCTCGTTATACCCCAGATGATGTGGCCACAGATGCCGCAAAGCAGGAGAGGTTTATGGAAGGGCTGAATGATGAGATGAGCATACAGTTGATGGTGGCAACGTTCAACAACTACCAGGAGTTAGTAGACAAGGCTCGAATGATTGAAGGGAAGTAGCAGCAGATTGAGAGCCGCAAGAGGAAGTATGGACAAGGAAGGAATAATTATGGAGCCCAGCAGAAGCCCCGATTCACCCTGAAATCGGGAGGATACACCCATAACCATGGAAGTCACACCCACACTGGAGGGAGTTCTCACAACCACAATGGCTCTAAGAATGGGAATGGGAATGGAGCAAACAATAATCAGAACCACTCTACTCCATCCACACCAGCCAAGAGGGATTTGAGACACGTTACCTGTTTCAAGTGCGGGAAGAATGGACACTATGCCACGGAGTGCCCTGAAGCTAAGAATGGGAACGACAATGGAAGCGCCGGGAAGAAGCCCAACCCGTTCAACAAAGGACAAGTGAATCACGTGACCGTGGAGGAGGTTGAAGAGCAACTAGATGCTGTTGTCGGTAAGTTTTTGGTTAAGTCATTTACCGCAATAGTTCTTTTCGATACTGGTGCATCGCATTCATACATTTCAAGGGGATTCGTAAATAGACACAAGTTGCCCACCCAAGTTCTTAATACCCCCATGTTAGTAAGTTCCCCAGGAGCGGAGTATATGGCACATCAAGGATGTTTTCAGACGCCATTGGTCATAGGACGCCATGTTTTCCCTTCAGACCTGATAGTTTTGGAGTCACAAGGATTGGATGTAATACTAGGTATGTATTGGCTATCGATGTATGGAGGGAACATCGGTTGTGCCAGCAAGACTATTTTGCTTACCACCCCGGAGGGAAAAAGGATCAAGTATGTATCTAAGCATTCGCCTAGAAAGACACAAGTACATTCTCTCACGGGAGTTGTTCAGGAGGAAGTGCCTGTAGTAAAGGATTACCTGGATGTGTTTCCAGAGGAACTACCATGCATGCCACCGGATAGGGATATAAGGTTTTTGATTGAGCTATTGCCTAGCACCGGACCGATATCGAAGAGACCGTATCGAATGCCAGCAAACGATCTGGAGGAGATCAAGAACTAGATTAAGGAGTTATTGGAGAAAGGATTTATCCGCCGGAGTTCATCACCTTGGGGAGCCCCAGTGCTTTTGGTCGAGAAGAAGGATGGATCTTTAAGGATGGTCGTTGATTATCGGGCACTGAATGATGTGACGATTAAGAATAAGTACCCGCTGCCGATGATCAATGATTTGTTCGACCAACTTCAAGGAGCGAAAGTATTCTCCAAGATCGATCTAGAATCTGGATACCACCAGTTGATAATCCGAGAGAAGGATATACCTAAGACAGCCTTCACCACAAGGTACGGGCTATATGAGTATACGGTTATGTCATTTGGATTGACTAATGCCCCTGCATATTTCATGAGTATGATGAATAAGGTATTCATGGAGTTCTTGGAAAAGTTTGTCGTGGTATTCATTGATGATATCTTGGTGTACTCGAAGAACGAAGAGGAACACGTGGAGCACTTGCGTTTGGTTCTGGAGAAGCTCAGGGAACATCAGTTGTACACCAAGTTTAGCAAATGCAATTTTTGGTTGAAGGAAGTTGGATTCTTAGGGCATGTTATATCGGGAGAAGGTATAACAGTGGACCCCATCAAAGTGCAGGCAGTCACTGAGTGGTTGGCACCCACTTCAGTTGGAGAGATCCGCAGTTTTCTTGGACTCACGGGATATTATCGGAGATTCATAGAGAATTTCTCCAAGATTGCAAAACCGATGAAGACATTGTTGAAGAAGGAGACAAAATTCCATTGGACTGAAGAGTGCGAAGAAAGTTTCCAGGAGTTGAAGAAACGGTTGATGACAGCCCCAATGCTGATCTTGCCAGATATACGCAAGGATTTCCAAGTGTACTACAACGCATCATGCTTAGGACTTGGAAGAGTACTCATGCAGGATGGAACAATTGTTTCTTATGCATCTCGCCAACTGCGACCGCACGAGTTGAATTATGCGACGCACGATTTGGAGCTAGCCGTAGTTGTTCATGCCCTCAAAACTTGGAGACATTTCCTTATTGGAAATTGTTGTGATGTGTACACGGATCACAAGAGTTTGAAGTACATTTTCACTCAGAAGGAGCTAAACCTCAGACGGAGGAGATGGTTGGAGCTTATAAAGGATTACGATATGAAGCTGCACTATCACCCAGGAAAGGCCAATGTCGTTGTAGACGCTTTAAGCCGGAAAAGTTATGCAAATACCATATTAAAGGCAGGATTACCACAAGAATTAGCTGAAGATCTCAGGGAGCTTCGTTTGGAGATAGTTCCTAAAGGTTTTGTTGCAACATTGGAAGTTCAATCAACATTGTTGGGAAAGATACGAGAAGCCCAGAAGGATGACAAAGAGATTGCCGAGATAAAGGAGAAGATGAGTGAAGGAAAAGCCAAGGGTTTTTCCTGAGGACGAGTACGACACCTTGTGGTTTGAGGATCGAATCTATGTGCCCAACAACGCCGAGATTAGGAAGTTGATACTACAGGAAGCACATGATTCGTCATACTCGATACACCCCGGAAACACCAAGATGTATTTGGAATTAAAGGAACATTTCTGGTGGATGGGAATGAAGAAGGATATTGCCGAGTATGTAGCCGTATGTGATGTATGCCAGAGAGTGAAGGCGGAGCATCAGAAGCTAGCAGGATTTCTACAACTTATGCCAATACCCGAATGGAAGTGGGATAAGCTTGGCATGGACTTTATCACCGGATAGCCCAGGACCAGATCGGGATATGACTCAATCTGGGTAGTAGTGGATCGCTTGACCAAAGTAGCCCACTTTATCCCCGTGAAAACCATGTATACCAGTGCGAAGTTGGCCAAGATATACATGACCAGGATCGTATGTCTGCATGGAGTTTCGAGGACCATTGTATCAGATAGAGGAACACAGTTTACCTCAAAGTTTTGGCATTAGCTACACCAAACTTTGGGAACGAGGCTAGAATTCAGTACATCTTTTCACCCGCAGATAGATGGACATACCAAGAGAGTCAATCAAATTCTGGAAGACATGCTGAGAGCTTGTGCGCTAGATTATGGATCTAGTTGGGATGACAATTTGCCCTACGCGGAGTTCTCGTACAACAACAGTTACCAGGCCAGTTTGAAGATGGCACCATTCGAAGCATTGTACGGGAGGAGATGCCGAACGCCGTTGATATGGGATGAAGTCGGAGACCTGATCAAAGAGTCAGAAGAGAAGGTTAAGCTGATTCGAGATAGACTGAAGGTAGCACAGTCCAGGCAGAAGAGTTACGCAGACTCAAAGCGTAAGGAAGTAGTCTATGAAATTGGAGATAGAGCATATCCGAGAGTGTCGCCTCTGCGAGGAGTTAAATGCTCCGGAGTTAAGGGAAAGTTAGCCCCGAGATTTGTGGGACCGTACCGTGTTTTGGAATGCATGGGAGAGGTTGCTGATGGGCCTCTAACCCCTTGTTGGTTACCCCAAGTGGAAGGTGAAAGATGCAGTGTTGTGGAAGTTTTTCCCTTAGCAAAGATGCCAAGGATCGAATCCCCAGAGACTCCTAGGTTCAACAAGTAGGTGTCAACTGCTAATGGCGCGGATTAGCAATCAACGTGGACCTGCACACAGATACAAATAACTTTGCTCCCAACGAGTACAGAGAGGTTGTCAATCCCTCCGGCCTTGTAGTTCACAAAGGATTAAACGCAAACGATAGTAGTGATAGATAATGTTTGCAATAGTAAATAAAAGCGAAAAGTAAATAGCGGATGTGATCAATGATGGTAATATGGACCGGAGTCTCATGATGTTCACTAGTGATGTCTCTCTCCCAAAAGACGATAAAACAGCTATGTGAGGTAAATGAATTACAGCTGGGCAATTGACAGGACCACGAACGCAAACCAATGCTGATTACATTGCAAGAAAGGTTGAGGTTCAAAGCATGGACGGTACGCCAAAGTAAGTAGACCGAAATCCATCAATATCTACTACTAATCATCCACCTTGAGATATCTATCCAGAACATCTCGCTGGTATTAAGTTGCGAGCCCCACCCATAGTGTAAACTCAATGCAACAGACAACTGCATTAAAAGAACTTTGCATAAAGTAAACAATCCTTGCACCCGCGGGCACAAGCACCGTTGTTTTCCCCCTTGTGGCAACATCACATCCCTTAGACTCATGTTTTTGTCACTCAAGTTAGTCATCGAGGGGCATGAACCCACAATCGAGCATAACGTTCCCTCTTGGAGTCACTACGTATTACTTGGCCAAAGCAATAAATAACAACGGAGAACATGCACGAATTACTTATGAACATAAATATAAAAGAGGTAGATCAAATATATTACTCAAGAACAATCTGAACATAATCTCATAATCCATCAGATCCCAGCAAACTCATCATAGCAACAGCATAAGGATTACATATGTGCCTCGATCATGTAGGGCAGCTCACGAGGACTAATTAGTGAAGCACAAGAAGGGGAGGAGAACATCACATAGCTACTGGTCATGGACTCATGGTCCAAGGGAGACTACTCACAACTCATTCGGGAGGCGTCCATGGTGGTGGAGAGGCTCCCGATGGTGATCCTCCCCTCCGGCAGGGTGCCGGGAAGAGTTCTCCTGGTGCTCCCGATCTTGGAAGCGGCGGCAGCGGCGAAACAGAGATGAGATCGCGAAAAAGAGTTCCCCTCCCGAGGGTTTCGAAGGACGCTCTAAATATATGCCGAAGGGGGGCACCAGACGGGGCTCGGGGGGCCTAGGCGCCCCCTCGGCGCGGCC
>LR738713.1:573669962-573686096 GCA_902687465.1 Secale cereale | reverse complement strand
GGGCACCAGGGCTCCAGGCGCCCTGGCGGCGCCCCCCCTGGGCCGCGCCGGGGGGGCGCCTGGGCCCCCCGAGGCTCCTCCGATGCCCCCCTTTGGCATATATTTAAAGCATCTCCTGAAACCCTCGAGGGAGGAACTTTTTTCGCGATCTCATCTCTGTTCTGCCGCCGCCGCCGCTTCCAAGATCGGGAGAACCAGGAGAACTCTTCCCGGCACCCTGCCGGAGGGTAGGATCACCACCGGGAGCCTCTCCACCACCATGGACGCCTCCCGGATGAGTTGTGAGTATTCTCCCTTGGACCATGAGTCCATGACCAGTAGCTATGTGATGTTCTCCTCCCGTTCTTGTGCTTCACTAATTAGTCCTCGTGAGCTGCCCTACATGATCGAGGCACATATGTAATCCTTATGCTGTTGCTATGATGAGTTTGCTGGGATCCGATGGATTATGAGAATATGTTCAGATTGTGCTTGAGTAATATATTTGATCTACCTCTTTTATATTTATGTTCGTAAGTAATTCTTGCATGTTCTCCGTTGTTATTTATTGCTTTGGCCAAGTAATAGGTAGTGACTCCAAGAGGGAACGTTATGCTTGATTGTGGGTTCATGCCCCTCGATGACTAGTTTGAGTGACAGAAACATGAGTCTAGGGGATGTGCTGTTGCCACAAGGGGGAAAACAACGGTGCTTGTGCCCCCGGGTGCAAGGATTGTTTACTTTACGCAAAGTTCTTTTAATGCAGTTGTCTGTTGCATTGAGTTTACACTATGGGTGGGACTCGCAACTTAATACCAGCGAGATGTTCTGGATAGATATCTCAAGGTGGATGATTAGTAGTAGATATTGATGGATTTCGGTCTACTTAGTTTGGCGTACCGCCCATGCTTTGAACCTCAACCTTTCTTGCAATGTAGTCAGCATTGGTTTGCGCACATGGTCCTGTCAATTGCCCAGCTGTAATTCGTTTACCTCACATAGCTGTTTTATCGTCTTTTGGGAGAGAGACATCACTAGTGAACATCATGAGACTCCGGTCCATATTAACATCATTGATCACATCCGCTATTTACTTTTCGCTATTATTTACTATTGCAATTATATCTATCACTACTATCATTTGCGTTTAATCCTTTGTGAACTACAAGGCCGGAGGGATTGACAACCTCTCTGTACTCGTTGGGAGCAAAGTTATTTGTATCTGTGTGCAGGTCCACGTTGATTGCTAATATCTGGCGCCGTAGCAGTTGACACCTTCTTGTTGAACCTAGGAGTCTCTGGGGATTCGATCCTTGGTATCTTTGCCAAGGGAAAAACTTCCGCAACACTACATCTCACACCTTCCACTTGGGGTAACCAACGAGGGGCGAGAAGCCTAGCAGTTCACTGGTTCACCTACGGCGTGAGGCTGCCGTCACTGCAGAATAACAGGGGGTGTGGGTGAGTAGAGCGATGCCCTGGCCAGTGGTGGGAGTAATAGGGGGCGGTGACGCCTCCGCGGCATCGCAGCCGGCCACGGGAGGCAGGAGCACGCGGCACGATCGGCGCTGCTTTGGGCAGCTGGAGCAAGAAGACCAGAGGTTGAAGAAGCACTATGGCTGTTGGATGGACATCGTACGGTCACTGGAGCCAGAATCGTTCATATTGACTAAGTTGACAAAGCCCTCCGTCCCCGTCAACTTAGTAGGCCCACAAGTCAGCCACCCACTTTGGTGGGTCCCAGCTAGCAGGGGGTATTCATTTTTTTGTACGTAATAAGGAGGCACTTCCTTGCGTGCGAAGATATAGCTGGTGGGTCCGACCTGTCAGCGGGGGGAACATTTTTTTTGGCGAAATACAGAAGCCCTTCCCACGTACAGTCCATGTACAGTGCGTAATAAGGAGGAATTTTCCTTGCGTGCGACCATGGACCTCGTGGGTCCCAGCCGTCAGGCTCTCCACATACAGTCCTCTTCCGATGACTCTCGTATCTTGACCACGTCGCACCGAGTGCACCGAGGTGGTGGACGACAGCGAGGCCCCAGACTGGAACGACCCGGAGATGGGGAAGACGCGGCAGTGGAGTCGCAGATGGAGAGGAGTGGGAAACTTGACTGGTTCAGGTGCGGGGTGGGCCTACACTCGGCAGAGAATAACAGAAGGTGCAGAGTGGAGGGATGGCTTGGCCGTCGGCGGGGTAGCGTTTCGCCGAGGAGCGCAAAACAACGTCGCTGGACGTCGAAGGCTGGAGCAGGCGGTCCCGACAGTGCTGGGGGAAGAAGACGAGAGATTGAAGAAGAATGCGGGCCGTTGGATGTAAATCCAACGCCTTCTTAGGCTTCAACCTACTGGCCCACATGTCAGCCAGTCCATTTGTTTTTTAGTCCATTTGGTGGGCTGGGTGAAACAATGATGTAGCATCTATGCAACCCGTTTATATATATGGTAGAATTTAAAGCCCATTTGCATTTTTCTCAAAATCCGCGGACTTGCTGGGCTGGGTGAAAATATCATGTTGGGCTAGACGGAGAAATGTTATAAAAACATAAACACATGATTGCACGTCTATTACTGCATTGGTCAGTAAAATCTTTGCAAGCTTATGTACGCAATCACTAGAAGTTAACTTGCCAAGTTATATATAAACAATTATTATTATAGGTTTGTAAGAACTTTCAACTTATGAAATAAAATATCATTTAAATTTGATGAGTTAATAGTACGTGGGATATTATTATTATTTAGGCTAGACGTTGGACAGTTGAGTTGGTTCTAGGGAAAAGTATTGGGAGAAAACTCAGTTTACATCAAAAAAGAAAGTGGGAGAAAATTAAGATATAGGATTAATGAAAACGAAAAATAGAACTGAGCTATGCGTCGTCCTGAAAAAACAAACATAACTTGGGCTGCTGATGTTATAGACAAGCTAGGTTGGGAGGCCCAGAGGCCGCTTGATACCCGCTGGATGCAAAAAATGTTGAAACATGTCGTGGGCTGCCCATGTTAAACAACAAAACCTAGGGCATGGACCTGGTGGGCCCGGGGACTATCAGCCTCTCGACGAACAATTGTCTCCCGATTCCTCTTGTTTTGCTGACCAAGTTGGGAATGACAGACGGTGGCGCCGCGGCTAGAGCACCAAGGCGGAGGATAACGTCGAGACCTCGGACCAAACGAACCGGAGCGGGGGAAGACACAGACGGAGGGGAGTATGAGGGTTGACTTGTTCGGGTGCAGGGTGGATTCAGAGGTACCTCCCATGCCCTCCTGGCCGCGTAGGTTATGTAGGCTAGATTTAGAGGTACCTCCCATGTGTTCAGGTCATTGGTATCGTTGTCTTCTTTCATGTTGGCGTATCAGGGGTCGATGATGGTCTCGACGAGGTCAACCACGGAGTCCTTCTCCTGCCCATTGCTGATGATCTTGTATTGCTTCTGGATGTCGACAAGCTTGTTGCATGAGATGGTGGAATCATCGCGTTCTTCCTTCTCTCCACCGTAGCGAAGGCACAGTCGGTGCCGCCGATGAAACGGGCGAATGCTCCAAAACCTCTGATGGCCCTACAGAAGTGGTATATGAGAACCTCGTCCCGCACACATACCTGGGCCACGGCGATCCACTGGTCCCTGTCAGGAGACGAATGGATGGGCACAAGGTCTAGTCCTGCAACCTTGTGCTTTCTCGTCCTGTAGGTACTGCTTGAACTCGGCGAGGCAGAGCTTCACCGAGTCCAGATCGTTGGTCTACATCACATTCAACTTGGTGCAGCTATAGGATTGAACGGCGAACTCAAAGGGGAACTCCTTGCTGAAGTCCATATCCAGCAGGCTCACCCCTCGAATCGCCATTGGAGTCTCTTCAAGTGAACGAGTGTGTAGGCGGCGGCAGCAGTTCGTTTTTCAGCTCTTGGGGAACTGGATTCAACAGTAAACTGAGTCTGTATAGGCGACAACGGTTACTAGCCCTCCCTCGTCCAATGCACTTCTGGCAGAAGATGCACCCTCGGCGCATTCAAACGCCTCAATTAAGAAACATACTCTAGCCACACGTCGGTTCACGAGTGGGTCTGTATTGGTACTGTAATAACAGGAGTTAGCGGTCACTTTACTTAAATTTAATTAGCTTTAATAGAAATTTATACTTAAAACAAGCAATGCATTGGCTCGTTCTATCAGTGCCACAGGATCAACATGCACAACAATTAAAATTATTATTCTCAGGATGCACACGATCAGCACATTTGTCGCACTTCCACAAAGATAATACTACCAAGTTTGAACTGTTTGTTATGGTTGTTGTCCTCTACATCATCATGCCGTGTTTCCCAGCTTGCAAGATTTAGAACCAACAAATAAGATCCAAATAATAAGTACAACAAAGATGCCTACACATATCATTGATTCCCAGCTTGCAAGATTCAGAACCAACAAATAAGATCCAAATAATAAGTACAAATAAGATGCCTACACATCTCATTGATTCCCAGCTTGCAAGATTCAGAACCAACCCATTAGAGCCTTTTGATAAAGTGAATATCGGGATTAAATCCATCTTGGCTAGCCGTGTCATACAACCCAAGAACTTGGCGAATGCTCTTGACCATCACAACATCTGTAATTGAGTATTCCTGTTTGCACAGATAAGAAAGAGCATGATTACTATAATAGTGGCACTAGTTGAAGCAAACTTTATTTCCAAAACGAGAAAATATTGCGATAGAATAACTTTAATTAAAAAAAATAGAACATTAGCACTGTATGACAAAGCACAATCATGTTGATAAAGGACATTACTGACTGGTGTGAGGGGCCCTATGCCGCCACGACTCGATGTGGTGAACCTGCAAATCCACTCGGATTAGGCCAACCTGCAGATCTATGATTCAATTCATGCGCCTTTTTCCGCAGTTCACCTGAAATGAAGCAAAGATTGCATCATTGAGCTAGCAAGAAGTACTTGCTCTTGTGAGATGGCAGGTTCTTCTTTAGTAGATGCACAGAAATTGAGCAACATTAAGGTTGGTTGTCCTGCTCATGTAAGGTGCAACAATAATTTGCTTATCCTTTTGTGTAGTTCCACTAAAATAAAGTGCCATTGTGGTGACAGTGATCTTGCAAAGACTAATAAAATGTTGCACGAGATTACCAGCAGAATTTGACGGAGATTTTGGAAACTCCAATCACCATTTTGTGCAGTTCCACCAAAATTGAGAGATGTTGCCCATGTGACATTTTAGTTGAACTGCACAAGACACTCATTAAAAAAAAGTGTTTTGTGCAGTTCACCAAAAGGTCACAATAGCAACAAGGTGAAATGGATATCCCTATCTGCACAAAAAGATAGAAAGTAAACAGTTGTTGGTCAGTAAGAATATACGAAACATATACGAAATGAAAAGAAACATCTTAATTATGTTCATGGCAATCACGCAAGGACAATAGAAATTTTAAAACGTTAGCAATGCTTCATGTTACCAGAAGCATTACGATCAACAATGAGATTCCTCAAATATGGGATTACTTTAATGGTGGCATTGCTTGTTTACCAGATATAGTAAATGAACAGCAGCTAAAGAGTTGGTTTAAGGGCATGGGACCATGGGGACACCAGGACACTCAGCAGCGTAAATGAGCAACTTACTTATCATACTGGGGAAAACAGCAGGAGTGCCATTTGTAACACATTTTAATTGCATCTTATCACTCGAGGCATTAGATTAACAATAACACTAGTTAGACATGTCCCTAAGGTAACAGTGTGATCGCTTCATTTTACATGCGCCCTTACATTAACAACAACAAAAAGTTGGTATAAGGACATGCGACAGTGGATGCATCAGCACAATGTACCTACAAGGAGGCATAAAGTGGTGATGCCGAGTTTGTTCATGCTATGTGAGGGCAACAAATATAATCCTGGAGACCTTTTACTATGTGAGGGCAGCAAACCTAATCCTGGAGACCTTGTACTATGCGAGGGCATCAAATCTAATCCCGGAGACCTTTTACTATGTGAGGGCAGCAAACCTAATCCTGGAGACCTTGTACTATGTGAGGGCAGCAAATCTAATCCTGGAGACCTTTTACTATGTGAGGGCAGCAAATCTAATCCTCGAGACCTTTTACTATGTGAGGGCAGCAAATCTAATCCTGAGACCTTTTACTATGCGAGGGCAGCAATTCTAATCCTGGAGACCTTTTACTATGTGAGGGCAACAAATCTAATCCTGGACATACTCTGTTGACTTGTCCACCAGCCGCCACTTTCTATCCTTTTTTCAACCAATAATAGATCTGTTCCTTATCCAGTTTGTACTGCGTTTTCCCATTATTTCCCTTTTCAACCAAGAGACCGGTTGGGTATCCGGTCTCTACTACTTTCACCATATTATTTCCTCTTTGAATCAAGTCCTAGATTCATGCTACAACTTTCCCCCCTTTCTTTGTTGTTTGAACAAAGCCCTAGATTCGAATGCATGAAGTAGCTTTACCTCTAATAATACTAAAAATTTAGGTGGCTTTGGAAGAGCTGATGGGAGTAGAAAAAGATGCACATGCAGAAATGTGGGGAGCTGGGGCAAAAGAGCAAGGCCGCTTTCGAAGAACTTATACCTGAGGGTCGTCGGGATGTCGGCGGCGGCAGGTTGGATCTGCGGACAATACGGCAGGGAGGAAGAAGGGTCGGAGGACCTCCCGAGCCGGTGCTGTGTCGGAGAGAATGACACGGGAAGAGGATCGGGCCCCTCTAACAGCTGTGGGCTTCCTCCCTCGCCAGCGATGACCGCGTGAACGATGCACCTTTTAGTCCTCTACACACATCGACCGAAGGGATCTGGCCGGATCTGTGACCAGCGGTGAGCAGAGAGAAAATGTCGCTACCGCTGTCTTGTTTAGATCTGGAGAGGATGAGACAATGATGAGGGTAACACTAGTAAAGCAAGCGCTCAGGCCCCTACGTACATATATAGCGGAGTGATTATCTTTTTCTCTCCACAACAAGCGTTTCAATTTGTGTACGTGGCATTAAAGAAAAGAAACTCTCTATTTAAGGTGACTATATGTACGACTCCTACTTACTACTAGTAGTAGTATTGTTCACTTGTGCTCCCCGGCCCTCCATTCATTGAACAACCCCACGGGTGAATAAACATACAATACTAGTATTTATATAGAACGAACAAGCTCGAATTATTTTCGCGTATTTAAAAGTTGAGGGTGGGGCTTTTCCCGGGCAGTACGCGCGACAGTTTTCGCGTAGGCGGTTTGACAAAGAGGCGAGGAGGGTGAGGGAGTAGTGGATTCAATTTACTTACTGCTGGAAAGGTCGAACTGTGCAATTTGACGGTGCGTTACTATTTGGATACATGTGTTAGAGTTAGTTTGGGTTAGTTTGAGCTCAACTAACCCCAAAAAAATCTAACCCACTCAATAGGTGCTTATTTGGGTTAGTTCTTCTCGGGACGCTAAAAAACACATTTTTCTCTCGCTCTCCCCGCAGCAGATCCCTCCCCACTTCCTCGAAGCTTCTCATCATCTCCCTCCCTCCCTCTCGCACCGCCCATGAAGGCACCTCGCCGTATCCGCGCTCCATCTAACCTTGTCATCCAAATACCTCTTTCGCTAGAGTTACTTCAGGGTTAGTTCAGATTAGAATCTAACTCTAACCTTTAACTGAGTTAGAGTATCCAAACAAGGCCAGGCGGTACGACTGGGGTGATGCCCCCCTTCCGTTCCGCACTCTAATCTAGTGCATGACACGTATTATGTCGACCCGGATGCTGCTGGCTGTCCCACATGTCGGCGAAGTAGTACGTAGTAGTAAGAAGAAGCAAAGAATCATGCGGTATAAGTCTTTCTAGAGATTCCAACAAGTGACTACACCGCATGCAGTATCTCAAATCTCAAATCTCAAATCCCCCTTGCGGTTTATAGGGCTCAAATCTCAAATCTCATCAACCAAGGCATTTTGCGATTGGAGGAATGTATCTCGTACTTTACAAAACTACCCTAATTAAACTCATGCATTAATTACGTAGTTCTCTCGTTTTCCTCTCCGCCTTGGTCACGGTGCACAATATTGACCACTCCTATATGACTAGCCGCTCTATCTACATGCGGGACATCAAAGCATCTGGACCCGCGTGCCATCCACCAAATCACAGCGAGGTGCTACAGTCGAAACTCATCGGTCACCCCGGTGCGGCCGTCATGACCCGTCATATCACAAAACCTACACCTTCACCAGAAGTGGTAAAGTGGCCTCGAAGTTGGACTGGACGAAGCAACCATCATTTCACTGGAACGCTCGTTGAAGCCATTTCTCCCCTTTCTTGAAGAAAACCTCACTCCAGGCTACTCACTTCTGCCATTTTTCTTCTGTACCGACGAAGGAAAGGTGGGCAAATCAGTGATGCTACTATATTTTCATTCCAAGAATCTTGTTTTTGCGAAACACCGACCGATTCTCACAACCTATTCTTTTCCCGTTTTCATTGCGATTGTGGTTTTCTTTCGATTGCTTTTTGTTTATCAGTTCATTGATGGATCTTGGAGCACTAGGCAAAGAGTTACCGGTGGACAACCCACTGGAGACAATGATCTCTAGGAAGCAAGCACCGACCAACAAGTTGACCATGTTGGCGGGCCAACCCATGGAGACGAAGAACTCCAAGAAACAAGCACTGGCCAAAGAGTTGACGACGTTGGCGGACGAACTCCTCAAAGAAAGTTGGAAGAACAGCACGGGCCCCATCGTGCCTACCCCAGAAACTCTAATGGCCACCTATGCGAGGCTCAAGGCCGAGTTTGAGGAGATAGTTGCCGTTGAGAATCAGTATTCCCCTGGCAAGGAGATGGCCCCCATCGAGGACGAGGAGATGGCCCCCGGAGGGATGGGATCCCCTGGTGAGCTGCACAAGGTAAAAAATAATGGCTTATTACCGAAAGTTGTGGTTTTTGATTATTTGCAATGTGCTTGCTAATATGTTAGGGTTGTGCAGGTGCCGGTGGACGTCCTTGATGATTCCGATGTCGCGGCCTGTCCTGTGGACAATGCCCCAGAGATCGTTTTGGATGTCGCGGTCCATCCTGTTGGTATCGCTCCGGAGATCGATTCCGATGCCACTGTCCATCCTGTGGACATCGCCCTAGAGATCGATTCCAATGTCGCGGTTAGTCCTGTGGAAATCGCCCCAGAGATCGATTCCCATGCCGCTGTCCATGCTGTGATCATTGCTCGATAGATCGATGACAAGAAATAGTTGGTCGCGCTAATCCTTCAGGGTAGTTTGCATTGTCCTGTGTTTAATTACCAGAACGATGCATGTTATCAAACCATCTTAGGGCTAGTGCACTGTCTTGTGTGGACGGTACTTGCTACGTTTGTTTGATAGTGAATCATGCGAACCCTCTCCGAGTTATGGAAACAGATGTATCCTCACCAGCTTTTGATGTAATATATGGCATGCTTAGATGTAAGTTTGAACTGTTTATCATATCAACAGGGCTTATTTGATGATTCTTGGTGTTAGTAGGCTAGCTACTGTGCGAGCTATAGTACTTGCAAAACACTCACCGAAGAGAAATGTTGGGGCTGATGAGCTCGTGGTACGCTTATACTGATCCGTCGTCGAACGGCCAATAGCCCAAGCTCCTAAAATTGTAGGCTTAGCGATCAATCAGACAATAGTCAGCACAGATACATTCAGGCCTCATTTGGTTCATAGGGTAGGAAAATCGTAGCAAAAGTACAGAGACGTACACCACAAAATCATAGCAGTACAAAGACGTCCGTCTGTTCCAAAATAGATGAGTCAACTTTGTACTACTAACTTTGAAACAGAGGGAGTGCAAATCCTAGGCGGGCTAGTTTGGCCCAGTGGGTTTTAGTAATATGACGTGGTACAGTGCTGTCCAGTCTTCGCGTGTGGTAGCAGTACTGCGGGTAGAGTAAGTTTTCATGAAGAAGAGGAATTCAACGAAGTCATGATGGTTCCTTCGTCCGACTAACTTTGTGCATGGCAGGTGGACCAGGATAATTTTGTGCATGGCAGGTGGACCAGGATGGTCGACGTCCCACATGTCGGCGAATGAAAGTATTCTTTCCGATATAGTGGACGAGCAACGAGTATTCATTGTTTATTTTTGATGAAACCTATTGTCTCCACTGTTACGACGGAGGAGTGTGAAACACGGCAGCCTAGTGAACTTGACATGTGCACCACTCCCTCCTTCCTCATGTAATACTACCATAGTGTTGACTATAAGGT
Source organism: Secale cereale (assembly GCA_902687465.1). Taxonomy (NCBI): domain Eukaryota; kingdom Viridiplantae; phylum Streptophyta; class Magnoliopsida; order Poales; family Poaceae; genus Secale; species Secale cereale. The sequence goes on along the minus strand of LR738713.1, from coordinate 573,675,850 downwards.
TACAACTTTTTCTCACTCTCTCTCTATCCATTTCCTCTCAAATATTTTTTACTTTTCTTTTTTAGACACAATTGTTTTTTATGCCTCTTATTTTGGAATTAGTTTTTTATACCTAGGAGCACGTGTAGAGACGGGCTCCTGCAGATCCCACTCCTTGACTTTGTCAATGCCTCTCTCTCCTCCACATAAGCGGGCTTGTCGAGAAGACAAGAGATGATCTCTTAGCACAATATGTTTCACCATATTTTTAGGAATAACTAGTTATTGAAGATAAGGCTAAGAGATGATCCATTGTACACATGTTTTTTTGTCATCTCTAAATTACATGCAAGACTTATGATAAGACTATCTTATCAACCATTGTACATGCCCTTTATAGGCCAAAATTTTACTGGTACTACTTGCTATGAATGCGGGCAGCTGGCGTCTGAGGGGGGAGCGCGCGCGGGGAGGTGGTGGGGTGGGGGAGGGCTTCATGAAAACTTACTCTACCCACAGTACTGCTACCACACATGAAGACTGGACGACACTGTACCACGTCATATCACTAAAACCCACTAGGCCAAACTAGCCCGCCTAGGATTTGTACTCCCTCCGTTTCAAAGTTAGTAGTACAAAGTTGATTCATCTACTTGGAAGCGGTGCGGACTCCCGCATGGCCCACCTCACATTATCACCACATATTTCTTGGAGTCCAAGCACGGCGGGCGGGCGATCTCTTCTCCCTCCTCCTTCTCTCTCCTCTCAGCCGATGCCCGCCGAGCGATTAGATTTGTCTATCGACGGTTTATTCAATTGCAGCCCCACATGTCAGTGAAAATGCAAGTCAACGCGTGTCCCCTCTGGTGAGCGGCGTGCGAGCCGGACTGTCGGGGGTGCGACGTGAACGCGACGCGTACGAGTTGTAAGTGTGCCGCCTTTTCCTTTTGAACTTGCAAAGCGTAACATTTTCGTGCGATCGATTGATAGAAATCCAGAACAAAATGACGAGGGCGGTGCTTTCCCACGCGTTAGGCGGGCTAGTTTGAGTGATATGACGTGCTACAGTGCCGTCCACTTTCTCCATTTTTATGTAAGCAAGAGTCTACACTCTTACGTGGGAGGAGTGTGAAACACGGTGTATCTGATTTTGATTGAGGGATAACTGTTCCTTGCAAAATAACGGAGCACTATTAGCGATTATAGCATGATAGTTAGGGCATCTCCAGCACCGGCCCTCAAATTTACACCGACATCTGTCCGAGGACACTGATGGATGCCATCCAATGCTGTCCGCATACCTTTCGACAACTATATGAACTAACCGGACGAAATTCGTGCAAACAAAGCAAATTTCAAATTGACCGGATGAAATTCATTACATTTCGAGAAATTTTCCTATAAACTGGACGAAATTCATTACATATTTCGCACAAACCATACTAAAACCTACTGTAAACCTAATCTAAGCGATCGTCAGGCCCCGACCACCATGTCCGGCCATGAACACGAGAAAGCCGGCCATTGCCTTTGCCTCCTCCTTATCCGCCTCGATAACCTCCTCCTCCGGAGCACAAGGTTATGAAGATTTCCGCCTCCACGTCGCCGTCAAGCGGCTAATCGGCCGCCGATTTTTATCCCACCAAGCTTGGCGTCGACTGAGTGGAGGAGCGGTGGCGACCTACCGTGTACTACTCTTCCTCACCGCCGACTGCGCTCGCGCAAGCACGCCGGCTTCGTGGTCGTGGCGGCAGAGGGCGGCCTGAGGGGGGAGGGGGAGCCGACGATCTTCTTCGTTTGATACTGCGAGAGTACGTCCAAGAGAGCTTTGGAGCGCGCCCGGAGCGGAGCCACCAACGTCATTCGTCTGCTCCTGCGACAGTACGTCCAAGAGAGCTTTGGAGTGCCCAAAGGCCATGGTTGGAGTGGTGCCAACAGAAGGAAGGGACCGGAGGAGAATGAGTGTGGGTCTTTGGCTATGGATGTGAGCTGGGGCTCAAGTTAATATAGCGGGCGAATGGCGATGAGTCGCGTCAGACGGATGGACGGCTGGCACTGGAGTAGGTTCGTCGGCAGCCGTGGTGTCATTAACGCGGAGCAGTTGCTTGCACCGGGATACCGTGCGGGTGGCGCTCTCTCGGCTGTCGTGCTGCTGCAATGCCGGCGCCAGTGAGAGGTCACGTAGGGCGTGAATGCGGACGCTGCTTCAGTGACTTAACCATAGGTGCGTTGTCGTACTGACATGTGGGCCCAACGGGCATCAGGCCCGCATGTCAGTGACACACCAACTGCACCTGCTGTTAAGGCCGGTGAATGCGGCATTGACGTTCTGGAGAGACGGTGATCGTTTCAGGCGGTAAGCAGGCGCTAGCGATGGAAGGGGCTTCAGTTGGCCAGGGCGGTCAGACGCTTGCTTGGTGGGAAGATGTGAACTCATAGATGACGAGCCTTTGAAGCATATGCGACACGTATTGACAACCAGGCATCCATTCAACCGCTCTTGTCGCCAGCTAGCATTCGACGACCACCACACAACCATACATAACTTACGAATAATGGACGAATCGATTAGACACACACTCGTGTGCAGTGGCACTATGATCGGTTGCTCACGATAGTACATGGAGTACTCCGCACCATAGTACCCTCTCTAGCTAGGCTATTTTATAGATTGTCGTTGTGATGGACGATATACATGAGCAAGGCGCCGAGTCACGAGTATGACCGTTGGTGTTGAGCTAGGTGAATACAAGCTCGGCGTTCGCGGAGGCCTCCAGCAAACGTCTAAACAGTAATGTCACATACGCATAATTTTGGTTTTTATTCCTTTCTCCACTGACAGGTAGGCCCGCATAGATAGATAGATAAAGAACACGAGTTGATGAGGTGCATGCGGATTGTTTGACTAGTCAACCAGACAAATACGTAGCTATACACCGAGCCAGTGACCGTATAATCACCATATCTCGTATACAATGATCAAAGTGAGCTATCAAGACAAGTTCAATGACCGCCGATGCATTTTACTCGGTAATAAATGACCAGGATTGAAGGGGAATCCAAATTTCCTTCGTCTTCTATCCTTGAGCTCTTGACAAACCAATGCACTTTACGGTGTCCGGCCACTCCACCCCAGAGCTGTCACCAAGCGCCGTTCATGCGACCGTGTCGCACACTAACCGGTAAGGAAGCGATGGCATCCCGCCGCGCCGAGTTCCTCGCCGCCCACGACCGCACACAGAAGGGTAGGCAAGCGGTGGCATTCCGCCGTGCCGAGTTCATCGCCGCTCGCGACCTCACACCTATGTGGGCGGAATTTGAAGTTGCCAAGGCCGCACAAAGGGAGCGGAAACGTCAGAAAAATCGCAACAAAGGAGAGGCCCGCCACCGCAAGAAAGAAGAGGACGCACGCGCTGCTGCAGAGAGGTCGGCGGAGATCCAAGCACGGTGGGATGCCGCCGACAAAGCCAGGAAGGAGAACGACGATGTCTGGCCAGCATGTGAGAAGTAGTATTACTAGTAGTTAGTGCGTGTCTGTGTCGCCCGTACGTTTGTTTAATTAATTACGAGCATGTAACAGTACTACTAATTACTACTGTAGTTTTTAGAGCAAATTACCAGTACATTAGCCTAGAATCAATGGAAAAATTCCTATCCTATGCATCAAATGGCATCTCTTTCTCTATAGGAATTGAGATGCATGTCATCTCACTTCCTATGATTTTCATATTCCTATAAAATTCCTATCCTATATGAACCAAAGGAGGCCTCTGCTGGAGTAACTACTGTAGCTAGCAGTACTGCTAGTACAGTCGTTTTCTTCAAGAAGCGGAATTCAACGTAGTCATGATGGTTCCTTCGTCCGAGCAACTTCACAGTGGGTAAGGTTGGCCCTGTGATTTGACGGCTCATTAGTAATTACCACGGCATGACGACCGGGGTGACTCTCCCTTGGAGTTCTGCGGGCATGGCAACTGGACTAGGATGGTCGACGTCCCACATGTCGGCGAGCGGAAGTATTCTTTCCGATATCGAGTAGCAAGGAAACCACGTTGTATAGTATCACTGGTGATTTATATTTATTTTTTATTTCTAATGAATGCTAGCATTTCAACTCTTACGACGAAGGAGTGCCAAACACACGGCACGTGCTGGATGTCGCACACGTCAACGAAAGGAGTGGGACATGAACAGCGTGGTAGAGCGTCTCCACTTCTGGGTCGGAGACCACACGTAGTAGTACTACTGTACTAGTGGTTTGAACGATACAAAGTGCGACCCAGAGAGAAAGACACGTCTAGTTGGAAGGTCTCGGGCATACACGTAAACAAATATAAAACCTAATATGTGCCTCCAATTAATATAGTAGTAGTAGAGTACTTAGTCACGTACTCCATAACATCACTGGGCATTGCACGTACAACATTTAGTGGCAGTAAGAGACAAATGCCTATATGCCATGCATGTTCATACTATTTGTGCCTTTCTACTTCACTTACTGCACTACGTTACGCAGGTTCGCACGTCCACTCCTGGGTACATGTCCGTCTCATAGTTCCAGTCCCACGTGTTCTTCATATAGATGGAACGATCCTTGCATGACACGTGCACCTTGATGCTAGATGTGTCGCGTGTTGGCAAAAGGATGAACAAAGTTCACGTAAAAAAATAGAGTGCAAGAACATAGATTCCCGACGACCGAGAAGGAGCAAGGAACCTCGGGGTGGAGCGTCTGCACTCATAATAGTTTATATTATTCAGCGATATAAAATCAACCAATCATCTCCACAGTGGATTGGATGAGTACGAAACACGGCAGCCCAGTGTAGTTACATCATACTAGTACATGGCTAACCCACGATATCACCATATTTCTTAGCTTCCGTGCGACGGCGACCAGAGAAGAGGCAGCGGGAGGGGAATGAATGCAGCTACTGTTTGGGTTCGCCGTCCGGCTTAAATAAATGCGCAGCATCACGTGTACCCGCGGGTGCACCAATTGTAACATGTTGTCTGCTTAAGTGGGCGTCACGTAACTGGTGTGTGTGTGTGTGTGTGTGTGTGTGTGTCTGTGTGTGTGTGTGTGTGTGATTCTGAGAGACAGAGTGCCTGTGTGTGACTCTACTCTTCGGACATGTACTCAACCTTTTGCATCGGGATATAAGTATAATGGTATTTACTTTAGCTAGTGATTTACGTGGCCATGTTAACGTGGTTGTGTAAAAAAAATGACACTTCCTGCTCGTGATTTGCGTTATATAATTACAAGCAAGATGCTCGTGCATTGCACGAACATCAATATGCATTTTTTTTACAAAACACATGTTGTGATTTACCCATGCAGGAGTAATCCCATGTGTAAAAACTAATGATATTTCGAGATATTTATCGGAAAACTGGTATCTCGAGAATGTCATCGAAAAAATGAAAGATGAGAGATAAGGTGAGGAGGAGTGGAGCATGGTGGTGACTGGTGGTCGGAATGGGCAGACGCATGGGGATGGACGGCGCCGACAGGCGTCAGCGGCCACCATGCTAGATTGTTCCGGAGACTTTCTTTTTTAGCTGCTTAGCAATGAGGTGTGGGAGATAAGGATGTGGAGAGAGGTGCGGCTATCTTTTGTAAAATCATCATAGTTTGCTTTCTATCCATCAGATATAGATCAGACGGTCTATATTACAAGATGGTAGGCACACCATCATCGCCAACTCGGTTTTTTATAAGGGTACAGATGATAAGTTTGGTAACTACTAAATTAAAGTGGAATTTGTCCATGTTATACATGTAAATTAAGGTGATTGTTTATCATACGGGTAAGGGTGGATGAAGGGTGGTAGGAACAAATGCTCCGCCTAGAGCATGTGTGTGTGAGATGGAGTCTCAGTGTGTGTGTGTGTGGGGGGGGGGG
>LR738713.1:573641939-573669764 GCA_902687465.1 Secale cereale | reverse complement strand
GTGTGTGTGTGTGTGTGTGTGTGTCGCGGGGTCCTCGGTGGCGGATGTAATTTAAGTGTGCATGGCTTCATCATAGAGAGGTGATGTGTATGGCAGAGGCCACCAATGATGGGGTGCGAGAGAGAAAATGCCCGTAGAGATGGAAGAGAAGGTGTGTGCGCGCAAGAGTAGTCGACATCGAGAGAACATGTTTGTTCGAGAGACACCGAGGAAGACTACTATATATTTATGGTGCATGTAGGCGGGAATTAAACAAAGGGATGGTATTATTGGTTTCGGGGATATAGGGGAAGAGTACACCCCGATACCGGTGCACCAGGTGTCAGTCAGTTATTCGTCGTTGTTGCCATGTCATCTGCTTGCGTGTTGCATCTTTCCATGTCATCATGTTTGTTGCATCATCATGTTTTCAAAACTTGCGTCCGTCCGAGTCCGCTCGTCCTTTCCGTTGTCCGTTCTGAGCCCAGACACACTCACACGCGCCCGCGACGCCTCCGAATATTTATTTTATGAGTGGCCGAAAAATGTTCTCGGAATGGGATGAAACTTGGCGTGTAGTCTTATTATAGTGTAGACATGCCGCCTGCCAAATTTCATCGCATTCGGAGCTCGTTTGATAGCCCAACCGTTAAACTTGGAGCATTGCCGTTGCCGGTACTGACGTCGGACGTTTTCGGTCTCCGAAAACCCCGCCGGGCCACTCTTCTTTTTTCTCTTCTCAACCCGAGGCCTTTCCCCACAACCCACTAGGCCTCTCCTAGCCCAACTACCTGCCCCTCCGCTCCGGACCGTCTGATCGGATCTAACGGTCCGAATCAGAGCAAAACCCTCAACCCTAGCCCCTTTTCCTATTTAAGTAGCTCCCCCTCGTCCAAAAATGGCTAAAACCCTAGCCCCTAGTCCACCCCTAACCTCCAGCCCGCCCCTCCTCGTTTTCCGCACCAAACCACCCCGCCGCCGCCACTTGTCGCGCCACCACGGGCCAACGCCGCCGTCCCCGCGCGCCCAGCCACTCATAGCCGGCCACGCGTCCCCGCAACGTCCTCTCAGCCTCCCATCGCTGCCAGCTGTACCAGGCCCGCCAGGCACGCGTGGGGCCCGCCCGAGCCCATCCGGGGCCCGAGCGCCCGCCGCCGCAGCCCGGCCGCCTGCGCGTGCCCCGCCCGTCCCTAGCGGCTTCGCCGCCACCTGGGCTTCGCGCCTCCCGCGGCTCTACCCCGCCGGAACACCGCAGCCGGCAGGTATCGGTCGCCACCGCCATGCATGCCGCGCGCCGTGCCGCCCCAGGTCCTCGCTTCCTCCGTTCACCGGCGCCTGGTAGATCGTCGCCGCCCTGCTCGATCCACGCCGCCCCGCCGGACAAACTTCCCTGGGCCGAGCGCGTCGACTCCGGCTAGATCCGGGCCGGTGCCGCCCGGATCCACCTCCGCCACCTCCCTCGACGACGTTCCCTTCCTCCCGCCGGCGGGCCTCGTCAGCCCCGCCGTTGAACTCCTCGGGGAGGAGGATGACCCAGCAGCATCCGGACATGTCCGGACGGACTCGGACATGTCCGCCCGAGGCCCCTACCCGAGGTCCAATTTTCACTAAGTCCCTGTTTTCTGTAAAATTGTTTGCATCTTTGCATGGCTGTAACTTTTTGTGTGGTGATCCAAATTGAGTGTATAATATGTCAAAATGATCGTGGTGATATGCTCTTCATTTTGTTCCATTGTGCCATGCTTGTTTGAGTTCATCTTGATGCCCTAATCCCCGTTGCAAGAGTGCTACTTGTTTAAAACTGCTGTTAACTGTAATTTTGTTAGCATGTTTGAGATGTGATAACTTTGCGCATGTTGGTCCAAATGGAGCATATGATATGTCAAAATATTCATTGTGAAGTGCTCTACATGATGGTTGCTGTAGCATTCATGTTAGGTGCCATATTGCCATGTTAATCCCTGTTGCAAAAGTGCATGTGGCTGATAAGTGCTGAAACTTGTTATGAGATGCTCATTTGACTTGCTCATTGCTATTGGTGTGTTTGTCTTCATGCCACATGTCATTATGTTTTATAAGCACAATCATTTGGTCTTTGCTGTGGTGCAATCCACTTTTCATGATATGCCTTGAGGTGACTTAAACAAGCTTGTAAATATGCCATGCCAATATTGCTGTTTTATACGTAGTGAAAAAACTGCTAAGTCTGGAATCTGTTAAACCTGATGCCATGTTTGCTTGATGCCCCACTCAAATCCAAGCATGTTTTAGTATGTCCAATGATCATGTCCTGTTGTGTATGTTATTGTCTATCCATCCATGCCCTTGATTGCACATATGCCCTGCTATAGCTTATTTATTTCTTGCTCTCAAGTTGCTATAAATTTACCTGTCAGACTTTTATCAGCATGTTCAATTTGGTGAAGCTTGTTGTTATTGATCCATGCCTCCTATGGAGTTGCTCCAGTGGAGTTGTTGGATGTATGCTATGTCTATTACATGTCCATGATCTTTATATACTTAGTAGAGTTGATATTCTTGTTGTTTTGTGCCTCCGAAGGCAGCATCGTGACAATGTTTTTGCCTTCCTAGATTTTGACTAAGTCTAGATAAATTTATTGCAACTTGCCATGCTTGGTTAATTGTGTTCCAGCAAGCTTTTGGGTGTGTTCTAAGTTCATGCTTGTTAAGTATCATGTCTATTTCACATGCATGCCTCTTGTTATCATGTTTGGGTGCTGTAGCATATATATACCTAGCTCCAAAGTTGTTATGTTGCTGTTTTTGGACAGCTTGTTGTTATATCTTGTTTCGTGTGTATGTGTTGAACCGTTGGTCCGTTTTGAGTGTGCCCTATATGAAACTTGTGTGATTTTGCATGTAGAAGCATAATATCATGTTGATTACCTATTTGGAGTGTGTTTGCTTGATGTTTGGGTGCATCTTGCACCGTTGACATGCTTGTCTTGTTTTGCTCATATCTTCTAGGCCGTAGCTCCAAATCTAATAAACTTTATATGAAACTTGACTAGAATTTCATGTAGATCATCATGGTGCATGTTAACTTGCTGTTTAACAACTTTAACTTAAGGTTTGTTCAGATCTGGACCAAATTCGAAGTGTGCATATGAGGACTTACCGGAATAGTTATATGTTGATTCTGGCCTCATTTAAACTTGTTGGTTTGTGTTGTTCTTGTGTGCTTCATCCCTTGCCATGTTTTGCATCATATAGAATTGTCTTGCATCCTACTTGGTTGAGCATCTTGTCTTGTTCTTGAGTGGCGTGTTTACCTTGTTGTGTGCTTTCTTCTCGTTAGTTCTTTTCCGTTGAGATTGTGAGGATTCGTTCGTCTACGCTTGGTCCGTCTTCGGGGCTACTTCTTCATCTACTTCATGGATTCGTTCTTCTTCCTTGCGGGATCTCAGGCAAGATGACCATCACCTTGGATACCTTTACTATCATTGCTATGCTAGATGTCTCGATGCTATCGTTATATGTCGCGCTACCCATCATTGTTGTCAGCCCCTCTCCTTGTTGCCATGAAACCTCTAACCTTTGACACCTTCCCATCAAACCATTGTTTGGCTATGTTACCCGCTTGCTCAGCCCCTCTTATAGCGTTGTTAGTTGCAAGTGAAGATGAAGATCGTTCCATGTTGGAACTTGTCGTTGGAATATCACAATATCTATTATTATTATTAACACACCTATATACTTGGAAATGGGTGGAAGGCTTGGCCTTTTGCTCGGTGTTTTGTTCCACTCATGCCACCTTAGGAGCCAATAAACCGGCGTTATATTCCTTGATTTTGTGTTCCTTACACGATTGGGTATATGGGGACCCCTTGACAGTTCGTCTTTGAATAAAACTCCTCCAGCAAGGCCCAACTTTGGTTTTAATTTTCTCATAATAAAAACTTAATTAATTAATCATTTGCAGAGGGAGTTAGAGCTACCCGAGGATTCTTCCTACATAGCAGGGGGCAGTGCTGATGGTGTTGGTCCCAAACGGGCCACCTCGAGGAAACTCGAGGGCTGGCTCCCGTAGGATCACCTATCCGGTCGTGGCCTGAGACGGACATTATTCTAACCCGTTGGACAACATCGTGCCACCGCTTCACGGCTGGCTGCCCTTCCCATTGAAGGGACATCCCCCATAGCAATGGAGGCGCGACGGGCTAAGGAGTTGCTGGACACATCGCTAACTCAGCAGCAAGCCTATTCTTATAGCCGGGAGAGGATTCATTCAACCCCCCGCCCAAGCCGGAGTTATACAAGGCACCTGGATGAAACAGCCGTATCCAGTAGCGCACGGAGGCGACATCGGCAGAGGCAGGATAATCCGACAGGAGCAGGAGCACATGCACAAGAGGCGGCTGATCAGGCCAGGCATACGGCTTATAACGACGCCCGTCAGGCAACGCCGGTTCACAACACCACCACAGTTGAGACGGGAATCATGTCTAGTTCCTTGGGAGTGCAGTGTCTCATCCCTGCTTTACGGAACGTGAAACTACCCAAGGACTTCAAAGGTCCACGTAAGGTACCCAACTACACGGCGGATCTGGCTCCGGAGGCGTGGGTTGAAAGTTATGAGATGGCTATGGAGATGCTTGATGTGGATGAAGCCGCGTGCGCCCAATACTTCACAATGATGCTTGAGGGCATGACCCGAACATGGCTAAAGGGTTTGCCACCTAACTCCATCGGATCATGGGGTGAGTTGCGTCACCGGTTTATCAATAATTTCAAAGACACATGCAAGCAGCCGATGTCTGTTGTTGACTTAGCGGCATGTGTTCAAGGAGAGCAAGAGACCACCAGCAGTTGGGTACGGCGAGTGTTTGAAATCCTGCACTCCTCCAATAGTATCAATCCAAGTACATCGATAGTAACCTTGGAAGGCAATTGCCGGTTTGAGCCTTTGAGGTTGAAGCTGGGACGGCTCAAACATGATTGCAACGACATGGGAACGCTCATGGGCGCTTTGGTAAAATATGGAGACTCTGATAACACCAAGTATCCAGATGCAGACGGAGACAAGTCCGGGAAGGCGAGCAAAAACGGTAAACCGGCGCAGGCCAATCCGGCAGGTACAGGGTACAATGGCAATCGTAAAGCGGAGGGCAGCTCAGACTTTGTGGCCAATACCAACGTTCAAGACAACGGGCAGCGCCGCAAGGGTAGACCGCCCCCACGCAACGGGAGGCCACCTATTAATCTAGATCGCCAGTTGAACGTGCCTTGCCCAAAGCACGGTACAGAAGAAAACCCGGCTACGCATCTCTAGAAAGACTGTTTTATTATGCAAGAGCTTATGAAACAGGCCAATTATAACCACGGCCCCCCCGGCGGGTCAGGTCCCGGTTTTCAAGGTCCGGGTTATCAGGGTGGTGGATCCGGATCAGGATACCACGACGGTAACAATAACCACAATGGCAACAAGCAGCATCAACATAACCAGCAACATGGTCAGGGTGGATACAATAACCAAGGCAATCAACAACGTCAGCATCAGCAACAATCTGGATATCAGAATAATCCGAAGCAGCTAAGCAGTGGGCAATATCATGTTTTCACCACAAGCCTGTGCAAACGGGATCAAAAGTTCTGAAGAGAGTAGTACACTCTGTTGAACCGGCGATACCACGTTTTTTGCGTTGGTCTGAGCAACCCATTGTATGGAGTAGAGAGGCTCACCCGCCACAGGTTGATAATCCGGGTCAGTTGGCCTTGATGGTGGCACCACAAGTGGGTGGTTATAAGTTCACAAAGGTGCTTATGGATGGAGGCAGCAGCATCAATATCCTATACTATGAGACTTGTCGATGTATGGGGTTGACAGATAAGAAGCTCCGACAGTCCGACACAATGTTCCATGGGGTGGTGCCCGGTAAATCGGCTTACCCAGTTGGAAAAATCGATCCGGAAGTTACCTTTGGGGATGAGCATGACTCTAGATCGGAGACGGTGACCTTTGAGGTTGTAAAGATCAGGAGCCCATATCATGCTCTGTTTGGGAGACCGGTTTACGCCAAGTTCATGGCTAGACCGTGTTACGTTTATCTACAGCTCAAGATGCCGAGTCACAAGGGAACCATCACGGTTCACGTGAGCCGTAAGATCGCGTTGGAATGCGAGGAAGGAGACGCGACATATGCTGAGGCAGTTTGTGCTACGGAAGAGCTGAACTTTTATAAGGACAATGTTGATCCGCAGATATGTCCCCGTTGAAAAAGCCAACTACAGAGCATGATCCGGCGTTGAAGTTCAAATCGGCAGAGGAAACCAAGCAGGTTGACTTTGTTCCGGGCAATTCATCCAAGCAGTTCACTATCAGCGCTAACCTAGACCCCAAATAGGAAAGCGCGCTCATCGAGTTTATCCGTGAGAACCGGGATATCTTTGCATGGAAGCCTTCTGACATGCCAGGTATACCGAGGGAACTCTCTGAGCACAGTCTTAATATTGATCCGAAGTTTAAATTGGTCAAGCAGTATTTGCACTGCTTCAATGAGGAGAGGCATAAGGCTATAGGTGAAGAAGTGGCTAGGCTCTTGGCCGCAGGCTTCATAGTTGAGGTGTTTCATCCAGAGTGGTTGGCTAATCCGGTACTGGTGCTCAAGAAAAACGGAACCTGGAGGATGTGTGTTGACTACACAGACTTGAACAAAACTTGCCCAACTGATCCTTTTGCTCTTCCCCGTATTGATCAAATTATCGATGCAACAGCGGGATGTGAGCGGCTAAGTTTTCTGGATGCATATTCCGGTTATCATCAGATCAAGATGGCAGTTAAGGACCAGGATAAAACAGCTTTCATAACTCCCTTTGGAGCCTTCTGCTATGTATCCATGCCTTTTGGGCTCAAGAGTGCCCAAGCAACCTATCAGCGTTGTGTGCAGAACTGCCTACAAGGGCAGATTGGAAGAAATGTCCATGCATATGTTGATGACATTGTGGTGAAATCTAGGAAAGAGGAGACGCTGATAGAGGACTTAAAAGAGACTTTTGACAACCTCCGAGTTTACAAGATGATGCTCAATCCGGAGAAGTGTGTTTTTGGTGTTCCGACGGGCAAGCTCCTTGGATTCCTAGTGTCAAACAGAGGGATTGAAGCTAATCCGGAGAAGATCAAAGCGATCACATCCTTGGCTAAACCGGCGTGTATCAATGATGTTCAGCGCGTGGTGGGCCGTATTGCAGCGCTGAGTCGTTTCATCAGCCGTTTAGGAGAGAAGGCAATCCCGCTTTATCAGATGATGAAAAAGACAGACCGGTTTGTCTGGAGCGATGCTGCGGACGCTGTGTTCGAAGATCTGAAGCGGCAATTGGCAGAACCACCAGTCCTTGTTGCCCCGGTTGACAAGGAGCCGCTGTTGTTGTACATGGCCGCCAATGCCCGTGCAGTCAGCGTGGCCATTGTGGTAGAGCGCAAAGAGGCAGGCAAAGAATATCCGGTTCAACGGCCGGTTTACTACATCAGTGAGGTGCTCATTCAGTCGAAACAAAGGTATCCACACTGGCAGAAGCTGGTATATGGCGTGTTCATGGCAAACCGGAAGTTGAAGCACTATTTCCAGGGCCACCCAATCACTGTTGTCAGTTCAGCTCCGTTAGGGGATATAATCCAGAACAGAGAAGCCACTGGCAGGGTGGCGAAGTGGGCCATCGAGCTTAGCCCGCACGGATTAAAGTACGTGTCCTGTACTGCTATAAAGTCCCAAGCACTGGTGGATTTCATTAATGATTGGACAGAGTTGCAAGCACCTGAGGAGAAGCCGGATCATACATACTGGACTATTCACTTTGACGGTTCAAGGCAATTGGAGGGCTCGGGGGCTTGAGTCGTGTTAACTTTCCCACGAGGTGATAAGTTCTATTACGTCCTCCGTTTAATGTTCCCTTGTACTAGCAATGCTGCTGAGTATGAAGCTCTCTCCTCCATGGTTTGCGGATGGCCAAAGAGATGAACTTGAGCCGGGTTAAGTGTTTTGGTGACTCAGATCTGGTGGCGCAACAAGTATCCGGTAAGTGGGATTCTAAGGATCCGCTCATGGTGGCCTATCGACGAGAAGTGGACACAGTGGCAGGATACTTAAAGGGATATCAGGTGGATCACATCGACCGGTGAAAAAATGAAGCAGCCGATGCGTTAAGCCGGTTGGGCTCTCAGCGTAAACCGGTTCCACCTAATACTTTCTTGGATGAATTGCATAATCCGTCAGTACATATACCTTCAGAGGAGGACTTGGCTGTTCCTGATTCGGAAGAACAGTTGGTCGCAGCACTTCATGTCATTCCGGATTGGACACTCCCTTACTTGGCATATATGAGTAGAGGTGAGTTGCCAGAGGACGAAGTTGAGGCCCGGCAGATAATCCGGCGGTCTAAGTCTATGACCATCATCAATGGAGAACTTCATCGCCGCAACGTTTCTGGGGCGTTTCAACGGTGTGTATCATCAGAGGAAGGCCGCGATATTCTTCGAGAGATTCATGAAGGGGATTGCGGTCATCACGCCGGTTCAAAATCCTTGGTAGCTAAAGCTTTTCGTCATGGGTTCTACTGGTTGACGGCTCACGCCGATGCAGAGGACTTGGTCAGAAAATGTGATGCTTGCCAGAAATTTTCACGGCGTGCCCACATACCGGCGCGGGAGCTGAGGATGATTCCAATTACTTGGCCATTTGCGACTTGGGGGCTTGATATGGTTGGACCCTTTAAGAGATCTCAAGATAAGAAAACCCACCTGTTGGTAGCAGTGGAAAAATTCACAAAGTGGGTTGAAGCGGAGCCTGTCAGTAAGTGTGATGCAGCAACACCGGTTCAGTTCATCAAAAAGGTGATTTTCCGGTTTGGCTTTCCACACATCATTATAACTAATAATGGCACCAACCTATCTAAAGGGGATATGGAGGAAATCTGTCAAAGAGAACATATTCGCCTTGATGTATCATCAATAGCTCACCCACAGTCCAATGGTCAAGCTGAGAGAGCCAACCAAGAGATCTTGAGAGGCATCAAGCCCCGGCTTATGGTTCCTTTGCAAAGAACACCGGGTTGCTGGGTAGAGGAGTTGCCTTCTGTCCTATGGAGCATCAACACTACACCTAATAGATCTACAGGGTACACACCTTTTTTCATGGTATACGGTGCTGAAGCGGTCCTCCCTAGTGATATCTGGCATGACTCACCATGGGTGGCGGCCTACGTTGAAGCGGATAATGAACAAGCAAGACAAGACAGCTTGGACCGGCTGGACGAGGAACGGGACACGGCAGCAGCGCGATCGGCGATTTATCAGCAAGACATGCGCCGATACCACAGCCGCCGGGTTAAGACCAGGACGTTCCAGGAGGGAGATCTGGTGCTCCGGCTCATCCAGGACCAGACAGATATGCACAAGCTATCCCCGCCGTGGGAAGGGCCCTTTGTGGTCAGCAAAAACCTGCACAATGGATCATACTACCTTATCGACGTTCGAGAACATAAGGACTCACGTACGGCAGAGGAGGAGACCAAGTGGCCATGGAACATCGCTCTTCTTCGACCTTACTATACTTGAGCCATTGGCTCCGCTCTATGTACAATGTATATATTATGATTAATAAAATAAACTGGCGCCCTGGTAAACCGGGGAATCATCCATCCTTTTCAAAGAGTATCACATGGGGGCTTCGAAAGAAACCTTCCATGGCCTCTTAAACCGGCGCCCTTGATAGAATCAAGGAACCAGCCGTGTCTTTCACACAAAGAGTATCACATGGGGGCTTCGAAAGAAACCTTCCATGGCCTCTTAAACCGGCGCCCTTGATAGAATCAAGGAACCAGCCGTGTTTTTTACAAAGGAGTATCACATGGGAGTTTCCACAGAAGCTTTCCATGGCCTCCTAAACCGGCGCCCTTGACACATCAAGGAATCAGCCATTTTATCTATACTAAACAAGAGCCACATGGGGGCTTCCGCGGGCAAGGAAGTTTTCCCATGGTCTCTTAAGCCGGCGGCGGTATGAAGCCCATCATAAGAGCACTGCTCTGGTTGCTTTGGCAATTTCCACATGATGATGAGGGGTAAAAGAGAGTTTTGGTGCCTAACCCAGCTCAAACATATGCCCCGATGAGCAAACGGCTCACACACTACCTGGGGCTCGCATCGAGTTGAATAACCTTGTAGTGAACATGGCTTGGAAGCCCGGTGCATGCACCTAAAACCCCGGATTAACCTGCCTGCATCAAGTAAATCACGCCGTCCAGGTAAACCTGGTATGACCCGTCGAACCTGCCACAAGTCAATCCTTCAGGACCCTGAACTTGGCCACGTTAAATTGACGATCATCGAGTTGATTAGCTAAAGAAAAAATCTTTACGAGATTTTGAAACATTGGGTAGCTTGTCATCGATGATTTGGTTAAGGATTGCGGAGCATCTTGACAGGCTTTGCTAAAATGGTTAATGACAGTAGCCTGGCAGCTCATAAAAAGCCTCGAGGAGCCTGACAGCTCGTAAAAAGCCTCGACTACACGGTCTTATTTGCCCAAAAACCTTATTTTTAATTTTTATGATTTCACAAATCTTTGTCTTCAAGGTCATTGGTTTTTTAACCAAGTCCATTGATGTGAGACTGGACAACTACAAGGTTGCCAATATGTGTACAGAGTTAAAAGTCTGGGTCATGAACACCAGCGAGAGTCAAACCGGTCTTCATCGTAAAACCGGATCAACTATCATACTAAACCGACAAGAGAGCCAAGGGCTTCCTCAGCACCCTCGTTTTACAATATTCCCACCGGTTTAAGGTCTACAAGCACACTTAATCATAGCTATGGGATGTGTTTATGTTTTATATGTAGTTCAAGCTATATATTTGAAACATGTACCAGGGTAGTATAATCCGTCCGGTGGTAAACCGCCAGGACATTTTTTAGCATTGTTCATGCAGATATAGGTCAGATAAACTGTAGGAGCATTGCAAACAGACGATAAATTGGGGAGTGCCAATAAAAATAATACCATGACAGTGGGACAAAGACAGTATCTCAACTATTCTATTACAAGGCACTTGTAGGCCCGAATGGATCAAAGTTTCTTGCAAAGTATTCAGCAAATAAAAATTAAACCGGGCGGTTTACGATTCTTCTTCAGCACGCTGCGAAGGCTGAGGGTCAGCTTGCTCCGGGTCTTCGTGGACTTCTGGCAGCTGCTGGAAATCAGGAGCACTCCAGTCAATCTTGGCGAGGGCACGGAAATATACTTCATCGTTTATAAGATCTGACGGATCAATGTCTGGAGCGAAGGTGTGCTTACAAACTAGTGGGATCAGATTTTCGGTGTCATAAACCGGCCGCTCCACCCGCGAATTCTCTAGATCGTAAGCCGGATGATACCTTGTTAAATCTGCTTCATTAGCAAGCTTACCGGCAAGAGGGCGCATGTCCTTGGTCAAAGAACGGAGATCTTCAGAAGAGAAGGCTGACCCGTCCTCTTTCATGCTGGGCTAGCCATTCATGGCCTTCGCCGGATCAAAATCGGGGACCCATGCTTTGGCCCGGGTTAACGCCATAAGAGAACCAACTCATGCAGCAAATTTATTTACCTCAACGAGTCGAGCAGGCAAGACAGGTAGCTTTTCCAGAGTGGCTTGGATGGTGGTCGGCGCCGGTTTGTTATGCGACATGGCACTGATAGCCCTTTGAGCACCGGAGTAGAGCTGCGCCACCAGGGTATAAGCAGCCTTGATCTTCTTCCGAACATCATCTCCAAGATGAGTTATGCGCCTCCCTATATACAATTGGCGAGTTAAACCGGAGCAGAATAAAGATTGCAAGGAAACAAACATACAAAGACAAGTGCTCACCGAAGATAGCGGATGTCATGTTATCTATTTGCTGTTTCAACCCGGATAGCTCTTGCGTCACCGGATTAAGAGCATCTTCGGCATCTTTTGCTCTCTTTTCCAGAGCAGCCCTTTGCACCTCCCATGTGGACTGCTCCGCTTCAAAGTCTTTCTTGAGTTTTTGCATGCTAGCTAGAGCAAGGACAAGTTCCTCCTTAGTTTTGGTGGAAGCAGTTTCATGGAAGGCCAAGCTATTCCAGAGTTCAGTTGCCTCCGAAGCTCTCCGGTTCAAGTCAGCCTGTAAGAGAAGGAAAGTGTTACAAGAGCAGGTCAATCAAAGTCTCAAGCACATAACAAGTTATGCACTCGACACTTGGGGGCTAATGTACAATTGAAGTAAAGAAAGCAACTTTTCAGACAAGTCCCAAGCACATAAACAAGTTATGCCCTTGACACTTGGGGGCTAATGTAAGTTCATTCTCAGACACAAGAGAAGTCCCGGTTCACCTACAGTGAAGTAAACCGACACTTGGGGGGCTACTATGGCCTAAAGGTATGATTGCAGAATACAAAGCAGAAACGAAAGGCAAAAGGAAAGAAAGTTACCTCATATTTATCTTTCATCATGTTGACTAAGCCGGCTTCATAATCACGGCTGGTGAAGAGCCGGTTCAGGTACCCAGAATGGAGCTCCTGGGCACTAAGCTGAGCATAACTTGACAAGTCTGTGCTCTACTTGCCTTTATCTTGCTGAAGTTTTTCCTCCTTGCCAGTATGCCTAGCCAAGGCAACAGGCTCCGTGGGAGCAGAGAATCCTATCCTAGTTATTTCAACATCTTCCGTTGAAGTAGTGGTTGGCTGGAGGGGATCAACAGTGCACGCGAGACTAACAGGAGCCGGGCTAGCCCGAGGAGGACTAACCCGGACAGGGCTGGCCGGTTCAGCTGTATTTTCCATAACATCACCCCCAGAGCAGCAAGATCTTCATGATCCATAGGGGAGGGATCATCGTGCTGAACTTCAATATTTTCCCCTGGAGGGTTGGCCGCTTCAGGATCCTCGGCCGGTTCAGCAGTGGTGTGTTCGGTAGCCGGTTTATTTAACTTAGCCTTTTTGCTAGGCTTGGGCATACTGACAAAGATTACAAAAGCAATGAAAATCACAAAGTCAAAACGGAAAGGTAAACCGGACGTTTGGAAAGGTGACTTACCCAGGAATGGTTTTGAGCACCGAGATTTGAGTGGTAGTAGACTCGCCGGAAGAAGACAGAGGAGCCTCCTGATAGTTGGGATCAGACGGTTTAAGAGGTTTGCGAATAAGACCTGCTTTTGGATGAAGAAGGGTTGGAGTAAGAAAAACCTCTGAGCGGCGTCTGCGAGTAGGCGTGTGGGGTAACCTGGACGATTCAACCACGTGGCCACTATGGCGTGTGGTCCGGCGAGCCTCATGCTGCTGTTTCTTCAAAAGAAAGTGGGGATCCAATTGAGCATAAGGGTGAGAAAATGGATATTTCCGGGATGCCCGGCGAATCTTGGGTGGCAACGGTTCTGAATCAGATGAGAGAGAAATTACCTCAACTCCATCCGCTTTACTTCCCTCCGCCAGGTCCTGAGAAAAGGCATTATTAACATAAATTCAGAAAAAGGGAGATCAAAGGACATAAGAGTCAAGCAGTACCTCAGAAGTCGGATCATCTTCTTCAGGGTGTGAACCGGAAGCGACAGTAGCTTTCTTCTTCTTTACGGCAAAGGTTTTCTTGCGTGTTGGCTTCGCCGGTTTATCTTGAGCTTTCTACTTCCAGAAAGGATCGTTGGCCTGCATAAAGGAATAATAACATGTTGAAGACAACTGATGTGAATGGATTAAAGCGGAAAGAAATAGGCAGAAGAGTCTTACCTGCGGTGGTTGGTTGTCTGCGCCGAAGGGAGCTAAACCGGTCCGACTGCAGTCTTCCAGAGGGATATTCAGCATCTTCTTTGCGGATTCAATAACTTCGTTGTCAGGAAGTACTATTTTTGTGTGATGCTGAGGATCTTCCGGTTTGCCAATATATTCACACATTAAGCTTGAGCGCCGGCTTAATGGAAGAATGCTCCAAGAGAGCTAGCATCAAACAAAGTCAACCCCGGTTAAACCGTTAGCTACGAAAGCCCTGAGCTTGGAGAGTTGAGGGGCATATCGAGCCCGGTCTTGGGCACTTAGACGCTGCGGCAAAGGATGACTTGGCGCCAAACGGTAAGCGCGGTAACCCGGCAGCGGATTTTCTCCTTCAGGTGAAGTATCTTTACAATAGAACCAAGTCTGATTCCATTCTTTAGGGTGGTTGTGAAGAGCGGCGTGAGGAAAGCTTACATCATTCCTCTTTTGTATGATCACACCACCAAGTTCGGTTTGAGGCCCGTCCAAAAACTCAGTTCGGCGGTTCAGGTGGAAGAAATCCCGGAACAGCTCCACAGATGGCTCCTCTTGAAGATATGCCTCTGAAAAGACTTGGAAGTTGCATATGTTGGATATGGAATTGGGACCTATGTCCTGTGGATGGAGTTGGAAATTGGCTAGGACATCGCGGAAGAACTTTGAACCAGGCGGACTAAAACCCCAGGCCATATGATCAAAGAAAACGAGGATTTCTCCTTCCTTGGGTGTAGGGGGGACATTCCTTTCCAGGGGCCCGCCAGTGCAGAACCTCTTTAGGACCCAGCATGCCAATTGAGGCCGCCTTTACTAGGTCGTCCTCAGTGATCCAGGAAGGGACCCAATTGCAAGCGATGAACTGTTTTGCCATCTTTTCCAATGCAGGAGTGCTGAAAAATATAAAACAAGACCCGGTTTACAAATCTATTTAATTTAAACCGGAGTGTTCTGTGAGAGTATTGACCTAATCGATGGTTTAAGCAAGGGACTAATGGTGCCCCTTAATCCGGATTGAGCGTGCACAGGACATCCACCGGTTTATGATGATAGAAAGAAGAAGTTAAACCGTCGATTATGGAATGCAGGTTTACATCTAAACCGTCAGTGCAGGCATATGAGCAACATGCTATGATTAAACCGGTAACATAAGTAGATGAGCTACAGATCTAAAGTGTGAGAAACATCTTTCACATGAAGCAGAGGTGAAACATGGATCTACAGCGCAGGAAAAAGACAGAACAATTCAAGTTATATTCAGTGAAGGCAGCGGAAGCTTTTTACAGATTCAATCCAAACTAGCAGTGTGGGAGAAACTAAAGTTATGACGATGGAGCAGAAGCGCACGAACGAGGGTTGACCTAACAAGTTTTACATCTACAGCTAAAATCAACCTACGACGATGAACTATGAAAAACGAGTGTTCGCGGCGAGCTACAGAGAAACCCTAGAACTGAGATCTATGGGGAAGAAGACAACGTACCCGAGGAAGTAAAGGACATCGGTGAAGTTTTCTGGACGCGTTCAGGTCGATGCAGCGGCCAGGCTTGCTGACGACGATGAGCTCGAAGGACGGCGGCGGAAGCTCGGGCGCTGGAGACGAAGGACGATGAAACAGAAGGGGAAAAGAGATGGGCCTCGGCTGTATTTATAGGCCAAAGAGATAAAAACGGCAAGCACGGGAATCGAGGAGGCCGGAAATCGGATATAGATTGAGCTGTCGCCTCGATCTTCGGAGTGGCAATAAAGAAAGATAACAAACAGATGCAGGCGTTAAATGCGCAGATGATGTCACGACAGATTGAAGCGATTCCAGGAGATGACGTCATGGCCGGTTTATGAAGCATACAAGAGTTGCAGAAAGGGAGATTCGTACAAGACTTTGAAGACTGACATGAACAAGTTCAAATCAATCTGGGGCCTAATGTCAGGGATATAACTATCGGGTATAAACCGGCTAGGAGGGTCTGGATTACGCTGGTAAGGTTATATTATCAGAAGCACAGTAGAGTATGTAACATGAGGTTATAGCCCATAGAGGTTTAGGGCCCATATATAAGGCCCATGGTCTGTAAACCGTCGTACCATGTAACTTGGGATGTAAGATAGAAAGAGTAGAGACCGAGGCGGACACGTTTATGAGCCGGCCTCGGGACTCTGTAAACTGACCGGACATCGCCTCCTATATAAAGGGATGACCCGGCGATGGTTCAGGACAGGAAACAACAACTCGAGATACAGGCAAGCGGATTCGCTCCCTGGTCATTAAAGCCCAAGCAATACCACCCCAAACTAGACGTAGGCTTTTACCTTCGTCAAAGGGGCCGAACTAGTATAAACTCCCTGTGTCCATCGTCCGCTTTAACCCCTTTAAGCTAACCCGGGCGATGGCCTCACGACTAAGTCCTTTAAACAGGACATCTGTCGTGCTAAATCCACGACTGATTCGTTCTTCTTCCTTGCGGGATCTCAGGCAAGATGACCATCACCTTGGATACCTTTACTATCATTGCTATGCTATATGTCTCGATGCTATCGTTATATGTCGCGCTACCCATCATTGTTGTCAGCCCCTCTCCTTGTTGCCATGAAACCTCTAACCTTTGACACCTTCCCATCAAACCATTGTTTGGCTATGTTACCCGCTTGCTCAGCCCCTCTTATAGCGTTGTTAGTTGCAGGTGAAGATGAAGATCGTTCCATGTTGGAACTTGTTGTTGGAATATCACAATATCTATTATTATTAATTAACACACCTATATACTTGGAAATGGGTGGAAGGCTTGGCCTTTTGCTCGGTGTTTTGTTCCACTCATGCCACCTTAGGAGCCGATAAACCGGCGTTATGTTCCTTGATTTTGTGTTCCTTACACGATTGGGTATATGGGGACCCCTTGACAATTCGTCTTTGAATAAAACTCCTCCAGCAAGGCCCAACTTTGGTTTTAATTTTCTCATAATAAAAACTTAATTAATTAATCAATTGCATAGGGAGTTAGCGCCACCCGAGGATTCTTCCTACATAGCAGGGGGGCAGTGCTGATGGTGTTGGTCCCAAACGGGGAGACTGCGGGGCCACCTCGGGGAAACTCGAGGGCTGGCTCCCGTAGGATCACCTATCCGGTCGTGGCCTGAGACGAGATACGCGCGGCTACTATCAGGGTGTTGACACACCGGGAGGTCTTGCTGGACTTGTTTTACCATTGTCGAAATGTCTTGTGCACCGGGAATTCCGAGTCTGATCGGGCCTTCCCTAAGATAAGGGGTAATATTATTATTACTTTTGCTGATCGTGAGAGCTTGTGATGGGCTAAGTTGGGATACCCCTGCAGGGTTATGATCTTTCGAAAGCCGTGCCCGCGGTTATGTGGCAGATTGGAATTTGTTAATGTCCGGTTGTAGAAAACTTGACAGAGGATCCAAGATAAAACACACAACTGTGTGAGTAACCGTGACTGTCTCTTTTCATTTTGAGAAGAGAACACGGTGGGGTTATGTTTGACTCGTAGGTAGTTCAGGATCTTTAGCGATCACTACTAGTTTGCGACCGTTTGCGTAGATGCTCATCTTATTCTTGTACTCGTAAGTTAGCCACCATATATTGCTTAGCCGCTGCTGCAACCTCACCACTTTACCTCTTCCTTCCCATTAAGCTTTTCTAGTCTTGTTACCCATGGTTATGGGATTGCTGAGTCCTCGTGGCTCGCAGATACTACAACACCAGTTGCAGGTGCAGGTTTCCGATGACTTGACGTGAGTGCGATGTTCTTTTGTTGGAGTTCTTTCTTCCTCTTCTTTGTCAGTCTTGGGTTAGGTTCCTGGTCGGTAGCTTGGGATAGCAGATGGATGTCGTTGTGCTTTTCTTGTTTGCATCCGTAGTCGGATGCCTTGCATTGATGACGTTGTATTCTTGTGACTTGTATGTATTGTTGTATCCCCCATGTATTTATGTAATGGTACGATGTAATGATATCCATCTTGCTAAGCGCCAGAGATGCGGTTGTGCCTCAATCACGTATGAGTCACGTGATCGGGATAGAATCGCATCTTGGGTCCAACAAGTTGGTATCAGAGCCTCGACCGACCATAGGAGCCCCCTTGATTGATCGTAGCTTGGCCGTTGTCGAGTCTAGGAGAATTTTTTAGGAGTTTAGTTATATTGGAGAGTAGGAATTCCTTTTACTCCTCAGCCCCTTCGTCGCTCTGGTGAGGAATCTTGACGTAGGTGTTTTGAACTACTCCTCTTCCCCTTCAATTTTTTTTAGGATCACGTGGTTAGCTTTCATTCGTTGCGTTGTCAGTTCTTTCATCTGGTGCATCTCTCGTCAAGTGGATTCAACCCTCTTCTTCTTTGCAAGTTCAGTCCTCAGTTCTTTCCAACCGTTGTTGTTTCCCCTTCCAAAGTTGTCTTTCTTTTTCCCACCCGCCCACCCTTTTTCTTCTCGGAGCCGGAGTCCTTAATCGAGTATCTATCCTACTCGTGTGAATCCTTTGCATTCTTTTTCCAGTTATTTCAACTGGTGAATTCTCGTCTAGTTCGTCATCATTCATCTCCTTTATTCTCTGATGAATTCTCCTCTCGATTCGAAATTCTTCACCTCTTCTTATTTTCCGGTGGATTCAACTATTCGGTGTTCATCTTATTCTTTCCCTCGGCTCAAATATTTTCCCTTGCTCGTTCGTCTTTCGCCATTTAATTATTCCAGAGTTCCGAAGACATCTCAGGAGATTTGTCTGTGTTCCAATTAATTCGAGGTTGTCACCTCATTCGAGTTTTTCAATCGTTCCGGTGCATTATCTCCTTTTCAATCCTTTCAACGGGTTTTCTCTTCGGTGGGCTCATAACCCACATGTTTATCCCCAGGATCTTACCTGACTCTTCTAATTCTTCCGGAGTGATTCTCAAATTCTTTTCAAAGTGTGATGTAAGTATGGAGTCAATCAGTCATATGCCTTCTCCAAGACCGCTTTCAAATTCTTTCATGTTTGGTTCAACCTTTCCTCTTTTAATTCTTCCGGAGTATCTCAACAATTTTGATTGTGTTTCTCATCGTCATCTGAAGTCCGAAGAAGAGCTTTCCTCCGAATCTTTTCCGTCCTCTCGAAGATTCGTGCTTCTAGCTTAATGCTATCCTCTTGAATTATTCCGTTTGCCATAAATTCTTTCTTTACCCATCCGGAGCAATTCATGAATTCTTTTCTTTTTGTGTTCCTTCGAAGGCCATCATTTTAGAAGATTTCTTCGTTCGCAATTTTCAACTTCGTCCTCCAAATATTCCTCATTGATGCCTCTACGTTCGTCCCCATATTCTTCCGGTGCTTCATTCAAGCATTCTTTAATCTGTCCGTGATCTCTTCATTCTCTTGCATCTAAATTCCCCAAGTGCTTTCTTCTTCCGGCGATTCCTTCTCTTTTCTTCGCTCATTTTCAATTCCTCACGGTGGTTCGTTCCTTTCTTCACTCGGCTTTAATTCTTACGGTTGTCCGCTCGAGAGTTCTTTTCCAGTGCCATCATATCAATCCATTCATTTTATTTCAATCCTACCGGTGTTTCATGAAGATTTCCCAAGTTCGCAATATATCCCCCTTTAATCATTTCAATGAGAATAAGTAGTATGTGAATCTATTGTTCATCAATTTAATTGATGGAGGAGAAGCATAACATCATTCTTATTCTTTTCAGCAAGTTGACTAATTCCTACCTATAGAGTTTATTCTTGATGAATAAATTCTAGTTCCATGTGTTTTCATCTTTTCTTTTCTGGAGTTCAAGTATTCTCGATTATCTCGTCGGAAGCTCTTTCTAAATCATCGCAATGCTTTAATCTTATTCTTTTTCATCCGTCATTAGCATCCTTTTGTTACCGGAGTTCTTCATGGTGGTTCTTCATGTTTTAACTCATTCCTTAAATATTCATCAAATTCTTGTTGAGCAGTTCAAGCATTATTCTTTTGTGTCCCGAGATGCAAATAATTCTTCGTATTCTTTGAAGTGGAGTTTTGCATTTCATTCTTCATCGCATCTATTCAATCTTTTGGTTGCGGCATAATTCACCACAACTTTTGAGATGATTAATTAAGTCCAAACCAAGCTTATTCTTTTGGTGGTTGTTTTTCTCAACAACTCCGTTCAAATCTTTCTCTTATAAATTCTCGTTCTGTTCCTTCGTGGTGTAGTTGTCATCTTCTTCTCCGTTCTTTCATTCCATTATTTCAATTCTTCCGGAGGCATTATGTTGTTCCTCTCGTCAAGTATCGTTCCTTCGTCTCATGGTCTATTCATTCCATTTCTAGCCGGAGTGCCGCCCGAATTCCGTAATTTGAATTCCTTTTCTATCTCTTTTAACCGGAGTGGTTAATTTCTCTCTTGCCACTTAACCTCCTCCATTCTCGTCGTATTCCGTGTTCCTTTTGTCTAACAAAGTCTTTGCAACTTCGTTCATCTCTGTTGCATTCTTCCTTTCAGGTGACTCAACCTTTCAAGGTTCTTTCATTTCACCTTCATCCTTTTTCTCTTCTGTCTCGTTCCTAAGATCTCGGGACGAGATCTCTTGTTAGTAGGGGAGTGTTGTGACACCCCGAGACCGGTGCGCCACGTGTTAGTCAGTTATTCGTCGTCGTTGCCATGTCATCTGCTTGCGTGTTGCAACTTGCCATGTCATAATGTGTGTTGCATCATCATGTTTTCAAAACTTGCATCCATCCGAGTCCGCTCGTCCTTTCCGTTGTCCGTTCTGAGCCCAAACACACTCACACGTGCCCGCGGCGCCTCCGAATATTTATTTTATGAGTGGCCAAAAAATGTTCTCGGAATGGGATGAAACTTGGCGTGTGGTCTTATTATAGTGTAGACAGGCCGCCTGCCAAATTTCATCGCATTCAGATCTCGTTTGATAGCCCAACCGTTAAACTTGGAGCAGTGCCGTTGCTGGTACTGACGTCGGACGTTTTCGGTCTCCGAAAACCCTGCCGGGCCACTCTTCTTTCTTCTATTCTCAACCCGAGGCCTTTCCCCACAGCCCACTAGGCCTCTCCTAGCCCAACTACCTGCCCCTCCGCTCTGGACCGTCCGATCGGATCTAACGGTTTGAATCGGAGCAAAAACCCTCAACCCTAGCCCCTTTTCCTATTTAAGCAGCACCCCCTCGTCCAAAAATGGCTAAAACCCTAGCCCCTAGTCCACCCCTAACCTCCGGCCCGCTCCTCCTCGTTTTCCGCACCAAACCACCCCGCCACCGCCACTTGTCGCGCCACCACGGGCCAGCGCCGCTGTCCCCGTGCGCCCAGCCACTCACAGCCGGCCACGCGTCCCCGCGACGCCCTCTCAGCCTCCCACCGTCCCCAGCTGTACCAGGCCCGCGAGGGGGGGGGGCGCCTGAGCCCATCCGGGGCCCGAGCGCCTGCCGCCGCAGCCTGGCCGCCTGCGGGTGCCCCGCTTGTCGCTCGCGGCTTTGCCGCCACCTGGGCTTCGCGCCTCCCATGGCTCTGCCCCGCCGGAACCCCGCCGCTTGCCGAGATCGGTCGCCACCGCCACGCGGGCCGCGCGCCGTGCCGCACCAGGTCCTCGCTTCCTCCGTTCGCCGCCGCATGGTAGATCGTCGCCGCCCTGCTCGATCGACGCCGCCCCGCCGGACAAACCTCCCTGGGCCGAGCGCGTCGACTCCGGCCAGATCCGGGCCGGCGCCGCCCGGATCCACCTCCACCACCTCCCCTGACGGCCTTCCCTTCCTCCCCGCCGACCGGCCTCGTCAGCCCCGCCGTTGACCTCCTCGGGGAGGAGGATGACCCAGCCGCATCCGGACGTGTCCGGACGGACTCGGACATGTCCGCCCGAGGCCCCTACCCGAGGTCCAATTTTCAGTAAGTCCCTGTTTTCTGTAAAATTGTGTGCATCTTTGCATGGCTGTAACTTTTTGTGTGGTGATCCAAATTGAGTGTATAATATGTCAAAATGATCGTGGTGATATGCTCTTCATTTTGTTCCATTGTGCCATGCTTGTTTGAGTTCATCTTGATGCCCTAATCCCTGTTGCAAGAGTGCTACTTGTTTAAAACTGCTGTTAACTGTAATTTTGTTAGCATGTTTGAGATGTGATAACTTTGTGCATGTTGGTCCAAATGGAGCATATGATATGTCAAAATGTTCATTGTGAAGTGCTCTACATGATGGTTGCTGTAGCATTCATGTTAGGTACCATATTGCCATGTTAATCCCTGCTGCAAAAGTGCATGTGGCTGATAAGTGCTGAAACTTGTTATGAGATGCTGATTTGACTTGCTCATTGCTATTGGTGTGTTTGTCTTCATGCCACATGTCATTATGTTTTAGAAGCACAATCATTTGGTCTTTACTGTGGTGCAATACACTTTTCATGATATGCCTTGAGGTGACTTAAACAAGCTTGTAAACATGCCATGTCAATATTGTTGTTTTATACTTAGTGAAAAAACTGCTAAGTCTGGAATTTGTTAAACGTGATGCCTTGTTTGCTTAAAGCCCCACTCAAATCCAAGCATGTTTTAGTATGTCCAATGATCATGTCCTTTTGTTCATGTTATTGTCTATCCATCCATGCCCTTACTTGCACATATGGCCTGCTGTAGCTTATTTATTTCTTGCTCTCAAGTTGCTATAAGTTTACCTGTCAGACTTTTATCAGCATGTTCAATTTGGTGAAGCTTGTTGTTATTGATCCATGCCTCCTATGGAGTTTCTCCAACGGATTTGTTGGATGTATGCTATGTTTATTACATGTCCATGATCTTTATATACTTAGTAGAGTTGATATGCTTGTTGTTTTGTGCCTCCGAAGGCAGCATCGTGATGATGTTTTTGCCTTCACAGATTTTGATTAAGTCTGGATAAATTTATTGCAACTTGCCATGCTTGGTTAATTGTGTTCCAGCAAGCTTTTGGGTGTGTTCTAAGTTCATGCTTGTTAAGTATCATGTCTATTTCACATCCATGCCTCTTGTTATCATGTTTGGGTGCTGTAGCATATATATACCTAGCTCCAAAGTTGCTATGTTGCTATTTTTGGACAGCTTGTTGTTATATCTTGTTTCGTGTGTATGTGTTGAACCGTTGCTCCGTTTTGAGCGTGCCCTATATGAAACTTGTGTGATTTTGGATGTAGAAGAATAATATCATGTTGATTACCTATTTGGAGTGTGATTGCTTGATGTTTGAGTACATCTTGCACGGTTGACATGCTTGTCTTGTTTTGCTCATATCTTCTAGGCCGTAGCTCCGAATCTAATAAACTTTATATGAAACTTGACTAGAATTTCGTGTAGACCATCATGGTGCATGTTAAATCGCTGTTTAACAACTTTAAGTTAAGGTTTGTTCAGATATGGACCAAATTCAAAGTGTGCGTATGAGGACTTATCGGAATAGTTATATGTTGATTCCGGCCTCATTTAAACTTGTTGGTTTGTGTTGTTCTTGTGTGATTCATCCCTTGCCATGTTTTGCATCATATAGAATTGTCTTGCATCCTACTTGGTTGAGCATCTTGTCTTGTTCTTGAGTGGCGTGTTTACCTTGTTGTGTGCTTTCTTCTCGCTAGTTCTTTTCCGTTGCGATCGTGAGGATTCGTTCGTCTATGCTTGGTCCATCTTCGGGGCTACTTCTTCGTCTACTTCATGGATTCGTTCTTCTTCCTTGCGGGATCTCTGGCAAGATGACCATCACCTTGGATACCTTTACTATCATTGCTATGCTAGATGTCTCGATGCTATCGTTATATGTCGCGCTACCCATCATTGTTGTCAGCCCCTCTCCTTGTTGCCATGAAACCTCTAACCTTTGACACCTTCCCAGCAAACCATTGTTTGGCTATGTTATCCGCTTGCTCAGCCCCTCTTATAGCATTGTTAGTTGCAGGTGAAGATGAAGATCATTCCATGTTGGAACTTGTTGTTGGAATATCACAATATCTATTATTATTATTAACACACCTATATACTTGGCAATGGGTGGAACGCTTGGCCTTTTGCTCGGTGTTTTGTTCCACTCATGCCACCTTAGGAGCCGATAAACCGATGTTATGTTCCTTGATTTTGCGTTCCTTACACGATTGGGTATATGAGGACCCCTTGACAGTTCGTCTTTGAATAAAACTCCTCCAGCAAGGCCCAACTTTGGTTTTAATTTGCTCATAATAAAACTTAATTAATTAATTAATTGCATAGGGAGTTAGCGCTACCCGAGGATTCTTTCTACATAGCAGGGGGGCCAGTGCTGATGGTGTTGGTCCCAAACGGGGAGACTGTGGGGCCACCTCGGGGAAACTCGAGGGCTGGCTCCCGTAGGATCACCTATCCGGTCGTGGCCTGAGATGAGATACGCGCGGCTACTATCAGGGTGTCGACACACCGGGAGGTCTTGCTGGACTTGTTTTACCATTGTCGAAATGTCTTATGCACCAGGAATTCCGAGTCTGATGGGGCCTTCCCTAAGATAAGGGGTAATATTATTATTACTTCTGCTGATCGTGAGAGCTTGTGATGGGCTAAGTTGGGACACCCCTGCAGGGTGATGATCTTTCGAAAGCCGTGCCCGCGGTTATGTGGCAGATTGGAATTTGTTAATGTCCGGTTGTAGAAAACTTGACAGAGGATCCGAGATAAAACACACAATTGTGTGAGTAACCATGACTGTCTCTTTTCATTTTGAGAAGAGAACACGGTGGGGTTATGTTTGACTCGTAGGTAGTTCAGGATCTTTAGCGATCACTACTAGTTTGCGACCGTTTGCGTAGATGCTCATCTTATTCTTGTACTCGTAAGTTAGCCACCATATATTGCTTAGCCGCTGCTGCAACCTCACCACTTTACCTCTTCCTTCCCATTAAGCTTTGCTAGTCTTGTTACCCATGGTTATGGGATTGCTGAGTCCTCGTGGCTCACAGATACTACAACACCAGTTGCAGGTGCAGGTTTCTGATGACTTGACGTGAGAGCGATGTTCTTTTGTTGGAGTTCTTTCTTCTTCTTCTTCGTCAGTCTTGGGTTAGGTTCCTGGTCGGCAGCCTGGGATAGCAGATGGATGTCGTTGTGCTTTTCTTGTTTGCATCTGTAGTCGGATGCCTTGTATTGATGACGTTGTATTCTTGTGACTTGTATGTATTGTTGTATGCCGCATGTATTTATGTAATGGTATGATGTAATGATATCCATCTTGCTAAGCGCCTGAGATGCGGTTGTGCCCCAATCACGTATGAGTCACGTGATCGGGATAGAATCGCATCTTGGGTCTGACAGGGGGTAGCTACAAGGAGATGGTTAAGTGTGAGTGTGTGTTTTAACCATCCAGGCGGAAGTTATGTGCGCACAAGAAGAGAACAATTCGGTGTGGCATTAGGGTTGAGGGTAATTAACTACGTATGGAGACATAGAGACCTTCAACGTGCATGTGTGAGAGGTATACACGTATACGTGGGATGTGTGTGTGTATGCGCACGCATGATCGAGATAAAAGAAAGAAGACATAAGTCATAAGCTAAGATCAACGACATGGGAGAGACGGATCGGTATGACAATATGCATGCATGCGAGAATGCAGGGAAGAAGGCCCGACAATTGAGCATGAGTTTTTGTCTTTAAGAGATAGTGGCGTGGGCTGGAGCATGCATCTATGGCGAGCAGAGGGAGTGAGGCACAACGATTGTGCAAAAGAGATCAACCTAAAAATGAAAGAAGGTTGATGGAGAAGCAGATAAATAGAAAGATAAAGATGCTAGCTAGTGTGCGTTAGAGATAGGAGTCGAGTGGATCAGAAGGCTGAGTTATGGGTGTGGATGTGAGAGAGATGAAGAAAGGGTGCGTGTGACTCACATACAAACAAATATCAGAGAGAAATGAGATCCCGAGAGATGGAGTTTTGTGTATGCGATAGAGAAAGATATTTCAAAACGAGAGTGATAGCTAGAGAAACATATGAGGGAACGCAAGATATCTCTATGGAGAGAGAGTGTGTGTGAGCGACATACAAGAGAACAGTGGAGAAATATGAGACCCTGGGAGACAGAGTTTGTGTTTGTGTGTGAGAAAGAGATATTTAAGAGGAAGAGTCGTAGGTTCTCATACCTAAGGAGCAAAATACATCTCTGTATGAGGGGTGTGCGAGTGGCACACAGGGGAATAGTAGAGAGAAATGAGACCTCGGAAGACAAAGTTTTGTGTTTGTGTGAGAGAAAGAGATTCCACATGGAGAATCATAGTTAGAGACACATAGCAGGGAGTGAGATATACTTAGAGAGAGATAGAGTGATGAAGGTCGAGTGAGAGAGTACCGTCAGTGTGTTATGAAGATAAAAGATCATTGTCGACATACAGGTAGCACGAGAGATACCGGAGAGACGATGAACGCGTATAGGTTAGAGAGATAGTCCTATATAAGCATGAGTGATAGTTATATGAGACAAATATCTGTATTAAATGGGATTCAAATATTTAAACTGGAGATCACGACATCGATAATATCATAGCGCAAATTGGTGTATCAAACATGCATATTCATTTGAATTTGGGGACACGTGTAATGTTATATAGTTTATCAATATTGGTGATCCATAGGTTCTTTAATTAGAAACAATGCATGGTTTGTATGCAATTAATGTCTAAACGGGATTACACTATATGTTGCATGTGTGAAACACATTATACATGTTTGAGAAGTAAAAAAACCTGCATGAAACACACATTAATTGAAGACAGTTAGCAAGGAATGCATACATCGGATTTCAACATAAAGTGGTTTCAAATATTGGAAAATCCAAATTGATGGATACAACCTTATGAATCTGAGATCATGCCATTTGTAAACCATATTTATGTATAAAGGGTGTTGTGCTTTTGAAAGTATATATAAAAAAAATGATGTATATATAATTTTATTCCAATCGAAAATGGATCCCGCCCGAAAAAAATAGAATACAAACGGGATTCGAATTGAGTTGGCACGGTAAACGTGCACTATGCAAAATTTGAACGAAGCGCACCCGAAACCAAAATCTGCGAGATGGAAATTACTAGTGCCTATCCCTGCCACGCAAAGCCTATCTGCTCGATTTCTATAGGTTTCGATAGGGGTAGGTTTGTAATTTCACTCAAACAAGACATAACCGCCTCTCACCCGGATTCATACACGGTGGGCGCCAAAACACAGTGTGTCCTCGGCCGAAATCGACTCCCTCCCCGATTCATACACGATGGGCGCCAAAAACAAACTCTTGTCGGCAAATATTCGGTGTATGCGAGATTACCGTCCTATCCCCAACCGACTAATATTGATGTGATGTAGGAAATTTGAAACGGGGGCTATGTTTGTAAATTTCCTCGCATTTGAGACAAGCGCGCCCTGCACACATGGTTCCCCCCTTCCTCTCCACCTACATTTCCCCATTCGTACTCCGTGGGCGCCAAAACACCCTCTCCACCCCAGCCTCCTCCGTCCGCCACCCCATCCACCGCCGTCCTCCTCCACCATGCCGGAGCTGATACCCCGACGCCGCCGTCCATTACAAGAGATCGACCTCTCTCATCCACGACTTCGGACGGGGATTCTTCCATCCCGTCCTCTCGCTTCATCCCTGCCGTCTTCCACCTTGCCTGCGCCGCTCCTACAACCGTCTCGTCCACCGCGCCCTGCCGCCACTGTCTACCCTCCTAGACCTGCTTCCACGCCGCCGACAGCCATCACTACCGCAGCACCGTCAAATTCTCAGCAGATGCATACACGGCGCCGCACCAGAGGCGGCACTCTTTCGTATCTGCTCAAGTTATTTATCGCAGCAAGAAAATAGATCGCCACTGCTTTACTCTAATTTCTTGTCCATCACTTACTTGCTAGTTGAGAGCAAACATTGGTTGCGAAGTTGCCTTTGTCCGGTTTGCACCTTCAGATCCGCCATGGCACGCTAAACACTATACTCCCAATGCTTATGGTTTTCCCCTTTTATATTCCGCACTAGTTAAATCACAGTAGACTAAATTTCAAAACTGGGTCAGTCAATTTTTTAGAGCTCGCCGGAGTTTGCCGGTGCGAACGAAGGGGATCGGGTGGGGACTTTGGTTGTGTGTGTGTGTG
>LR738713.1:573576879-573641714 GCA_902687465.1 Secale cereale | reverse complement strand
CGGGTGGGGGCAGGGGTGGGGGGTGGGGGTGGCAGAGGAACACAGGCGGTGGGGGCCGGTGGTCCGGCCGGCGGCCCGTGCGGTGTTCTGCATGGGAAGAATCAGAGACGAGGAAGAAGAAGGGTTAGGAGACGTAGGATCTTCATCCAACCGCCTGAAATGGTCGACTGACCCAAATGACAAAAGTCACGCGACTTGCATGCAGACATGCCTTTATATTAAGTACCATCATCTTACCTTCTTAGCACTGCTCCTGAATCCATCAAGCTAAACAACATGCCACTCATAATTCCAAACTTGTTGCTCAAGTACGACTCTGATATGATTCTGATATTACTAAAACAGATAACATTTAATTGGTCACTAATGTTCCTACTTTACTTTCAAAAAAGCACGTGCACCACATATAGAGAGACAGCAGGGAGTTGCTTTCTTAATGCGCTCTGGTTCATCATGTGTGGGCACTACGCAACGAACATTTTATTATCCAAAATCGGCTTGCTCTTCTTTAGCATGTTCCTCTTCCGTTCTTCTTTAATAAGTACTCTCTCCATTCCTAAATACAAGTATTTGTATAGATTCCACCATGGACTACATATGGAGCAAAATGAGTGAATCTACACTCTAAAATGTATCTGGATACATCTGTATGTGATCCATAGTGGAAATCTCTACCAAGACTTATATTTTGGAACGGATGGAGTATGATAGTAGTACAGTATGTTCCTTGTAGTGAAGATGAGCAAGGACATTTACAGTGTAGAGGTCTATACGGTTGGTTGGTATGGACACTTTGAACTCTTCGGGCCTCTTTGATTCGTAGGATTTTGTAAACATGGGAATAGGATTTGTAGTGGCCTGCCCACTTGAATCCTATAAGAATAGCAAGGAAATGCGGGGAGCTGTGTCGCCTTTGAGAGTTACACTGATATTAACGGTACCGCACCTTCAGTTGAAGAGAGCTGGTATCCGAAGCCTTTCTAGCTGTACCGGCAAAACTAGCACATATATTTCAGCAAGTTCCACTTTGGTGATTTTACTCTGATGCTTACGGTTTTCCCGTTATATCTACACTATGATCTGTGTAGCTGCTTTGTGTCGCACTAGCAGCAGTCCACTCTTGAAGCTAAAACCACAATGACTTACAAAATTGGCACCAAGGCATTGAGTGCCATTCTGGATGCAATGAAACTCATACGCTCCCCACTTGCTGACTCTTGTTCAGAATATGATCCTAATAACTCTTGTTCAAAATTGCCACATATAGAGAGACATCATGGAATTGCATATCTTTGGGCGCTGTGATTCATGATGAGTGGGCAACCAACATTGTATCCAATTAAGCGGAACCTCAAGAATATGCTTCCTCTTCTGTTCTTTAACATGTTCCTCTTTTGTTATTCTGTATTTAGTACGTACAGTATGTTCCTTGTCAGGAAGGGGAGCAGGGACATCTCCAGTCAACAGCTGATAGAGCTGGCATGTACTTAATCGACAGGCTTTCAATTAGTAGCGGCAATACAACACCGTATTTTCAAGCCAGTTCCACTTTCCCGATTTATATATAGTGGTTATGGTGTACCCCTTTATGTACACTATGATCTGCCTAGTTGCTGTGTGCTCTTGTTATCATGGTTTGGCATTAAACTCTCTATACAGTATATTTTGAACTTATCATCTGCCAACTATCCTTACTCCTGGAGCCTATTTTTTGTGTACTTGTGCCAGATTATATAAATGCACGCACCATATTACAACACACATGAGCTCTCTCATCAGAATCCAGTGATAGCACACAAGTGTTTACAGGGGCGCCCCTATATTAGAATATCCTCTACATTACAAAGATAATCTCACAACTATTTATGTTTTCATGGTTCTCAGATATTATACGTAATTACAGTGAACTTCAGAATCCGCGCATCAGAATAATATTGTGGAACACTGCAATGACTTACAGAATTGGCACCAAGGCATTGGGTGCCATTCTGGATGCAATGAAACTCATACACTCCCCACCTGTAGATTCTTGTTCAGAATATGATCCTAATGACTGTTCTAACCTCGAGGAGTCAAAGGCAGATGGCCTGTCATGTTCACCCATCAAGGTGCCTGCTCTAATTTGGCAAGGTTTTATTGATTGCGCGTATCTTGGATATGTTGTCTTGCATTTCTTCTACTTTGTTGCACCGCCATCTGATTAGTTTACTCATCATATATGTCGAGATGCCATGCCCATCCATTATCAATACATGTTCCATCTGTCATCATACCATGTTTTTCCACTCAAATGCCATTCTTGTGCATCAGACATCAAAAAGGAAGAGGGTGATTGCCGAACCTGAAGGAGCACCAGCAAAGTCCTTGAAAAATGTGGTTGTGCCGGAGAAATCAGACAACACCCCACTTATATTGGCTGCACAACCAGTGACACAAAACGTAGGACCGACTCCAGCAGACTGTACCCATACTTCACTGGCCACACCACTAGCCCCACCACACATGACCTGCACTCCAACAGAAGGTATGCCGATTTCAGTTGCCATAGCACCAGCCGTACCACAGAAAAATCCCACTCCAGCAAAAAGTACAGCAAGTCCACCGGCCAAAGACCTATCCCAGTTGCAGAGACGGCCAATTCCTGCAGATTGGAACCCCATTCCAGTTATTCCCAGTTTAAAAGACAATGCTTTAAATGTTGTTAGGGACTACGTGCATATATTCCCATCATTGGAAGATTATAGTGAAGACAAACACCATTTTCACATCTTCCTGTCCCACTTACGTGTAAGTGCTATTATTCATGGTGATTATTTTCCTGTTTTCTGCTGATTGAACACATCAATGATTTACATTACATTGTTGTAAGTAGGCGAGGGTCAATATGGATAGTCATGACGAGCAAATCTTGCTTGCGCTTTTCAAGGAAGCATTGCAACAGTATTGGTGTTACCTGAGGAAATCACACTTTGATGGCAAGTCTATAAATGAATTTCTGGTGAAGTCTCCTGTGCTAAATTTAGAAGACATTGAATGGAAAAACCTTGTTATGCACTGGTCTCGTTCCGAGGATGAGGTACTGTCTATGATATCGCATGACAATTTGAACTTCTACTTTTTTGCATGTGCCTTACGGATCTTTTTTGCAGGAAATCTGCTAGAAAAAGAATTTCGGTTTGAAAAGAACGACAGGATATCGCAAATATGCTGCCCGCTGCTTTGCTCTTGTTAGTACCTGTTGTCCTGTATCACTGTACTTGCATACATACCTGGTTCATTATGTGACAGCAGTATGCATGATAGCTTGCTTATCAATTGTTCGCTCCAAATTATCTGATCTGTATGAATGGTTAGATTAGTCTAGAATATATCCAATGTCAATGATTTTTTTAGCTCTGCATTGTTCTTGTAAGTACCTGCTATCCTTTATCAGTGTACTTATATTGATAGGTAGTTGTTCATGTACCATCACTCTGTAGCTTATTTTCCTTTGCCCTCCATTTTCTACACATAAGATCTATATTTACTCTTACCATAAGGTTGGATAACACCGATGGTACTGAAGAAGTTTAGCTCTGCATTGCTCTTGGTTGTACCTTTTGCCTGTATCGCTGTACTTACTTTTATAGCTACTTGGTTATGTAGCATCACTCTTCATCTTATCTTAAATATTCTCCATTTTTTTCTTATATTGTCACATCTATATTTACTCTTAACAAAATGTAGAATAAAGGCAATGCTTATGAAGAAGATTCTGTGGTAAACTTCTTGAATTGCCCCCCATCAGAATGGACAAGGGCTTTATAGAGCCTGCCTTCACCAATAATGTAAGTTTGTCCTTCTCAAGCCTTCAAACTTTGTTGTGTATATTTGGTTAGGCATGACTGCAACATCTGTTTATTTTTGGTGTTTGCACCAAATTGCATGTTTAAAGTTTATTATGTACTCCAGTTCATAAACAAAAGTTTGTCCTTCTCAATTTAAGTTTTCAGTTGTACAACCAAGTTCCTTCTTCATACCATGTAAATTAAACTATACAGAGCAAGTGATCTTATTTTGCCAATCTGAAATGGGATAAATTGACAGCACACTAACCATTAATACTTATGAGTTCTTGATCTGTAATCCAGTGGTGTCGTGAAGCTGTCAACTCCTTCACAATGTCATTTCCTGCCATGTCTTGACCTGAACAATACCATATTGTGTTAATGCTATTTTAAACTGTGTCACTTTATTTGTCAGTAAGAAATCTGATGAATTGTCCGCACTGATACTTATATGTGCAAAACTTGTCATCTGTCTGCTTGTTTATCTTCCAGAGTGAGGAGGATATAAGTGTCAAACAAGTGCAGTCTCACCAGCTTGCTCAGCTGCTTGCGCTGTAGCTCCCGAGCAGGGCTAACCTTTCTTGAACTCTATTGAAGTGCCGTCGGTTTTGTATATTATTTTGTCGGCATGTTTAGTTGCACTGGTGGAACTTTGATGCCCAGTGTATGTAATCTGCTGTCTGCTTGTGCTTTATTATCATAGTGGCGAACTTTGATGCGCAGTGGATGTAATATGCCATAATTTCTGTATTTTATATTCTAGGTTTTTTTTCTTAATCACGATGCTGCAGTTATTTTACTGTATATATATCATGTCTTCGCAGTAAACCGGCCAAACTATAAAATTAAGGTACATAATCGGGCCGTCATGCAAATCACCATGTATGATCCACATCATGGGCCCCGTCATCTTGGTCCGTTAACAGGCCTAAATGTAAACTGGCCCACTAGTAGATTCGGGCCTTTAATAGGCCGAGTAAACCGCCGGCCCTATTTTCCCAAGAAAACTCAATGGGCCTTTAGGAGGCTGAAAAGTAGGTTGGGCCTGAAACGTGCCGAACAGCTCACGGGCCGGCAGCAGGCCGAAATAGACCCCGACCCATGAATGCACCAATCAAATCACAAGCTTATAACAGGCCAAAATTGTCTCGGTCCTTGTTTGGCCTAATCAGATTATCGGCTGCGAGCAGGCCGGATGCAAACCGGGCCGTAGTTAGGCCCAACTATATGACGGGCTTTTAACATGCCGATATTAATATAGGGCCAAAATGTTAAACGAGCCCTTAACAAGCCGAAACTAATATCAGGCCGAATTACTAAATGGGCCTTTAGCAAGTGGGCCCAAAAGCATAGCGTCTAGTTGACGGGCCGAATCTGATATGGGCCATAATTTAGCCCAAAGCCTCTTAAAGGGTCGGACCTGATCTGGGCCGTAATTTGGCCCAGAACGTGGTAGGCTTTTAACAGGCCGGATCTCATATGGGCCATTATTAGGCCCGGAACGTGGCAGGCCATTAATGGACCGGATCAAATATGGGCCGACATTTGGCCCAAAATATGGCAGCCAGTTAATGGCCCGACCTACTAGGGTCCTCAAAATCTTGTGGGCTTACAGCTGGGCCGGCCCATTAATGTCGGCGAAATCTGATGGGCCTTTAGCTGGGCCGGCCCATTATGGTACACAAATTTTTTGTGGGCCTTCACCTGGGCCGACCCATTATGGTCCGCAAAAATCTCGTGGGCCTTTACCTGGGCCGGCCCATTATGACCCGCAAAATCTTGTGGGCCTTTAGCTGGGCCGACCCATTATGGTTCGCAAAATCTTGTGGGCCTTTAGTTGTGTCGGCCCATTATGGTCTGCAAAATCTTGCGGGCCTTTAGTTGGGCCGGCCCATTTAAACTTTATGGGCCACTTTTGGTCCGGTCCACATGTCAACATATCATAGGCGCATCTCGCCCATTGGATGAGTGACACCTATGCCAACACGGAGCTGACACGTGTTTCCGTCAGCCAATCAGAATTTTACATGTGGAAAATCCTCATTGGTCGGGGCTGTCGGGTTATCGGATCCAAAACCGGACCCGATAGCTTAACGACGTTTCGTTACGGTGGATGCCACATGTCGGTCACCCTTGACAAAAACACTTCTGTGACGCGCGATTTATCGTCATGGAAGTGGACACTTCCGTGATGATAATTTTGGTAATGTCATGGAACACTTCTACGACAGCACATGTATGACTATCTTGATTCTGTCATAAAATCGTCATGGATGTACATGCATGACAGAAAACGTGACCTACTATGACAAACACGTATCATCACGGAAGTGTATTTTTTTTGTAGTGATATCTAGTGGCGGGAGGTCCCATGGCGCCATGGCCATTGGTGATGGACTGATTGAAGGAAATATGCCCTAGAGGCAATAATAAAGTTATTATTTATTTCCTTATTTCATGATGAATGTTTATTATTCATGCTAGAATTGTATTAACCGGAAACTTAGTACATGTGTGAATACATAGACATACAGAGTGTCACTAGTATGCCTCTACTTGACTAGCTCGTTAATCAAAGATGGTTAAGTTTCCTAGCCATAGACATGAGTTGTCATTTGTTGAACGGGATCACATCATTAGAGAATGATGTGATTGACTTGACACATCCATTAGCTTAGCACGATGATCGTTTAGTTTGTTGCTATTGCTTTCTTCATGACTTACACATGTTCCTATGACTATGAGATTATGCAACTCTCGAATACCGGAGGAACACTTTGTGTGCTACCAACCATCACAACATAACTGGGTGATTATAAAGGTGCTCTACAGGTGTCTCTGATGGTGTTTGTTGGGTTGGCATAGATCGAGATTAGCATTTGTCACTCCGATTGTCGGAGAGGTATCTCTGGGCCCTCTCGGTAATCCACATCATAATAAGCCATGCAAGCAAATGACTAATGAGTTAGTCACGAGATGATGTATTATGAAACGAGTAAAGAGACTTGCCAGTAACGAGATTGAACTAGGTATGATGATACCGACGATCGAATCTCGGGCAAGTAACATACCGATGACAAAGGGAACAACGTATGTTGTTATGCGGTTCGACCGATAAAGATCTTCATAGAATATGTAGGAGCCCATATGGGCATCCAGGTTCCGCTATTGGTTATTAACCGGAGAGATGTATCGGTCATGTCTACATAGTTCTCGAACCCGTAGGGTCCGCACGCTTAACGTTCGTTGACGATATAGTATTGAATGAGTTATGTATGTTGGTGATCGAATGTTATTCGGAGTCCCGGATGTAATCACGTACATGACGAGGAACTCCTGAATGGTCAGGAGATAAAGATTAATATATGGGATAATAGTGTTTAACCTCCAAAAGGGTTCCGAAATTCACCGGAAGGGGTTCTGGATGTTCCTCGAAATGTTTGGGTACGAGAACACTTTATTTAGGCCAAAAGGGAAAGCCCACAAGGTTTTTGGAAAGCGCAAAAGGAAGTTTTGCGGAGTCCAAGGGCCAGACGCCAGGGTCCCTGGCGTCTGGGTCCAGACGCCGGGAACCCTGGCGTCTGGTCCTGGAGTCCGAGAAGGACTCTTGCCTTTCGGGTGAAACCGACTTTGTGGAGGCTTTTACTCCAAGTTTCGACCCCAAGGCTGAACATATAAATAGAGGGGTAGGGCTAGCACCCAACACACATCAAGATAAACCAAGCCGTGTGCCGGCAACCCCGACCCTCTAGTTTATCCTCCGTCTAGTTTCTGTAGTGCTTGGCGAAGCCCCGCAGAGATTGCTCTACATCACCAACCGTCACCACACGGTCGTGCTGCTGGAACTCCTCTACTACTTCGCCCGTCTTGCTGGATCAA
This sequence comes from Secale cereale, assembly GCA_902687465.1. NCBI lineage: Eukaryota > Viridiplantae > Streptophyta > Magnoliopsida > Poales > Poaceae > Secale > Secale cereale. The sequence continues at coordinate 573,634,008 of LR738713.1, read as the reverse complement.
GAAGGCGAGGACGTCATCGAGCTGAACGTGTACTGAACACGGAGGTGCCGTACGTTCGCTGCTAGATCGGGACGGATCGTCAAGGTGTACGACTACATCAACCTCGTTGATAAACGCTTCCGCTTTCTGTCTACGAGGGTACGTAGACACACTCTTCCCTCTCGTTGCTATGCATCACCATGATCTTGCGTGTGCGTACGATTTTTTTGAAATTACTATGTTCCCCAACAGTGGCATCAGAGCCTGGTTTATGTGTAGATGTTATATGCACGAGTAGAACACAAGTGAGTTGTGGGTGATACTAGTCATACTGCTTACCAGCATGTCATACTTTGATTCGGCGGTATTGTTGGATGAAGCGGCCCGGACCGACATTACGCGTACGCTTACGCGAGACTGGTTCTACCGACTTGCTTCACACACAGGTGGCTGGTGGGTGTCAGTTTCTCCAACTTTAGTTGAATCGAGTGTGGCTACGCCCGGTCCTTGTGAAGGTTAAAACAACACATACTTGACGAAATATCGTTGTGGTTTTGATGCGTAGGTAAGAACGGTTCTTGCTCAGCCCGTAGCAACCACGTAAAACTTACAACAACAAAGTAGAGGACATCTAAATTGTTTTTGCAGGGCATGTTGTGATGTGATACGGTCAAGACATGATGCTAAATTTTATTGTATGAGATGATCATGTTTTGTAACAGAGTTATCGACAACTGGAAGGAGCCATACAGTTATCGCTTTATTGTATGAAATGCAATCGCCATGTAATTGCTTTACTTTATGACTAAGCGGTAGCGATAGTTATAGAAGCTCTAGTTGGTGAGACGACAATGATGCTACAATAGATATCAAGGTGTCGTGCCGGTGACGATGGTGATCATGACGGTGCTTTGGAGATGAAGATCAAAGGCACAAGATGATGATGTCCATATCCATATGACCATATCATATCACTTATATTGATTGCATGTGATGTTTATCTTTTATGCATCTTATTTTGCTTAGATCGACAGTAGCATTATAAGATGATCTCTCAATAAATTTCAAGGTATAAGTGTTCTCCCTGAGTATGCACCATTGCAAAAGTTCGTCGTGCCGAGACACCACGTGATGATCAGGTGTGATAAGCTCTACGTTCACATACAACGGGTGCAAGCCAGTTTTGCACACGTAGAATACTCGGGTTAAACTTGACGAGCCTAGCATAAGCAGATATGGCCTCGGAATACTGGAGACTGAAAGGTCGAGCGTGAATCATATAGTAGATATGATCAATATAGTGATGTTCACCATTGAAAACTACTCCATCTCACGTGATGAGCGTGAATCATATAGTAGATATGATCAATATAGTGATGTTCACCATTGAAAACTACTCCATCTCACGTGATGATCGGACATGGTTTAGTTGATATGGAGCACGTGATCACTTAGAAGATTAGAGGGATATCTATCTAAGTGGGAGTTCTTAAGTAATTGATTAATTGAACTTTAATTTATCATGAACTTAGTCCTGGTAGTATTAGCATATCTATGTTGTAGATCAATAGCTCGCGATGTAGCTCCCCGTTTATTTTTTGATATGTTCCTAGAGAAATATATGTTGAAAGATGATAGTAGCAATGATGCGGACTTGGTCCGTGATCTGAGGATTATCCTCATTGCTGCACAGAAGTATTATGTCCTTGATGCACCGCTAGGTGACAGAACTATTGCAGGAGCAGATACAGACGTTATGAACGTTTTGACAAAAACTCGGTATGATGACTACTTGATAGTTTAATGCACCATGCTTTACGGCTTAGAACCGGGACTTCAAAAATGTTTTGAACGCCACGGAGCATATAAGATGTTCCAAGAGTTGAAATTGGTATTTCATACTCATGCCCGTATCGAGAGGTATGAGACCTCTGATAGTACTTTGCCTGAAAGATGGAGGAGAATAGCTCAACCAGTGAGCATGTGCTCAGAATGTCTGGGTACTACAATTGCTTGAATCAAGTGGGAGTTAATCTTCCAGAAAAGATAGTAATTGACAAAGTTCTGTAGTCACTATCACCAAGTTACTAGAACTTCGTGATGAACTATAATATGCAAGGGATGACGAAAACAATTCCCAAGCTCTTCGCGATGCTAAAATCGGCGAAGGTAGAAATCAAGAAAAACATCAAGTGTTGATGGTTGACAAGACCACTAGTTTCAAGAAAAAGGGCAAAGGGAAGAAGGGGAACTTCAAGAAGAACGGCAAGCAAGTTGCTGCTCAAGTGAAGAAGCCCCTGGACCTAAGCCTGAGACTAAGTGCTTCTACTGCAAAGGGACTGTTCACTTGAAGCAGAACTACCCCAAGTAATTGGCGGATAAGAAGGATGTCAAAGAGAACAATGGTATATTTGATATAGATGTTATTGATGTGTACTTTACTAGTGTTTATAACAACCCCTCGGTATTTGATACTAGTTCAGTTGCTAAAAGTAGTAACTCAGAACGGGAGTTGCTGAATGAACATAAACTAGTTAAGGGTGAAGTGACGATGTGTGTTGGAAGTAATTCCAAGATTGATATGATCATCATCGCACACTCCCTATACTTTCGGGATCAGTGTTGAACCTAAATAAATGTTATTTGGTGTTTGCATTGAGCATGAATATGATTTGATCATGTTTATTGCAATACGATTATTCATTTAAGTTTGTCGGTGTACTAAGGTAGGGGTACCTCAGTACCCCAACTTGTGCACGGGCAGTCGCAGCTTCCCGCGGCAGGGTTTACCACGCGCTCGCCGGAGACCTTCCTGCCCCATATTAAGCCATTCAAAAACAAAGTATGCAGAACAGAAGATCGAGACCCCGGCAAGTGGAGCTTGCCGGGAAGGCCGTACCAGGCTCAAGACTGCCCCACTAGCACAAGGCCCTGGCAAGAGGAGCTTGCCAGGAAGACTAGAAGACACGCCTCGGCGCTATATGCGCCCCGGCGAGGGCCCGGGGAGCGGCAAGCTCCCGGGCCCGGCAAGATCAAGGCCCCGGCAAGGTGCTTGCCGGGAAAGTTGCGCTGTGTGCCCGCGCTACAGCTCATCGGCCCACGCGTCGCCCTGGGGCCTATCCAGGGACGCGTGGCGGATGGCTGTGCAGCCTGGGGGACACGGTGGCACTCCACGGTGGTGGATCCATCGCCGTGGCGGACGGAGACGCAAGGGCGGGAGCTTTTGGGGTCGACGGCGACGGGCATTAAATGCCCTTGTCCCCCACTGTCAAAGTAGGTAACGACCACTGTTCGCGCACTGTAGCTCCACTGTTCCCGCACTGTTACAACTACCACCTCTTTTACGTTTTTACCCCTTTCTCCTACGTTGACACCTGTCGGTGACCCCTTGCACTATAAAAGGAGGCCCACGCACAACGTGGAGGGGGTTCGGAACCTAGATCACTCATACGCTCGGTGTAGCTGCTTCTTCAAGCTCCCGAGCTCTCCAACTCAATACATAACTAAGCAGGAGTAGGGTTTTACGCGTCTACCGCGGCCCGAACCTGGGTAAAACTGCCCGCGTGTTCGCTACGATCTGCTCTTCGTGCTCCCTCCGCCCTCGTACCGCACAGACAAAGGGGCTCCGGTCCCATAGGTGTTCGTGGCGGACAGTTTCCCCCGACATCTTTGGCGCGCCAGGTAGGGGGGCGTCGAGGTTGTGCGAACCTGATCCGGCGTTCGCGCGGGCGCATTCTCCATCGACCTCTCCGAATTCGTTAACTTCACTAGCAACAGCTCCATGGCCCCGAAGAAGAAGGCTTCGGAGGTCGGAGGCCCGTCCGCGTCTCACCCGCCGCCACCGGAGCCAACGGTGGGCGGGGGAGACGCCGTCGGAAGGGTGGTCGCCGGCGAGGACACTCACGGCGCTACCAGATCCAAGAACAGGACGGACGACCGAACCTCGGTCTCCGTGGACGCACCGCGTCCATCTCAGCACACGACAACCCAGCAGCGCCATGTCACAGGAGGTGGCATCCGTTTGCTGGGCCAAGGCCAAACTGGAGGCTCGCGGGACGCCCCGGACCTCCGTCCGGGCACAAGCAAAGCGAAGGCGCCGGCGCGGGACCCCGCTCCTTCTAACACCGTTAGAAGTCCGAGCGTATCCCGCTCCTCGCACCGCTCGCCCGCGTTCCCCTCCACTCCAGCAGAAGCGCTCGCAAGAGCGCAACTGCTCCTCGACTTCCCTCCAGCGGCAGACAAGGCCGAAGACTGGAGGGCCACCATCCAGAGCCTGATAGCCTTCGCCAACAACGATTCTCCACAGCAGCCGGCGGCCTCGCGGCCGCGGCAAGCTGAGAAGACGAAGGCCGACGGCGACAAGACCGCCGGGGGTGCGACAAGCGTGCATTCCCCGCCGCGGAAGCAGAAGACGCCGCCCCGCCGAAACAACGCCGACGACGGCTCCACAGCCTCGTCGGACCCGTGGGCCCGTCGGGACCAGTGCCAGGTCCTCGACGACCGGCAACAAGAAGACGCTCGGACAAGAATCGAGCGCCGCCGAGAAGCTCGGCGACAATCGGACCAGAGAGCTGGGAACGCTGTCGACGCGCACGCGCCCGGTGAACCAGGCGACTTGCCGTACGCGGCAGGCTGCCCTGCTTTCACCCGCGAGCTGCGGCGCGTCCAGTGGCCCAGCATGAAGAATTTCAAGCCCGACGTACCGGAGAAGTACGACGGCAAGACGCACCCCTCGGAGTTTCTCAGCGTTTACACCATCGCGGTGCAAGCTGCCGGGGGGCGCGACGAGAAGATCTTGGCAAATTACTTCCCGCTCGTGCTTAAGCCGAACGTCCGTTCGTGGCTTATGCACTTGCCGGAAGGTTCCATCTCTTCTTGGGCCGACCTTTGCCACCAGTTTGTCGGCGCCTTCACCGGCGGCCACAAACCCCACGGCCAGGAGAGCGATCTCCACATTCTGGCCCAGAAGGAAGGCGAAACCCTGCGCAAGTACATCCAACGCTTCAGCCGTGTGCAGCACAACATCCCTGATGTCCACCCTGCCGCGGTTATCAGCGCGTTCCACCAGAACGTGCGTAACCGCCGCATGCGTGAAGAAATGGCGATGACCAAGATTCGGGATGTCAGCGAGCTCTATGCTCTGGCTGACAAGTGCGCCCGCGCAGAAGAGGGGAGGAGACTCCCCGGGGAGGATGCTGGCGCAGGAGGAAGCGACAGCGACGACGCCGCCCCGGCAAGGAAGAACCGGCGGCGGAATAACAGAAGGAAGGACAAGAAAGAGGTGCTTGCCGTCGAGAAGTCCGGCAAGGAAGCTCCCGCCAAGCAAACGCAGGCTGGTGGCTCCGGGAAGGAGCCTGCCCCTGTAGCGGCAGCCGACAAGCAATACTGTAAGATCCACCGCACCAAGGGCCACGACCTCTCCAACTGCAAGCGCGTCGAGTACCTCGTCGAGCAGCAGAAAGCTGAGTACGAGAGGCGCGACAAGGAGAAGGCCCAAGGTGGCGGGGAAGAGCCAAGCAAGAAGCGGCCGTTCAACGGCCGGGGAGGACGCCGCGGCAAGGCCAAGCAGCGGCAAGGAGATCGACCTCCCCGGGGCCGCGACAAGGACGAAGAAGACGACGACGAAGACATGGAGGACGAGGATAACAGCGAGCAGGAGTTCCAGAAGGCCACGGAGGTCCTCTGCGTCGACGGCGGCGCCTCTCTGCACACCTCCCACCGCCAACTAAAGCAGTGGGTGCGTGAGGTGAATGCAGCAGAGCCGCCCGTGGAGTCGCGCAGGCTCCTCAAATGGTCCAGCACGCCCATCATTTTTGATCTGGAGGATCACCCTGACCGCACCACTGCGGTCGGGTGCTTGCCGATGCTGGTTTCTCCCACCATCCGCAACCTCAAGGTCACCAAAATGTTGGTTGACGGCGGGGCCGGGCTGAACTTGATCTCCTCTGCTGTGATCAAGAAACTCCAAATTCCAGATGGCGAGCTCGAAGAAACCGGTTCTTTCCAAGGAATCAACCCGGGAAGGAGCAAGCCCAAGGGAAAGATCACTCTGCCGGTGACCTTTGGCAGGGAGCTCAACTTCAGAACTGAGAGCATCACTTTCGACGTCGCCGATATTCCATTGCCCTACAATGGAATACTTGGCCGTCCTGCCCTCGCCAAGTTCATGGCAGCTTCCCATTATGCTTACAACGTACTCAAGATGCCGGGGCCGATAAGCGTCATCACTGTCCACGGCGACAAGAAGGATGCGCTTGTCTGCGCCGACAAGATCTACCGGGATGCGGCAGCTGCGGCCGAGAAGGATACTCTTGCCGCTGAAGCTCCCGGGGGGAAGAAGATGAAGACCAAGTCCGGCAAGTGCTCTGGGACCCACTCCGGCAACCGCACCTCTTCGGAGTGCTGCGCTGCCGTCGAGGACGTTCCATCGAGCTCCACCGGCAAGAGCAAGAAAGGGATGGCCGCTCCTTCGGCAACCAAGAAAGTGTCCGCCAAGGAGGACGGCACTGGTGGTACCTTCACCATCAGTGCCACGCTCGACAGCAAATAGGAAAGCGCGCTCGTTGCCTTCCTGCGGGCGAATGTCGATGTGTTTGCCTGGCAACCATCTGACATCCCCGGTGTTCCCAGGAAGGTAATTGAGCACAAGCTTGCTGTTTGTCCTCATGCGCGGCCCATCAAGCATAAAGTGAGGAAGCAAGCCGTGGAGCGCCAAGAATTTATCAACGAAGAAATCAAGAAGCTAGAGGCAGCAGGCCTAGTTAGAGGTGTGATCCATCCGACGTGGTTGGCAAATCCAGTCGTCGTGCGCAAGGCCAACGGGAAGTGGATACTATGTATAGACTTCACCGATGTGAATAAAGCATGTCCCAAGGATCCATTCCCTTTGCCGCGCATTGACCAGATCGTTGACTCCACTGCCGGATGTGAGCTACTCTGTTTTCTTGATGCATACTCAGGCTATCATCAGATTTTCATGGCCAAAGAGGATGAAGAGAAGACTGCATTTATCACTCCATGTGGCACTTATTGCTTCATACGCATGCCATTTGGACTGAAGAATGCAGGCTCAACCTTTGCAAGGGTAGTATACACTGCTTTTGAGCCACAGATCGACAGAAATGTAGAGGCTTACATGGATGACATCGTGGTGAAGAGCAAGAGCAAGGATACCCTGATCCAAGATTTGGAAGAAACATTTCACAACCTGCGCAGAATACAGCTCAAGTTGAACCCCGAGAAGTGCGTCTTTGGAGTCCCCTCCGGCAAGCTTCTCGGGTTCTTTGTGTCACAGAGGGGGATTGAAGCCAACCCCGACAAGATTAAAGCCATTGAGCAAATAGAGGCCCCAAAGCGCGTCAAGGATGTCAGGAGGCTTGCAGGTTGTGTGGCTGCCCTCAGTAGGTTCATTTCAAAGTCTGCAGAACGCGCCCTACCTTTCTTCAAAATCTTGAAGAAGGCAGGTCCCATGAAGTGGACTCCGGAAGCGGAGGCGGCGCTGCAGGATTTGAAACGGTACCTGTCCTCCACTCCAATACTTGTCGCACCTAGACCACAGGAAAGGTTGTTGCTATACCTAGCGGCAACCAACCAGGTGGTTAGTGCTGCATTAGTAGCGGAGAGGGAGTCCGACGAGGAGTCAGCACCACCGCCAAGCGAATCCAGCGACAAGCAGGGGGCTGCTCCGGCAAGCTCTGGCCCCGACAAGGATAACTCTGCGCAGGAACAAGGTGAGGTGTGGAAGAAGATGGTGCAGCGCCCAGTGTATTTTGTGAGTTCCCTTCTCCAGGGGGCTAGATCAAGGTACTCTGGTGTGCAAAAGTTGCTTTTCGGCCTCCTCATGGCCTCGAGAAAGCTGCGCCATTACTTCCAAGCCCATGAGATAACAGTGGTCACTCGCTTTCCGCTGAAGAGGATATTGCACAACCCAGAAGCAACAGGCAGGATCGTTGAGTGGGCACTGGAGCTGTCAAGCTTTGGACTCAAGTTTGAAAGTACTTCAACTATACAGAGCCGAGCTTTGGCAGAATTCATAGCTGAGTGGACCCCAACGCCCGAAGAAGAAGTCCAAGAAACAAGTGCACCCGTACAAGAAGCGACAAGTGAATGGGTAATGTATTTTGATGGTGCCTTCTCGCTGCAAGGCGCCGGTGCTGGCGTGGTACTCATTGCGCCCACCGGAGAGCACCTCAAATATGTTATCCAGATGCACTTTCCCAGGGAGCAAGCGACGAACAACACTGCTGAATATGAAGGCTTGCTTGCCGGCCTCAGGATTGCGGCCGAACTTGGGATCAGGAAACTGATTGTGCGGGGAGATTCTCAGTTGGTGGTCCGGCAAGTTAACAAGAGCTATCAGAGCCCTTTGATGGAAGCTTATGTCGATGAAGTGAGGAAGCTTGAGGAACACTTTGAAGGTCTGCAGATGGAGCACGTCCCGAGAGCTCAGAATGAAATTGCAGATGGCCTTTCAAAGTGTGCTTCGATGAAGTTACCTGTGGAACCAGGGACCTTCTTACTCAAGCTGACTCAACCATCCGTTACACCATCAGTTGGGCAATCCAAGAAGAGAAAGTCGGTCTCCGGCGACTACTTGCCGGCGGATCTTCCTGAAACCGCCGCCAAGGTCCCCAAGATCAACAACCACAACGCTGAGGAACAGTTTGCTCCTGCAGATCCTCGGGTCTGTACAGTTGAAGCAAGCATTCCCGACAAGCCTCGCCCCGGCGAGCTTGCCGGGGGACCCTCAGCTCCGGCAGAACCAGAGGTCCTTGCCGTAGAAGCTGAGGTTCCCGCAGCGGCCCTCGAGCCTTCAGTCCTTGCTGTCGAGCCTCGGGCTCCAGCATGGGCGCAGCGGATCGTCCGTTTCCTTCAAACTGGAGAACTTCCCAATGACCCAGAAGAAATAGAGAAGATAACCAGGCAGTCAAGTATGTACCAGTTCGTGGACAACGAGCTATACAGAAGAAGACTCAATGGTGTCAGGTTGAAGTGCATCTCCAGGGAAGATGGACAAAAGCTGTTGGCGGAAATACACGGAGGCATATGCGGCCACCACATTGGCGCAAGGGCGCTTGCCGGGAAGGCTTTCCGGCTAGGGTTCTTTTGGCAAGAAGCCCTCCAAGATGCAACTGCACTAGTAACCAAGTGTGAAGCGTGCCAGTTCCATGCAAAGCAAATTCATCAGCCATCTCAAGCTCTCCAAACAATCCCTTTGTCCTGGCCCTTCTCGGTCTGGGGGCTCGATATCCTCGGCCCTTTCCCTCGTGCTATCGGGGGCTTTGAGTACTTGTACGTTGCAATCGACAAGTTCACAAAGTGGCCAGAAGTGGAGCCGGTGAGAAAGGTGACAGCACAGTCAGCAGTCAGGTTCTTCAGGTCGATTGTTTGCCGTTTCGGAATCCCTAACAGGATCATCACCGACAACGGTACACAATTCACTAGTCGCACCTTCATGCAGTACGTCCAAGACCTTGGCGCCAAGGTCTGTTTCGCTTCTGTTGCTCACCCAAGGAGCAACGGTCAAGCGGAGAGGGCCAATGCTGAAGTGCTGCGCGGACTCAAGACAAGGACCTTTGACAGGCTGCGCAAGTGCGGAAGAAATTGGATAGAGGAGCTACCGGCGGCTCTTTGGTCAATCAGAACGACACCAAGTCGAGCCACCGGACAGACCCCCTTTGCCCTAGTCTATGGGGCAGAGGCAGTTCTCCCCACGGAACTCGTATACGGATCTCCTCGAGTGCTCGCTTATGATGAGCTCGAGCAAGAGCAACTGCGGCAAGATGACGCATTGCTCCCCGAGGAGGGACGTCTCCAGGCTGCTGTACGAGCTGCTCGATACCAGCAAGCCTTGCGCCGCTACCATAGCCGCAAGGTCAAGGCCAGGAGTCTCGAGGAAGGCGACCTTGTTCTTCGGCGTGTTCAGTCCGCCAAGAATTCCAACAAGTTGACGCCAAAGTGGGAAGGCCCTTATCGGGTGAGACAAGTTACGAGGCCCGGCGCTGTCCGCCTCGAGACCGAAGAAGGCTTACCGGCGAGCAACTCCTGGAACATAGAGCATCTTCGCAAGTTTCACCCATAAGGCGCGGTTGCCGTGAGCCGCTCCGGCAACCACCTTTTGTACGAGCTTTGCCGCTGTTGCATGTAACCCTTTGTACAAAGCCGGGCGCAGACCCCGTGCATCAGTAAAGTTTTTGTGTTTCTCTCGCCAATGGCCTTTTGCATGCTTTTCTTCGCTATTTGCATGTTTTGTTTGGCATTTGGTGCAACACTTAAGTATCCGGTAAGCATCAGTACGCCAAAAAGCCATATACTTGTTTCTCTCTCCTTTTTCCTTGCCTCTTAAGCAGAAGGAACGTTCCTCGCGCACAAGTTTGCCCGGGGGAAGGAGGTGGAGGAGGAACCAAGTGCTGTTCAAGAAAGAGAAGCCTTACCGGGAAGCAAACAATATATGAAAGCTAAGTTGTTAGAATTTGACCAGTTCAAATTTTAAATTTTAGTTGTCTTCCTTGAACAATCACACTTCGTATGGAAAACCTGTGCGCGGAGGAACCTACCCATAGCTTGCCGCACCCTTATCTTGTTTCCGAGTTAGCTCAACGATTTAAGTGAGCCGCGACAAGTGTCGCGCCCTTGCTTCGTTTCCGAGTACGCTCAGCAAGATAAGTGTGTCGCGACTAGCTGCGGCGAGGTTGCTTGCCGGTGAGACCTTGGCCAGCAGGCTGCTCAGAGTCCAGCACTCAGCGCTCGTGGCAAAGGCCCCTTGCCGGCAAGCTCCCCGGGAGCGTAAGGCGAAAAACATACAAAGTCAAGGGTTAAGACAAGGAAGATAACGTTGCACTGATTGATTAAAATGAGATAAATATCTTACAAAGGATAACTTGTCACAATGGACTAATGAGTTCATGACATCATGTGCAGCAACAAAAAGAGATAAAGATAATGGAGGCCTAATCTACGCGGTCGCCCTCCTTCCTGGAGATCTTGGCCACCTTGGCAATGATGTGGGCGACCTGCTCCTTCAAAGCCTCCGTGTTCGCGTCGGCCGGCAAGCTGCGAAGAACGTTGGTGAGGTTGATGCCCGGATTGCGGTACACGATCTTCGTCAGCACGCGCTCCAGAGTTCCCGCGCAGAGCAGGCGCGTCTCCTCGGCCAGTTGCGCGGGGATCTTATTCCGCAGATCAGCAAGGGCCGGCGCGATTCCCCTGAAGAAGAGGCTGAGCTTGGCGCTGTGTGGGAGGTTCGGATCCGGGGAGTAGATGAGGTGCTCCAGCTTCAACGCCAGCAGCTCCTGGTCGACGTTGGACGCGCAAGACACTAAGTCCTCGGTCCATACCTCAACAGTTTTGCGGAAGAGCTCGGCCGCTTTGTTGGCGCTGTCCACTAGGGTCCGCTCCTTGCGGAGCTCCTCCTTCAACTTGGTCTCCCGGGCCCGGGCAGCGTCGAGTGAATCTTTCAGAGTAGAGACCTTCAACTCCAAGTCCTCGATGGAGTCCTTGGCGGCCTTCAACTCATCGCCCCTCTCAGAAAGACGCACCTGAAGTTCTGAGTTGGTGTGGGCGTCCTTCTCGCGCTCCGTGATGAGCGCGGCAACCTTCTCCGCGCTCACCTTCAGCGCCTTCTCCAGCTGGACGACCTTGGCGGCGAGCTCCTTCTTGGCGGTCTCCGCGGCAACCGTGGCGGCTTTCGCCTCCTTCAGTTCCCCGCCGAGGGCCTCCTCCCGGGCGGCAAGGTCCTCCTCATGGGAGTCGAGTTGGACCTTCCGTTGGGCGAGTTCTCCTTCTCGCCGGGACAGCTCCACCCCGGCGAGCCGCTGCTGCTCTTCAGCCTCAGCCTTCTCCAGCACCCATTCCTGGTATTCGCCGGCGAGCCGCTCGCGCTCCTCCGCCACCTCGCGGAGGGCCGCCTGGTTGGCGGCGCTGAGCTCCGCCGCGCGCTTCTCCATCTCCGCGGCGGCCTTGGCGGCAAGGGCTTCCCGGGAGGCAAGCTTCGCCTGCCTGGCCCGGTAAAGGGCCAGGAGCTGGTGGAGCAGCTTCTCCTCCTCGGGCCCCTCACTCCCGCCGGGTGCCTCGACAATCTTCAGGCCCGCGGAGGCGAGGACTTCCCCGTCAAATGCCTCGCCCTCCGCGGGAGCTCGCGACGACGAACCCCACGGCATCTGGATGAAGACGCCGTTGGGGGCCTCAAGGTAGTAGCCCTGCTCCTTGCCGGCGGAGGGGTCGGCGGCCGGCGCAGCACTTGATGCTCCCGCCGCCTCCGGGTCGGCGGTGCGGTCGCCGTCCCCCTTCCCGGCCGCTGCGTCCGCAGCCGGAGCGGTCTCCTGCGCGGCCGGCTCGGCAGCCCTCGCCGCGTCCTCGACGACAGGGACGTCGCCGCCGCCGCCCTGCGCGCCCTCCTCATCCTCGATGTTGATGACTTCCGTCTCCATCGGCTCGGGAGGAGGAGGATCTAAAAAAAAAGAAGAAGAAAAAGAAGTTCAAGCAAATATCCAAAAAGAGACGAAGCCAAGAAGACAAACTACAAGACGTACCTTGGCGGACGTCCTCAGCGGCGGGCTCCCTCGCCGGGGAGCTCTGCCTTGACGGAGTGGCCGCCCTCGCCGGGCTGCTCGCCCTTGGCGGGGTACTCTGCCTTGGCGGAGTACCCGCCCTTGGCGGAGCACTCTCCCTTGCCGGAGAGTTCGGCCTTGGCGGGGACGGCGGGGCCTGCGGCTCCTCAAGGACGGTCTCCGGGCGCTCCTGCCGCTGTGGCTCCACCTCTGCACAAGAAAAAAAAACAAGAAACATCAAGATGTTGAAAGAAGACAAAATCCCTAAGCGCATCCCGACAAGCGGAAGGATGGACCCCAGACTTACGCTGGGGGCTGCGCTGGGGGCTGCTCCTCGGAGCAGCGCTTGGGTCCGGCAGGGTTGGCTCCGGCACGTCCCCCGTTGCCGCGGTGGCCGAGCCTTCCGCGACCTCGACCACAGGCGCCTTGGCTTTCTTCGCCACGCGCTGAACCAAGGTCCTGAAATCAAAGCAACAAACAAAGTCAGCATCAACAATAATCAAGACAAAACTCGAGAAGGTGTAAGATCTTGGATCCTTACTCCTGATCCTCCTCGTCGTCCTCGCTCAAGGCGGAGAAGTCGTACTCCACCGGGGGCGCGTCGGCGCGAGGAGTGGAAGATGAAGATTCCCTCGGGCGCTTGGTGATCCCGGGGGCTGGGGGCTGCGAAGACCCAGCCCCTGTGGTAGCCGGAGCCCGGGGAGCGGGCGGAGCCGCTGCTCCGCTCCGAGAAGACCCCTGTCGGCTCGGCGCCTGCTTACGGGATGCCTCCGTCGTGGCCCGCGCGCGGGCCGCCTCCGCTGTGGCTGGTGCGCCGGTCGCCCCCGGCGCAGCTTGGCTCCCCCGGGGAGCTGCCCGGCGAGCTGGTTGTTGCCGGGGCGCCTGCGCCCTCTCTCCCGTCGCCGTCTTGCGGAGACGCTTCGGTCGAGACTGGCTTGGGCTTGCCGGGGGCGGGGAGCTCTCCGACGAGGAGAGGTCGTCGGCGTAGAGCTCCATAGATCCGTCGGAGTCCTCGGCCTCCTCCTCCTCCTCCCCGGCCGGCTCACTGGGCCCAGCGCCCTGCGCTGCGGCCTCTTTTCCCTTGGCGCCTCCGCTCCCTCCGGCGCCTCCGCTCCTCCCGGCGCCTCTGTTCCCTCCGGCGGCACCCTCCATTGCCGCGGCCTCGGCCACGATTCCGTGGATCCCGGAGTGCCTCAGAGAGGGGACCCCGGCGAGCGCGTCGGGAGGGAGTTGCAGCAGTCTGCGGATCTCCGCCTCCTCCGCCTGGCTGGACGCGTCCGCAGCCTCCGCCTCATCGGGCGTGTATCCAAAATCTCCTGCCGCTGCGGCTGCAGCGGCCTCTTCAGCCCGAGAAGCTATGTAAGCAAGCTCCTGCTCGGTGGTGTCCCGTGTGTGCTCCTTGAGGTCGTTCTTGTTCTTCGCCACCTCCACGAGGTTGTCGAAGAAGGTGAGGACGTCGATGGGCTTGGGCGGAATCCACGTGCGGTCCACGCCGTGCGAATCGCAAGCGGGCATCATCGCGCAGAGACGGTCCCGGACGGTGCTGTTGCAGAGGGGCACCACTCCCCGGGGAGGCCTGAACCACTCAGGGTGTGCCGGGTCGTACTTGAAGAGTTCCCGGACCATCCCCTTCAGCTCCAGCGTCGTGAAGTTGAAATTTAGCCCGGGGCGCAGCCTCATTATATCCGCCGGGCCGCCGTACTCCCAGGCCGCCCTTTTCCTGTCTTGGAGAGGGGCGATGCGGCGGCGGAGGAAATCTGCGCCTACCTCTGCAACGGAAAGTTTGGCGGTCCGAAGACGAAGAATCCGGACGAGGGCGACGTCGAGCTTGATGTCGTCCGAGTCCAGCTCGCTCCAATCCCTGCCGCGCACGATGGGCGTTGTGCGCGGCGCGGTGAAGGCCTGCGGCTCGTCCTCAACAATCCAGCACCACTCCGCACGCCATTCCTCCCACTTGCCGCGGAGCTCCCCCGGCAAGTAGGACCCCTTCTTGTTCAGACGGAAAACCCAAGAAATTCCTCCGGAGAGGGGGGCGTCGGCCTCTGCTCTAGGAGTGAAAAAGTGCCTAAACAGCGCTACGTTGGGCTGTATCCCTATGAAGTTTTCGCACATGTGTGCGAAAACCGCCATGGTGAGGATGGCGTTGGGGGTGAAGTCAAGGAGGTGGAGGCCGTAGGTGTGCATGACGTCGCAGAAGAAATTAGAGAAAGGAGGGCAAAGACCGCAGTGAAAGAAGGCTGCGAAGAAGTAGTACCCGCCGGGGTAGCTGTCCTTGGCGGCGGCCGGATAGGCTTGAGTGCGGGGGTGCGCCTTGGTTTCCTTGGCCCAGAACAAGTAGTACTTGTTCCAGAGCTCCCGCGCGCCGAGCCTCGGCGGGAAGACGAGGTGCTGTTTCCGATACGCGGCGAGCTTCGCCGCTTGCTCCGACTTCTCCCTCTTGGCCTTCTCCGCCTTCGCCTTGTCGGTCTTCAGGGCCATGGCGGACGCGGCTGAGGAAGGGGGACGAAGAGCCCGGCGACACCGGAGATGCAGACGACGGCTGCGGAGGTGTGGAGGCGGAGCGCAAAGAGATCTCTGGAGGAAGAAGAAGAAGCAATGAAAGCGCAAGGAGGGGAACCGCTCCTGCTTCCTCTGCTTTTATGGGGGAGTGGGAGGGCGTTTCGCCCTTTTCATTGATGGAACGTGGGCACGTCCCATCCCACGACGCTGCAATCGACGCGTGCCGTTACAGGGGGATGCGGCGGATACGGAAGTGGATTCGGCACGCCGTGGGCCGCGTGTGCCCGTGCACTGTTTTGGGCCTGGCCCAACAGCGCTCGGCACCGTGTGTGGCCCAGGCCCGGGGGCTCCTGTCGGTGTACTAAGGTAGGGGTACCTCAGTACCCCAACTTGTGCACGGGCAGTCGCAGCTTCCCGCGGCAGGGTTTACCACGCGCTCGCCGGAGACCTTCCTGCCCCATATTAAGCCATTCAAAAACAAAGTATGCAGAACAGAAGATCGAGACCCCGGCAAGTGGAGCTTGCCGGGAAGGCCGTACCAGGCTCAAGACTGCTCCACTAGCACAAGGCCCTGGCAAGAGGAGCTTGCCAGGAAGACTAGAAGACACGCCTCGGCGCTATATGCGCCCCGGCGAGGGCCCGGGAAGCGGCAAGCTCCCGGGCCCGGCAAGATCAAGGCCCCGGCAAGGTGCTTGCCGGGAAAGTTGCGCTGTGTGCCCGCGCTCCAGCTCATCGGCCCACGCGTCGCCCTGGGGCCTATCCAGGGACGCGTGGCGGATGGCTGTGCAGCCTGGGGGACACGGTGGCACTCCACGGTGGTGGATCCATCGCCGTGGCGGACGGAGACGCAAGGGCGGGAGCTTTTGGGGTCGACGGCGACGGGCATTAAATGCCCTTGTCCCCCACTGTCAAAGTAGGTAACGACCACTGTTCGCGCACTGTAGCTCCACTGTTCCCGCACTGTTACAACTACCACCTCTTTTACGTTTTTACCCCTTTCTCCTACGTTGACACCTGTCGGTGACCCCTTGCACTATAAAAGGAGGCCCACGCACAACGTGGAGGGGGTTCGGAACCTAGATCACTCATACGCTCGGTGTAGCTGCTTTTTCAAGCTCCCGAGCTCTCCAACTCAATACATAACTAAGCAGGAGTAGGGTTTTACGCGTCTACCGCGGCCCGAACCTGGGTAAAACTGCCCGCGTGTTCGCTACGATCTGCTCTTCGTGCTCCCACCGCCCTCGTACCGCACAGACAAAGGGGCTCCGGTCCCATAGGTGTTCGTGGCGGACAGTTTCCCCCGACAAAGTTAGAGAATAATTGTTGTTCTATTTACATGAATAAAGCCTTCTATGGTCATACACCCAATGAAAATGGTTTGTTGGATCTCGATCGTAGTGATACACATATTCATAATATTGAAGCCAAAAGATGCAAAGTTAATAATGATAGTACAACTTATTTGTGGCACTACCATTTAGGTCATATTGGTGTAAAGCGCATGAAGAAACTCCATGCCGATGGGCTTTTGGAATCACTTGATGCTTGCGAACCATGCCTCATGGGCAAGATGACTAAGACTCCGTTCTCCGGAATAGTGGAGCGAGCAACTGACTTATTGGAAATAATACATATTGATGTGTGCGGCCCGATGAGTGTTGAGGCTCGCGACAGGTATCGTTATTTTCTGACCTTCACAGATGATTTGAGCAGATATGGGTATATATACTTGATTAAACATAAGTCTGAAACATTTGAAAAGTTCAAAGAATTTCAGAGTGAAGTAGAGAATCATCGTAACAAGAAAATATAAGTTTCTACGATATGATCGCAGAGGTAAAATATTTGAGTTACGAGTTTGGCCTTCAGTTAAAACAATGTGAAATAGTTTCATTACTCACGCCACCTGGAACACCATAGTGTAATGGTGTGTCCGAACGTCATAACTGTACTTTATTAGATATGGTGTGATCTATGATGTCTCTTATCGATTTACCACAATCGTTTTGGGATTATGCATTAGAGACAGCTGCATTCACGTTAAATAGGGCACCATCTAAATCCGTTGAGACGACACCGTATGAACTATGGTTTAGCGATAAACCTAAGCTGTCGTTTCTTAAAGTTTGGAGTTGCGATGCTTATGTGAAAAAGTATCAACCCGATGAGCTCGAACCCAAATCGGAGAAATGCGTCTTTATAGGATACCCAAAGGAGACTATTGGGTACACCTTCTAATCACAGATCTGAAGGCAAAAAAATATTCGTTGCTAAGAATGGATCCTTTCCAGAGAAGGAGTTTCTCTCGAAAGAAGTGTGTGGAAGGAAATTAGAACTTAATGAGGTAATTGTACCTTCTCCTGAATTGGAAAATAGTTCATCACAGAAATCAGTTTCAGTGATGCCTACACCAATTAGTGAGGAAGATTAATGATGATGATCATGAAACTTCAGATCAAGTTACTACCGAACCTCGTAGGTCAACCAGAGTACGTTCCGCACCAGAGTGGTACGGTAACCCAGTTCTGGAAGTCATGTTACTAGACCATGATGAACCGACAAACTATGAGGAAGCGATGATGAGCCCAGATTCCGCAAAATGGCTTGAGGCCATGAACTCCGAGATGGGATCCATGTATGAGAACAAAGTATGGACTTTGGTTGACTTGCCCGATTATCGGCAAGCCATTGAGAATAAATGGATCTCCAAGAGGAAGACGGACGCTGATAGTAGTGTTACTATCTACAAAGTTCAAATTGTCGCAAAAAGGTTTTCAACAAGTTCAAGGTGTTGACTACGATGAGATTTTCTCACTCGTAGCGATGCTTAAGTCTGTCCGAATCATGTTAGCAATTGCCACATTTGATGAAATCTGGCAAATGGATGTCAAAACTGCATTCCTTAATGGATTTCTTAAAGAAGAGTTGTGTATGATACAACAAGAAGGTTTTGTCAATCCTAAAGGTGCTAACAAAGTGTGCAAGCTCCAGCGATCCATCTATGGACTGGTGCAAGCATCTCGGAGTTGGAATATACGCTTTGATGAGTTGATCAAAGCATACAGTTTTATACAGACTTGCGGTGAAACCTGTATTTACAAGAAAGTGAGTGGGAGCACTACAACCTTTCTGATAAGTATATGTGAGTGACATATTGTTGATCGAAAATGATGTAGAATTTTCTGAAATGCATAAATGAGTGTTTGAAAGGAGTTTTTTCAAAGTAAAGACCTCGGTAAAGCTACTTACATATTGAGCATCAAGATCTATAGATATAGATCAAAACGCTTGATAAGTTTTTTCAAATGAGTACATACCTTGACAAGATTTTGAAGTAGTTCAAAATGGAACAGTCAAATAAGGAGTTCTTGCCTGTGTTGCAAGGTGTGAAGTTGAGTAAAGACTCAAAACCCGACCACGACAGAAGATAGAGAGAGAATGAAAGTCATTCCCTATGCTTCAGTCATAGGTTCTATAAAGTATGCCATGCTATGTACCAGACATATTGTATACCCTGCCCTGAGTTTAGCAAGGTAGTACAATAGTGATCTAGGAGTAGATCACTGGACATTGGTCAAAATTCTCCTTACATGACTAAGGAAATATTTCTCGATTATGGAGGTGATAAAGAGTTCGTCGTAAAGAGTTACGTCGATGCAAGCTTTGACACCAATCTAGATGACTCTGAGTCTCGATATGGATACATATTGAAAGTGGGAGCATTTAGCTAGAGTAGCTTCGTGCAGAGCATTGTAGACATAGAAAATTTGCAAAATACATATGGCTCTGAATGTGGCAAAACCATGGACTAAACTTCTCTCACAAGCAAAACATGATCACACCTTAGTACTCTATGGGTGTTAATCACATAGCGATGTGAACTAGATTATTGACTCTAGTAAACCCTTTGGGTATTGGTCACATGACGATGTGAACTATGGGTGTTAATCACATGGTGATGTGAACTATTGGTGTTAAATCACATGGCAATGTATTATTGACTCTAGTGTAAGTGGGAGACTGAAGTAAATATGCCCTAGAGGCAATAATAAAGTTATTATTTATTTCCTTATTTCATGATAAATGTTTATTATTCATGCTAGAATTGTATTAACCGGAAACTTAGTACATGTGTGAATACATAGACATACAGAGTGTCACTAGTATGCCTCTACTTGACTAGCTCGTTAACCAAAGATGGTTAAGTTTCCTAGCCATATAAATGAGTTGTCATTTGATGAACGGGATCACATCATTAGAGAATGATGTGATTGACTTGACCCATCCATTAGCTTAGCACGATGATCGTTTAGTTTGTTGCTATTGCTTTATTCATGACTTATACATGTTCCTATGACTATGAGATTATGCAACTCCCGAATACCGGAGGAACACTTTGTGTGCTACCAAACATCACAACGTAACTGGGTGATTGTAAAGGTGCTCAACAGGTGTCTCCGATGGTGTTTATTGGGTTGGCATAGATCGAGATTAGGATTTGTCACTCCGATTGTCGGGGAGGTATCTCTGGGCCCTCTCTGTAATGCACATCATAATAAGCCTTGCAAGCAAATGACTATTGAGTTAGTCACGAGATGATGTATTACGGAACGAGTAAAGAGACTTGTCGGTAACGAGATTGAACTAGGTATGATGATACCGACGATCGAATCTCGGGCAAGTAACATACCGATGACAAAGGGAACAACGTATGTTGTTATGCGGTTCGACCGATAAAGATCTTCGTAGAATATGTATGAGCCAATATGGGCATCCAGGTTCCGCTATTGGTTATTGACCGGAGATATGTCTCGGTCATGT
The DNA here is from genome assembly GCA_902687465.1 of Secale cereale. Lineage (NCBI taxonomy): Eukaryota > Viridiplantae > Streptophyta > Magnoliopsida > Poales > Poaceae > Secale > Secale cereale. Next base: position 573,614,161 of record LR738713.1, on the reverse strand, counting down.
CTACATAGTTCTTGAACCCGTAGGGTCCGCACGCTTAACGTTCTCTGACGATATAGCATTGAATGAGTTATGTATGTTGGTGACCGAATGTTAATAGGAGTCACGGATGTAATCACGGACATGATGAGGAACTCCGGAATGGTCCAGAGATAAAGATTAATATATGGGATAATAGTGTTTAACCTTTGGAAGGGTTCTGGAATTCACTGGAAGGGGTTCCGAATGTTTCCCGAAATGTTTGGGTACGAATGTAGCGACCAGACCTCAAACAGTCTGATCTCTGTGCATCAGTGTCATCCCTAGATCAATAATGCTGACACGCACAATACTTGAAGGATTTATAACAGAGTAGCAATCACACACTTATTACATCGATAGTCCAACGATGAACTTATTACAAATAATATGGCTGAAGGCCATCTAACACGATAACAGCGGAAGGCTTGGAAGATAAGTGAGTCCATCAACTCCAGCGGCATCACTGAGTATAGAACCACGACCTAAAAGGGCATCTTACTCGTCGTCTGAAAAGTCTGCAACATGAAACGTTGCAGCCCGAAAACGGGTGAGCACATGGAATATGCTGGCAAGGTAACACAAGAGAATGCAATGATAATAAGGCTATACTATAAGCAATATGGCTGGTGGAAAGCTCTATGGTTAAGTTTTTGCGTAAAGCTAATTTTTCCCTAATTCAAAGGAATATATTTTATTTAACTATCATCGTAGTTGAAACATCGTTGAGAATATAGACATCCTCTCAACCCCAATTAAAGTTCATCATTAAACCCAACAAAATTAAATTAAAGTAACATGATGAGATTCACATGATAATCCAAGTACCAGATACTCAAGACGTCCGTAACCGGGGACACGGCTAATCATGATCAGTTTGTACACTCTGCAGAGGTTTGTGCACTTTTCCCCACAAGACTCGATCGCCTTCGTTTGGTTTCTCGCACTCCCTGGTGTTTGAGAAACGGATGACCGAGACACAGTCTTTCCGAAGAGGTCCCCTTAACCAGATAGATAGGCCGGTACACCTACAAAACGCACTACATCTGCTACCCCATCATCGAAAGGTTTCCCACAACTTACTCAACTATGCCAGAGCCCATATTGGCATGTGGCTGCACACGGAAGTTTCTAGTATGAAAAATCTCATGATCCCTTTGAGCCTGGGTGGCGGTCCAAAAGAAAAACAGGTAATCACTGGAATACCCAGATGCCTCAATCCACCCAGATGTGTATTAATGTTGCCACCTTAAGTTGAACCATTAATTAACAACTCACTTCTGTCATGGATTTCACTCACCCAATCCACGTCTACGAGCATAGCATGTCCTAACAACAAACGTAGAAGTAACTCCCAAGGGTTTGAATGTAATGCAGGTAATAGGTACTACCTCAATCTACTTCCCAATCCCACAAGTTAATTAATCCTACTAATGCAGTTTGTGAGGGTTTGACTAATGCAACGAAAACTGGGTAATTGGAAAGCATGATCAAAGTGTTACTTGCCTTGCTGATGATCCGCAAAACCTAGAGACTCAAAGTAGCAAGCGGCGCACTCCGGGTACTCTATCGCAATCAAACAAGCACACAATAAGTACTTAACTAATGCACGGGTAAAACTCAAATAAGAGATCTAACTAGAAATTCAACTTAAGAACTCCGGTTTGCAAAAGAATCAACTCGAAAGAAGCAACGAAACTCAAACTGCAAAAGAAACGAGCTCCGAATTACTAGTTGGCCTAAAGTCAAATTTTACAGTAGCCAAAACTTTGTTCCAGTTGATTAAACGTAAAGAGGGCATCGAGACGAAGATCTAGGATTTTGAATCACCTGATTCCGACTCTCGAGCGAAAAGAAAAACGCAAAACAAGATCAGGGCAGAAATCGCGATCGGAATAACCCGCGGATAAATACCCCGAAAAAGAAAAACGACGAACAGGCTAACGAACGAACGTTCGCTGTCTGCGGTTAACTAACGAAAACCGTTTGTTAAAACGAACGTACGGACGAACGTCCGCTAATTAACTAAACCGAAAAACTGAACCGATCTATTAAAAAAAACAGATCTACGGTTTTAAAAAAACCGAGCGGTTTTCTAAAAAAAACATCTACCTCGCGAACTCCGGCGAGACGGCAGCAGGCGGCGGCGGCTCCGGCGGGCGGCGGCGCTGGCGACGGGTGGTGCGGCGGTGGCGGCGGCTAGGGTTTGGGGGGGGCGCGGCGCGAGGCGGGCTGGCTGGGGGCGACGGGCCGGCTTCGGGCACTTATAAAGCCCAGGAGTCCTCGGCTAGTAAGACTCCTAGTCGGTTTCCTTTTTTTTTTCTAAAAGAGTCCCGGTGCAGAAAAACTAACGAAAGAAATACCAAACGGACTCCAAAATTCCCGAAATAAATTTTCACCGTCCTCTAATAATATTTAGGACAAAGTGAACATTTTTCCCTGACCTAAATGCAATTTTGAAAAACACGTATTTTTCCTATGCAAATAAATCCGCAAATAAATCTAGAAAAATACCAAAAGTGATTTTAATATTTTTCCTCCAATATTTCTGTTATTTTGGAGAAGTCATATTATCTCCGCTCATATATTTTATTTAGAAATATTTTTAGGAGAGGAAAATAATTAGAATCACACCGTCCTCGTACCGGTATTCGAGCGAACTCAAATACGGAAACGGTAAAATTCCCAACTCTCTCCGTAGGTCCTTGAGTTGCTTAGAATTTCGAGGAACACCACGAACAAAAATGCAAAAGCATGAAATGCAAGTATGATCTATGTATAACATTCCAAATTGAAAATTTGGGATGTTACAAACCTACCCCCCTTAGAATGAATCTCACCCTCGAGATTCGACTTGGCTAGAGAACAGGTGTGGGTGGTCTTTGCGTAGATCCTCTTCTCGTTCCCAGGTGGCTTCTTCCTCGGTGTGGTGACTCCACTGAACTTTGCAAAACTTGATAACCTTACTGTGGGTAACTCTGCTCGAAAGTTCGAGAATCTTAACAGGCTTCTCCTCGTAGGTCAGATCACTGTTCAACTGAATTGCTTCCAGGGGTACTGTGTCTCTAAGCGGTATATCGGCCATCTCCGCATGACACTTCTTAAGCTGCGAAACGTGAAACACGTCGTGCACTCCTAACAATCCTTCGGGCAATTCCAACTTATAGGCAACCTCTCCCATGCGTTCCAAAACACGGTAAGGTCCCACAAATCTCGGGGCTAACTTCCCTTTAACTCCGAAACGTTTAACTCCTCGTAGAGGCGATACTCTCAAGTATGCTCTATCTCCGATCTCATAGGTTATCTCCTTGCGCTTCGAGTCTGCATAACTCTTCTGCCTGGACTGAGCTACCTTCAGTCTATCTCGGATCAACTTTACCTTCTCCTCAGACTCTTTGACTAAGTCTGGTCCAAACAACTCTCGGTCTCCAACTTCGTCCCACGACAACGGTGTTCGGCATCTCCTTCCATACAATGCCTCGAACGGTGCCATCTTCAAACTAGGCTGGTAACTGTTGTTGTATTAGAACTCCGCGTAGGGCAAGTTGTCATCCCAACTAGATCCATAATATAATGCACAGGCTCTTAGCATATCTTCCAAAATCTGATTGACTCTTTCAGTCTGTCCATCTGTCTGCGGGTGAAACGCGGTGCTAAACTCTAGCCTGGTACCCAAAGTTTCATGTAACTGATTCCAGAACTTTGAGGTAAACTGGGTTCCTCTATCTGATACGATGCTCCTCGGAACTCCATGCAGACATACAATTCTGGTCATGTATATCTTTGCCAACTTTGCACTGGTATAAGTGGTTTTCACAGGGATAAAGTGGGCTACCTTCGTCAATCGGTCTACTACTACCCAGATTGAATCATATCCTGCTTTGGTCCTGGGCAATCCGGTGATAAAATGCATGCCAAGCTTCTCCCACTTCCATTTGGGTATTGGCATAGGTTGTAACAATCCGGCTGGCTTCTGATGTTCTGCCTTCACTCTGTGGCATACATCGCAAACTGCTACATACTCCGCGATATCCTTCTTCATACCGATCCACCAGAAAATATCCTTCAAATCCAAATACATCTTAGTATTTCCTGGGTGAATCGAGTATGGTGAATCATGGGCCTCCTGTAAAATCAACTTCCTGATCTCCGGGTCATTAGGCACATAGATTCGATCCTCAAACCACAGGGTATCGTGTTCATCCTCACGAAATCCTTTAGCTTTTCCTTCGCTCATCCTCTCTTTTATAGCGACAACCTCCTTGTCAGCTTTCTGAGCTTCTCTGATTTTATCCATCAGGGTAGACTGGATTTCTAGCGTTGCTACATAGCCTCTCGGAACTATCTCCATACGTAGTTCTCGTAGGTCCTCGGCTAACTCCTTTGGAAATTCTTCCATCATTAGGGTATTGACATGGCTCTTACGGCTTAGCGCATCGGCTACTACGTTAGCCTTTCCGGGATGATAATGCAATCTCATGTCATAATCCTTAATGAGTTCCAGCCATCTCCTTTGCCTAAGATTCAGCTCCTTCTGAGTGAATATATACTTCAAACTCTTGTGATCCGTATATACTTCATAATGATTTCCAATGAGAAATGTGTCCACGTCTTCAATGCATGCACTAAGGCTGCTAATTCCAAATCGTGGGTGGCATAGTTCATCTCATGAGGTTTTAGTTGTCGTGAAGCATACGAAACAACTCTTCCTTCCTGCATCAGAACTGCTCCAAGTCCTCGACGTGAAGCGTCACAATACACCTCATAATCCTTATGTTGATCTGGCAGAATCAACACAGGGGACGAGACCAATCGCTTCTTTAATTCCTGAAAACTGGCCTCACATTCTTCTGTCCAACTGAACTTGGTGTCCTTCTTCAACAACTCCATCATGGGTTTTGCAATCTTCGAGAAATTCTCGATAAATCTCCGATAGTATCCAGTGAGTCCAAGAAAACTCCGGACCTCTCCAACTGTTGTTGGTGCTTCCCAATGAGTCACAGTGTCCACCTTAGCGGGATCTACTGCTATTCCTTCTCCAGATATAACGTGTCCGAGAAATCCGACTTCCTTCAACCAAAACTCGCATTTGCTAAACTTGGCATATAACTGATGTTCTTTGAGCTTCTCCAATACCAAACACAAATGCTCTTCATGCTCCTCTTCATCCTTTGAGAAGATCAAAATATCATCTATGAACACTATGACGAACTTATCCAAATACCCCATAAACACTTTGTTCATCAGTTTCATAAAGTATGCCGATGCGTTCGTCAGACCAAACGACATAATGGTATACTCGTACAACCCATACCTGGTGGTAAAGGCCGTCTTAGGTATATCCTGCTCTCGAATCTTCAATTGATGGTACCCTGATCGCAGATCGATCTTGGAAAATATCTTAGCTCCTTGCAATCTATCGAACAAATCATTGATCATTGGCAATGGGTACTTGTTCTTGATCGTTACTTCATTCAATCCTCGGTAATCAACAACCATTCTTAACGATCCATCCTTCTTCTCCACTAGAAGTACTGGCGAACCCCAAGGCAAAGAACTTGGGCGTATGAATCCTTTATCTAGTAACTCCTTAATCTGCTTCTTAATTTCCTCCAAATCCTTTGCGGGCATTCTATATGGTCTCTTAGAAATTGGCCCGGTGCCTGGCAAAAGTTCAATCAAAAACTCTATATCTCTATCCGGTGGCATGCCAGGTAACTCCTCTGGAAACACATCCGGATAATCCTTCACTATTGGCACTTCCTCCTGAACAACTCCCGTGAGAGAATGTACTTGAGTCCTTGTAGGCGAATGCCTAGATACATACTTAATCCTTTTTCCCTCCGGGGTGGTGAGCAAAATAGACTTACTGGCACACTCAATGTTACCTCCATACTTCGTTAGCCAATCCATACCTAATATCACATCCAATCCTTGTGACTCCAGGACTATTAGGTCAGAGGGGAAAGTGTGGCGTCCTATGATCAATGGCGTCTAAAAACATCCTTGATGTGCCATATAATCTGCTCCAGGTGAACTTACTAACATGGGGGTCTTAAGAACTCGGGTGGACATCCTATGTCTATTTACGAATCCCCTTGAAATATATGAATGCGATGCACCAGTATCGAAAAGAACTATTGCGGTAAATGTCTTAACCAAAAACTTACCGACAACATCATCTGGTTGCACTTCTACCTCCTCCACGGTCACGTGGTTCACTTGTCCTTTATTGAACGGGTTGGGCTTCTTCTCGGCGCTTCCATTGCCGTCCCATTCTTAGCTTCTGGGCATTCATTGGCATAATGCCCAGTCTTCCCACACTTGTAACAAGTGACATGGCTAAAATCCCTCTTGGTGGGTGTGGACGGTGCAGGGCGGTTCTAGTTTCCATTGGCTCCATTCCCATTCCCATTACCATTGCCATTCTTGGTGCCATTGTGGTTGTGTGAGCTACTTCCTCCATGGGTATGTTGAAACTGTCCTACCGCTTTAGGGGTAAAGCGGGGCTTCTGCTAAGCTCTAGAATTATACTTTCCTTGCCCATACTTCCTCTTGCGGCTCTCAATCTGCTGGTGCTTCCTTTCAATCATTAGGGCACGGTCAACCAACTCCTGGTAGTTATTGAAAGTTGCCACCATCAACTGTACACTCATCTCATCATTCAGCCCTTCCATGAATCTCTCCTGCTTCTTGGCATCTGTGGCCACATCATCTGGGGCATAACGAGATAGGGTACTAAACTCATCCACGTACTGGGCCACAGTATGATTTCCTTGGCGCAAATTATGAAACTCCTGCTTCTTCATACTCATGGCTCCAGTTGAGACATGGGCGGTACGAAAAGCTTGCTGAAACTGATCCCAAGTCACATTGGCTACGGGGTAAGTGGCCGTGTAATTCTCCCACCATGCTGCGGCTGGTCCAGACAACTGGTGTGCGGCAAATCGCGCCTTCTCAGTATCTGAGCAATTGGCGGTGGTCAAATCCCTTCCAATCTTGCGTAGCCAATCATCAGCCGCAATTGGTTCGATGCTGCTAGCAAACACGGGTGGTTGCAACCTTAAGAAACTGTCAGGTTGTCCACGGGTGGTGGTGGTGGACGGTTGTTGTTGTTTGGGTTGTTCTGAGTGTTCTGGACAAGAAGTTGCAACAGGGTGTTCTGCTGCCGGATCAACTGGGTGAGCTCAGGGGGAAACTTGAATTCACGTCTTGGAGGCATCTGATGGGTGTAGAGGGAAGAGATTAGAATAGAAAAGAGGTCTAAGGGAAAATCACTACCCATATGCACATGAGACAAACACACAATCATATCACACCAATCAATTTCAAACAAGGTCTTACAAATCTAACGATCATTACAAAGGTGCTCTAAAACTAGTATATGGTAGTAACTACTAGTCACAGGGTGGTCATCTAAAAATATTGATCGGCAGAGGATTCCATAATATCTGCTCTAGCTTCATCTTCATAGTCTTCATCCTTGCTATCCTCAGCTTCCGAATCTGTGTCATTTATGATGATATAATCTTCCGATGGATTCTCCTTGGGTTCTTCTTCCTCGTCTTCTTCTCCCATGAGTATTCCTAACTTCCGGGTCAAATCATCATTCTTCTCCACAAGTATCTTCATCTCCTCCTCATAACCGTCGCGTGTAGACTTGAGTTCTTCTTCTAGCTCCAAATTCCTATTTAGGGCCTTCTTCAAATCTATCATCCCTGCACACATCTGGTGCTCCTGGCGACGAATGTGGTGGTTCAACTCCTAGATGAATGCTGCAATAGATATACCCTTCCGAGTGCTAATCATATCCCAATTCTCATCTCGTCGTCCACAAATCTGGTAGACAGTGTCCTTTAGCTCCTTCTTGTAGACTTCTCCAATCCTTCCCATAGCAATGTGGGCTGCCATACTCCTTCCTAGGCTCCATGTAGGTGCATTAAAGGAAAATGCTATGAGTGGGGTGACAGGTGCGAATGTCCTTCCTGGAACTTGGGCTTGAATCAACCAACGCTCCTCCTCAGGTAGAGTGGCATTGTAGGTTCCGGTGAAACTTGGTAATCCAATGTTTAGATATCTGGTAACTTCCTTCAGGTGTCGTCCAAAGGGTGTTTCTTCATCCGGTTGCATGAACTTGTGCTTTGCTTCCACCATCCTAAAGAGTAGAAAAGATGAGGAGTTAGAAAAGAGAAGAGTGAATAGTGTTCTAGGGCTTGTCTTAGTGGTCGTGTCCTACAGTCAGCGTGTGCTCCGATACCATCTTGTAGCGACCAGACCTCAAACAGTCTGATCTCTGTGCATCAGTGTCATCCCTGGATCAGTAATGCTAACACGCACAGTACTTGAAGGATTTATAATAGAGTAGCAATCACACACTTATTACATCGATAGTCCAACGATGAACTTATTACAAATAATATGGCTGAAGGCCATCTAACACGATAACATCGGAAGGCTTGGAAGATAAGTGAGTCCATCAACTCCAGCGACATCACTGAGTATAGAACCACGACCTAAAAGGGCATCTTACTCGTCGTCTGAAAAGTCTGCAACATGAAACGTTGCAGCCCGAAAACGGGTCAGCACATGGAATATGCTGGCAAGGTAACACAAGAGAATGCAATGATAATAAGGCTATACTATATGCAATATGGCTGGTGGAAAACTCTATGGTTAAGTTTTTGCGTAAAGCCAATTTTTCCCTACTTCAAAGGAATATATTTTATTTAACTATCATGGTAGTTGAAACATCGTTGAGAAGATAGACATCCTCTCAACCCCAATTAAAGTTCATCATTAAACCCAACAAAATTAAATTAAAGTAACATGATGAGATTCACATGATAATCCAAGTACTAGATACTCAAGACATCCGTAACCGGGGACACGGCTAATCATGATCAGTTTGTACACTCTGCAGAGGTTTGTGCACTTTTCCCCACAAGACTCGATCGCCTCCGTTTGGTTTCTCGCACTGCATGGTGTTTGAGAAACGGATGACTGAGACACAGTCTTTCCGAAGAGGTCCCCTTAACCAGATAGATAGGCCGGTACACCTACAAAACCCACTACATCTGCTACCCCATCATCGAAAGGTTTCCCACAACTTACTCAACTATGCCAGAGCCCATATTGGCATGTGGCTGCACACGGAAGTTTCTAGTATGAAAAATCTCATGATCCCTTTGAGCCTGGGTGGCGGTCCAAAAGAAAAACAGGCAATCACTGGAATACCCAGATGCCTCAATCCACCCAGATGTGTATTAATGTTGCCACCTTAAATTGAACCATTAAATTAACAACTCACTTCTGTCATGGATTTCACTCACCCAACCCACGTCTACAAGCATAGCATGTCCTAACAACAAACATAGAAGTAACTCCCAAGGGTTTGAATGTAATGCAGGTAATAGGTACTACCTCAATCTACTTCCCAATCCCACAAGTTAATTAATCCTACTCATGCAATGTGTGAGGGTTTGACTAATGCAATGAAAACTGGGTAATTGGAAAGCATGATCAAAGTGTTACTTGCCTTGCTGATGATCCGCAAAACCTAGAGACTCAAAGTAGCAAGCGGCGCACTCCGGGCACTCTATCGCAATCAAACAAGCACACAATAAGTACTTAACTAATGCACGGGTAAAACTCAAATAAGAGATCTAACCAGAAAGTTCAACTTAAGAACTCCGGTTTGCAAAAGAATCAACTCGAAAGAAGCAACGAAACTCAAACTACAAAAGAAACGAGCTCCGAATTACTAGTTGGCCTAAAGTCAAATTTTACAGTAGCCAAAACTTTGTTCCAGTTGATTAAACGTAAAGAGGGCATCGAGACGAAGATCTGGGATTTTGAATCACCTGATTCCGACTCTCGAGCGAAAAGAAAAACGCAAAACAAGATCAGGGCAGAAATCGCGATCGGAATAACCGCGGATAAATACCCTGAAAAGGAAACACGACGAACAGCCTAACAAATGAACGTTCGCTGTCTGCGGTTAACTAACGAAAACCGTTCGTTAAAACGAACGTACGGACGAACGTCCGCTAATTAACTAAACCGAAAAACCAAACCGATCTATTAAAAAAACAGATCTACAATTTTTTTTTTAAAAAACCGAGCGGTTTTCTAAAAAAAACATCTACCTCGTGAACTCCGGCGAGACGGCAGCGGGGCGGCGGCGGCTCCGACGGGCGGCGGTGCTGGCGGCGCGGGGCGGCGGTGGCTCCGGCGGGCGGCGGCGCTGGCGGCGGGTGGTGCGGCGGCGGCGGCGGCTAGGGTTTGGGGGGGCACGGCGCGAGGCGGGCTGGCTGGGGGCGACAGGCCGGCTTCGGGCGCTTATAAAGCCCGGGAGTTCTGGGCTAGTAAGACTCCTAGTCGGTTTCCTTTTTTTTTCTAAAAGAGTCCCGGCGTAGAAAAACTAACGAAAGAAATACCAAACGGACTCCAAAATTCCCGAAATAAATTTTCACCGTCCTCTAATAATATTTAGGATAAAGTGAACATTTTTTCCCGGACCTAAATGCAATTATGAAAAACGCGTATTTTTCCTATGCAAATAAATCCGCAAATAAATCCAGAAAAATACCAAAAGTGATTTTAATATTTTTTCTCCAACATTTCTGTTATTTTGGAGAAGTCATATTATCTCCGCTCATATATTTTATTTAGAAATATTTTTAGGAGACGAAAATAATTAGAATCACACTGTCCTCATACCGGTATTCGAGCGAACTCAAATACGGAAACGATAAAATTCCCAACTCTCTCCGTAGGTCCTTGAGTTGCTTAGAATTTTGAGGAATACCACGAACAAAAATGCAAAAGCATGAAATGCAAGTATGATCTATGTATAACATTCCAAATTGAAAATTTGGGATGTTACAACGAAACACTTTATTTGGGCCAAAGGGGAAAGCCCACAAGGTTTTTGGAAAGCGCAAAAGGAAGTTTTGCGGAGTCCAGGGGCCAGACGCCAGGGTCCCTGGCATCTGGTCCATACGCTGGGAACCCTGGCGTCTGGCCCTGGAGTCCGAGAAGGACTCTTGCCTTTCGGGTGAAACCGACTTTGTGGAGGCTTTTACTCCAAGTTTCGACCCTAAGGCTCAACATATAAATAGAGGGGTAGGTATAGCACCCAAGACACATCAAGATACACCAAGCCGAGTGCCGGCAACCCCGACCCTCTAGTTTATCCTCCGTCTAGTTTCTGTAGTGCTTGGCGAAGCCCTGCAGAGATTGCTCTACACCACCAACCGTCACCACACCGTCGTGCTGCCGGAACTCATCCACTACTTAGCCCGTCTTGCTGGATCAAGAAGGCGGGGACATCATCGAGCTGAACGTGTACTGAACACGGAGGTGCCGTACGTTCGCTACTAGATCGGGACGGATCATCAAGGTGTACGATTACATCAACCGCGTTGATAAACGCTTCCGCTTTCGGTCTACGAGGGTACGTAGACACACCCTCCCCTCTCGTTGCTATGCATCACCATGATCTTGCGTGTGCGTAGGTTTTTTTGAAATTACTACGTTCCCCAACACTGATACGTTGTCCTAGGTGTGATAGCCTGGCTTATTAGGGATGATAGACTACTCATATCAATAAGGAATTCCTTCTTTTCCGTGAGCCCATTCGGATAGAACTCCAAAGTTAACCGTGCTCAGCTTGGAGTAGTTTCAGGATGGGTGACCAACCGAGAAGTTGCTCCCGGGTGCGCACGAGTGAGGACAAAGTGCGCAGAAAAGACTAGTATTGATATGTGAGACCAGTCTAGATCCCGCCAGGAGTAACGACCACCGGCGGGTGTGTCCGGGGCGTTACAAGTTGGTATCAGAGCCGACTCTCGCGGTTACACGGATGTTTGCGGACAGTTTGCAGTCATGTTGTGCATGACGTTTGTGACCCGTCGTGGCACACGGCATGGCACATGTGCTGTCCTGGAAGCACAGACGGTTGTGCCAAGAGGGAACGTTCCTGTGGCCCGACAAGGACGTCGGTTCCTCTGAGTGAGGGTGTATGTGATAGCCTGGCTTATTAGGGATGATAGACTACTCATATCAATAAGGAATTCCTTCTTTTCCGGGAGCCCATTCGGATAGAACTCCAAAGTTAAGCGTGCTCAGCTTGGAGTAGTTTCAGGATGGGTGACCGACCGGGAAGTTGCTCCCGGGTGCGCACGAGTGAGGACAAAGTGCGCAGAAAAGACTAGTATTGATATGTGAGGCCAGTCTAGATCCTGCCAGGAGTAACGACCACCGGCGGGTGTGTCCGGGACGTTACACTAGGACTCTCCCGCAGATCAAGAAGCGCTAGAGTAGCTCTAATCCTGAGATAATGCCTCGTGGACGACCCACGGAGCTCGCCATGGCGGTTAGTTATACAGACTCTCTCACCTTTCCTCCATTACATTGTGGGTGCGTCCGTCGATGATTACAATGCTAACGAGGAGTGGTGTGTTGCAAGCATTGGTTGAGAAAGAGAGATTGAACACCCAGGCGCTTTTGGAGAAGGCAACAAGGGAGGCGGCATAGAGGGAGAGGGAGATGGAGGAGAGGACGGCTAAGCTGTTGGAGGAGGAGAGGAACCAGAACGAGGCGTCTCATCGGGCCCTATACGAGCTCCTCGTGGTACATTTCTCATGCATATTGGCCAAATCATGCACGTAATGTTTGCATTGCTAACTAATATGACTGACTCGCGAGAACCAAATGCGCAGACCATGTGCGAGCAAAACGGTTAGACCCCTCCGTCGATGCCCCAGATTGCTCCGGCAACAACGATGAGTTTGATTTCAATGATCATTAGTTACTAGTATTCACATTTCAGTTGCATCATGCTAACGAGACATTATTGGAAATGATCCTTGGTGCAGCATGCCTCCCAAGAATCATCGACCAATCCTTCTGCGTCTGCCAATGGCGGAACCCCGACCGGTCCTTCATCTCCGCCTGCCACTGCCGCAGCCCCGACCGTTCCTTCACCTCCGTGATAACGATATTTTTCTTCTTATTTAGCCTATTTAGTCCATTTATGACATAATTTAGCCTATTTAGTCCACAAATGACATAATAAGATGAAGAAAATCAAGGAAGAGGAAGAAAAGAAGGAATAGGAAGAAAAGAAGAAGAAGAAGAAGAAGTTCTTCTTCTTCTTCTTCTTCTTCATTTCTTATTCTTCTTCTTCTTCTTCCTTTCCTCCTCTTACTTGTTTTTATTCATAAATGGCATAATAACCTTGCTAACCTCATAAAGGTCATATACTTAGCTTGTTGTCCTCTAAAATGACATAATAAGCTTAGTTAGGTCAAAAAGGGCATAATTAGCTAGGTCAGCTAAAAATGAACAAGTCTACCTAGGTTAGCTCCAATATGATCCATTTAACCTACGTTAGCTCCTAAATGACCTATTTACCTAGCTTAGCTCTAATTGACCTACACACTTAGCATTTTTACCTAACTTAGCCCAAAAATGGCATTTTTACCTACATTAGTTAGATAATTAGAAGATAAAGAATAGGAGAGGAGAGAAAGAAAGAGAAGATAAATTCTTCTTCTTCTTCTTCTTCTTTTCCTCCTCTTCATTTTATTCTAGCTACTATTCTTCTTCTTCTTCTTCTTCTTCTAACTTTCATCTTTCCCAATTTGCAGATTTGCTTTAGATGAGGAAGCTTGCATTGATAGAGTGTACTATTCTTCTGGTGCTTCCTTGTTGATTATGAAAACTTGTTTGGATATGTATGTCTATATGGATATGTTGGTGGAAACATCTTTCTGGATATGTATGTATATATATGGATATGCTGGATACGACTTCGTTGAACTATGTCATTGGATATGTTGGATTTGATGAAATATGTTGTTGGACATGCTGTTATATGTTGTTGGATATGTTGGATATGTATGTATGTATATCTGTGTGTGAAATCCTGTCAAATTAAATGGATTCAAATAAAAATAGGGGATATATAGCCTCTTTGCCATCTGCTAGCGGACGACAAAGTGCTTTCCTGACTGCTAGCAAACGGCAAAGAGGCAACGTGGCAGCTACCTGTAGAAACTGGGAACACTGGGCTGCCTATTTGGGCACTTTGCCATCTGCCAGCATACGACAAAGTACCCAAGTAGGACTGGCAAACAGTGTTAGCTATGCCGTCCGCCAGCAGATGGCAAAGATTCAAAGCTCTTTGTCGTCCGCTGGCAGATGGCATAGCTGGCCACATGGCAGCTTCCTAGTGCTGGCCGAGCTGAGCTCTTTGCCGTCCGCGAGCAGACGACAAAGAGCTTTGCCTCTTTGTCATCTGCTGGCGGACGGAAAATCACGCCGTTAACCCCTAACGGCGCTCACCCCACCCCACTGACGTCCGTGATCTTTGCCTTCTGCCGGCCTCCAACGGCGGACAACACAACCTTTTGCCGTCCGCTTCTATGAAGCAGACGGCAAAGAAGGCCTTTACCGGCACTCTTCAGATGAATAGTTTGCCATCCGTTGGCTGATGGCAAAGGACTTCGCCGTCCGGCATTCATGCCTTTGCCGTCCGCCATGGTAGATGGCAAAGCAGCTGATTCCAATAGTGTACCTTGCTGCATATTATTTTCTGTTACCGTTACTTGCTCATCACAAATTATCTTGCTATCAAATTATCTGCTACTTACATTTTCAGTGCTTGCAGAAATTACCTTGCTGAAAATCACTTTTCATTTCCTTATGCTCCTCGTTGGGTTCGGCACTCTTACTTATTGAAAGGACTAGGAATGTTCCCCTTTACTTGTGGGTCATCAAGACTCTTTTCTGGTGATGTTGCCGTGTAGTGAAGCGCTCTTGGTAAGTGGAAATTGGGAAGGAAAAAAATTATTACTATGTGATGAAATTTATTGTCACTTGTTACTATGGAGAGCAATCCTTTGAGGGGTTTGTTTGGGGTATCTTCACCTCGACCAGAACCACAATTTGTTGCCCCTCAACCTACTGCACCTACTGAAAATACAGAATATGAAATTCCTTCGGGTATGGTAGAACAATTGCTAGCTAATCCTTATGCAGGAGATGGAACCACACATCTTGACATGCATTTGATATATGTGGATGAAATTTGTGGATTATTTAAGCTTGCATGTTTACCCGGAGATGAAGCTAAGAAGAAGGTCTTCCCTTTATATTTGAAGGGAAAAGCCTTGACATGGTATAGGCTATGCCATGATATTGGATCCTGGAATTGGAATCGTTTGAAAATGGAATTCCATCAAATAAATATCCTATGCATCTAGTTTGGCCATGTGAAGGAGAAAGTATCGATCTAGCTTGGGGAGGCTCAATTCAATGTTATATTCATGCCCCAATCACGAGCTCTTGAGAGAAATCATCATTCAGAACTTCTATGCTCGACTTTCTCGTAATGATCAATCCATGCTCGATACTTCTTGTGCCGGTTCTTTTATGAAGAAGACTATTGAATTTAGGTGGGATCTCTTGGAAAGAATTAAATGTAACTCTGAAGATTGGGAACTCAACGAAGGTAAAGAGTCAGGTATTAAGCTTAAGTTTGATTGTGTTAAATCTTTTATGAATATATATGCTTTTCAAAAGTTTAGCACTAAAATATGGACTTGATTGCGATATTGTAGCTTCTTTCTATGAATCCTTTGCTACTCATGTTGATCACCCTAAAGAGGAGTGGTTTAAATATCACCCCCTACTAAATAAGAAATTAAAGAACCGGTAGTTGCTAAAGAAGAAACTATTGTCTACAATGTTGATCCAGTTGTTCCTACGACTTACATTGAGAAACCACCTTTTCTTGTTAAGATAAAGGAGCATGCTAAGGTTTCAACTATGGTCCGTAGAAGTAATATTAAAGCACCTAAATCCCCTTTGAAAATCAAAGTATAACCTAGTGTTGCTATGGTTAAAGTTCTCTTGGCCGATAACATCGATGGGCATGCTATTTATTTAGTTGGTGAAGCAGCCAGAAGAGCCAAACCTGAAGGGAAAGATAAACACATACCCATTTTTGGCATGCATGTCGTCTCAGTTAAGATAGGAGATCACTTTTATCATGGTTTATGTGACATAGGTGCTCACTTTGTACCAAGAAATTATGACTGACATAGCACCAGCTGAAATAGAAGACATATATGTTACTATTAAACTTGCTAATAGAGACACCATCACACCACATGGGATTGTTAGAGATGTTGATGTCTTGTCTGGGAAGACAAAATACCCGACTGATTTTCTAGTCCTTGGTTCCCTGCAAGATGACTTTTGTCCCATAATATTTGGTAGACCTTTGTTGAGCACCGTCAATGCTACTATAAATTGTGCTAAACAAACTATCATTGTTATTGGTGATGAATCTCATGAGTTCAATTTTTCTAAGTTTAGTAGAAAAACTCACAAACAAGATTTACCTAGTAAGGATGAAATTTTTGGTCTTGCTTCTATTACTGTCCCTCCCACTGCTTTAGAGCAATATCTTCTAGACCACGAAAATGATTTGGATATGCATGAACGAAATGAAACACATAGAATCTTATTTGAACAAAAACCTCTGCTTAAACACAATTTGCCTATTAAAACTCTAGGAGGACCTCCTCCACCTAAAGGTGATCTTGTGTTTGAATTAAAAAAAACTACCTGACACTTTGAAATATGCTTATCTCGATGAGAAAAAGATATATCATGTTATTATTAGTGCTAACCTTTCAGAACACGAAGAAGAAAGATTATTGAAAATTATGAGGAAGCACCGAGCTGCTATTGGATATACTCTTGATCATCTTAAGGGCATTAGTCCCACTCTATGTGAGCAAAAAATTAATATGGAACCTGATGCTAAACCCTTTGTTGATCACAAACATAAATCCGAAGATGAAAGAAGTGGTAAGAACGGAAATATTAAAACTTCTGGAAGCAGGTATAATCTATCCTATAGTTGATAGGTATGTCATGTTCATTGCGTCCCTAAGAAAGGAGGTATTACTATTGTTCCTAATGATAAGAATGAACTTATTCCACAAATAATTATTATAGGCTATAAAATGGTAATTGATTTTGGAAAATTAAACAAAGCAACTAGAAAAGATCATTACCCTCTACCTTTTATTGATCAAATGTGTCGGGGAAACTGATCGCCCACGAACACCTATGGGACCGTAGCCCCTTTTCGGTACGGCAAGGGGCGGAGATTGCGCAAAGAGCGGATCGAGGCGAGCACACGAGCAGTTTACCCAGGTTCGGGCCGCACAGGTGCGTAAAACCCTACTCCTGCTTTGGTTTGTATTGCGTTCTTGCTCGGGAGCGAGGAGAGCTACAGTACACTCTAACCGCTAACAAGACCGAGCGTGGGAAATGATTGATGTTCGGAACCTCCCCTACGTTGCGCATGGGCCTCCTTTTATAGGCTCAAGGGGTCACCGATAGGTGGCAACGTAGATGAGGGTAAAAGTGTAAAAAGAGTGGTAGTTGGAACAGTGTTTGTATAGTGCTCCATACCTAACCCTGACGGCAGGGGACAAGGGCATTTAATGCCCGTCGCCGTCGCCCAAACAGTGCCAAAAGTGACCGTCAGGGGCGCCACCGTCCGCCACGACGGTAGCCTTGTCATCGCCGCTTGCCACCGTGTACCCCTGGCTGCACAGCCATCCGCCACGTGTGCCTGGAAGGGTCCCAGAGCGACACGTGGGTGGATGCGCTGGAGCGCGGGCACTGAGTGGAAGCTTGTCGCGGCAAGCGCCTTGCCGCAGTGGTTATCTTGTCACTTCCGGGAGCTTGTCGCTCACCGGGCCTTGCCGGGACGCGTGGCGTGTCGCCGCAAGTTTCTTGAGATGCCTTGGTTGGCCTTCCCGGCAAGCTCCTCTTGCCAGGGTCTTGTGTCTTGAGTGGTCTTGTGCCTTGAGTGGCCTTCCCGGCAAGCTCCTCTTGCCGGGGCCTTGTCTCTTTTACTTGGATACTTTGTTCTTGAATGGCTCCAAGGGAACCACGGAGGATCTTGGCGGTCGCCTGGAAAGCCTTGCCGCGGGACGCTGCAACTGCCCGTGCACAAGTTCGGGATACTAAGGTACCTCTACTTTAGTACACCGACATGAGCCCCCCGGGCCTGGGCCATACACGGTGCCGAGCGCTGTTGGGCCAGGCCCAAAACAGTGCACGGGCACGCGCGGCCTGCGGCACGCCGTATCTCACTCCGTATCCACCGCGCCCTCCCTTAACGGCACGCGTCAATCGTGGCGTCGTGGGAGAGATCGTGGCCTATTTCTTTAACTGGAAATGCGGAACGTCCGCCCCCTTCCCCCTTATAAGCGGGGGAAACAGGGGCAGTTCGTCCATCTGCCCGTTGTTTCTTCAATCCTCAGAAACCTCCGCCGCTCCCCTCCTTTCCGAAGGCCGAAAGAGAGCAGCGCTCCGCCCTCCGTCGCCACCAGCACTACTAGCGCCGTCGACCTCCTTCACCGCTTCCGCCATGGCTCCGAAGAGCGAGAAGGGGAAGACTAAGAAGTCGGTCGAGGCGCTGCGGCTCGCGGCGATGCGGAAGAAGAAGGCGGTCTTCCCCCCCAAGCTTGACGTGGAGGAGCTAAGGGATACCTTCTACCTTTTCTGGTCGAGGGAGACGCGGGCGCATCCGCGCACCAAGGTACTCCCAGCCATTGCTTGCGAAATGTTCCCGGGCGGATATGCGTTCTTCGCCCTGTTCTTCTATTGCGGGCTCTGCCCGCCCTATTCTGAGTTCTTCTGCGACATCATGAACACTTACGGGTTCCACCTCCTTGATTTCACCCCCAACGCCGTTCTGACGATGGCCGTTTTCACACATCTGTGCGAAAACTTTGTCGGAGTCTTCCCCAATGTAGCTCTTTTCTGCCACTACTTCACGCCTCGAGTTGAGAGGGGAGAGCCTCTGTCTGGCGGAATCTCTTGGATCTCTAGGACCCACAAGAAGGAAGCTTACTTATCAGGAGAGCTTCGCGGCAAGTGGGATGAGTGGAGAGCCAATTGGAGTTGGATCGTAGAGGATAACCCGCAGCACTTTACCGCCCGGCGCCAAGCCCCAGTAGTACGCGACCACGACTGGAGCGACTTGGCCCCGGAAGATAGTAGACTGAAGATTGCCACTACCCGGATCCCTCGCCTCAGGCTTGCCGGGCTGACTGTAGGCGCAGTTGGAGCAGACTTTCTCCGCCGCCGCATCGCCCCCTTGCAGGAGAGGAAGAGGCCCGCCTGGGAGTTCGAGAACGCGGCAGATATCATGAGGCTGCGCCCGGGCCTCAATTATAACTTCACTGTCCTGGAGCTCAACGCGATGCTCCAAGCGTTGTTTAAGTACGACTCCGACCATCCTGAATGGTTCACGTTGCCGAGGGGCGTAGTTCCGCTGTGCAACAACTCGTCGCTCAGTGGCATCCGTGCAATGATGCCGCTGTGTGACTCGCACGGGATCGAGCCCACTTGGCAAGAGCCTGCCGACGAAGCCGTGCAGGCATTCTTCGACAATTTGGTGGAGATGCCAATCAACTCCGACGAGAAGAAAGGCCTCACCCATGACACCACTGACCAGGAGATGGCATATATTGCCACCAGGCTGGAAGAGGCGGCGGCAGCCGCGGCCGCGGGCGAGTTTGGGTACACAGTGGAGGAGGCGGAGGCAGCAGAGGCGATAAGCCTTGCCGAGCGAGAAGAGGTTCTCAAAGCGGGGAAGTTTGCCGGGCAGGTCACCGAGACAAGTGAGCCCGCCGAGCAGGGCGTCGGGTCGAGCGTGCCCGTTGGGGACACGAGCGGCTCACTGGAGATCGGCTCCTCTTCTTCGTCTTCAGGTAGCTTGCCACCACCAGCAGAGCCTCCAGCTCCACGAAAGCGCCTCCGCAAGGTCGGGGATGTGACGGAGCGGCAGACGGGCCAACAGCCGCCGCGCCGCGCAACGCGCGCCACTGCGGCAAGCAAGGCTGCCGCGGGAGCACCTCGCGCTTCTGCAGCGGCTAAAGGGGGGTCGTCCCGGACCGCAACTTCTGCCCCTACCGCTCCCCACGCCACGACGGCAGCTGGAGCGGGGTCGTCTCAGACCGCTGCCCCTGCTTCCGCCAAGCGGCCAAGGGAGCCCACTCCTCCGCTTCCTCGTACTGCGCGTGAGCCAGACTTTGATTTCTCCGCGCTCAGCTCCGACGAGGAAGAAGAAGAGTAAGACTTTGCAATCCTTGTATTTCTTCGATTTTCTGTTGTTTTGTCTTGTATCTCTTTTGCCTAACTCTGAACCTGTTCTTCTTTTTTAGAACTCTGGCCCAGAGGGCGGCAAAGAGAGCCAAGGCCACGGTGATTGTCATCGAGGACGAGCCCGCTGCAACAGCAGGGGGCGCGCCCGAGACAAGCTTGCCGGACCCGGCAATTGGTCTTCAGAGCAGCCCCCAGCGTAAGTGTGGTTCATCTTCTGCTGTTAGGCGCGCGTGGGCGCTTCTTCTTTACTGACGTCTTGTTCGTTGATCCGTGTAGGAGCAAAGCAGCAGCGCCAAGAGCGCCAAGAGACCGCCCCCGACGTGCCGCAGGCTTCGACCACACCGCCAAGGGGAAGCTCTCCGGCAAGGGAGAACACTCCGCCAAGGGCGAGTACCCCGCCAAGGGCGAGTTCTCCGGCGAGGGATAGCACTAGCGGCCCTCCGTCGGCGGGAGCTACAACCACACCGCCGAGGGAGAGCTCCCCGGCAAGGAACCTTACCGGAGAGCCGGCCCGCGCAGGTAATCCCTTTGCTTTAAAAACTCCCCTTGGGCTTTTCTCCTTTAGATTCCTCTTTTTTGGATATTTGCTTGACTGTTTTTCTTTCCTTTTCTTCCGTCAGACCCGTCCGCAGCCGAGCCAATGGAGACGGAGGTTGTTGCTGACGACGCCGCCGTTGCTGAGGAAACAGTCGGCGCAGACGATCTCGCCGGCATAGGGTCCGCCGAGGCTGCCGCCGCAGCAGCTGGCGAAGGGGCCGGTGGTCGTACTGACGGCCCTGAGGCCGCAGGAGCGCCAGGCGCTACACCGGCCGCCGAGCCCTCCGCCGCTGTCGCAGCCCCCAGCTCCGACGAGCCCGAGCCGGGCGCCTACTTAAAGGCCGGCAACGACATCTTCATCCAGCTCCCTTGGGCGTCCATGTCCAGGGCGCTAGTCGAGGGAGAGGTCTTCGGCGGGGAGGTGCTTGCCTCCGCCGGGGTGAAGCTTGTCGATGCGCCGATCAGCAGCAACGAGCCTGAGGAGGAACGGCTGCTGCGCAGGCTGCTGTCGCTTTATCGCGCCCGGTAGGCCAAGCTGGAGTCCCGCGAGGCTCTTGCCGCGAAGGCGGGAGCTGATATCGAGAAGCGCGCGGAGGAGCTCCGGGCCATCAACCAAGCAGCTCTCCGGTCCTTGGCGGAGGAGTGGGAGGAACTTGCCGAGGCACAACAGGCCTTCATTCTCGAGAAGGCCGAAGTGGAGGAGCAGCAGCAGCTTGCCGCCGAAGAGCTTACCAAGCGAGAAGGCGAGCTGGCGCAACGGAAGGTTAACCTTGACGGCCACGAGGATGAGCTTGCCGCGCGCGAGCAATCACTTGGCGGGGCCCTCCAGGAAGCAAAGGATGCCGCAACAGCTTCTGAGACCGCCAAGATGGAACTGGAGGTGAAGGTGGCGCAGCTCGAGGCCGACCTCAAGGCGAGAAGCGAAGAAGTCGCCGCGCTCAAGGTCAAGCGGGAGAAGGACGCCCACAGCCACTCCAAGCTGCAGGTCCGCCTCTCCGATAAGGGCAAGGAGCTCACCGCCGCCAAGGACTCCAACGCCGACCTCGAGCTGAAGCTGGCCACCCTAACCAAGACGCTGGACGGCGCCAAGGAACGGGAGACGACTCTGAAGGAGCAGATCAGGGCTTAGAAGGCGTTGCTTGCGAGCGCTGCCGTCACCCAGAACAATTTTAGGCAGACCGTCGAGCTTTGGATGGAAGGCCTCGTCAACGCCGCCGCAGACATCGACAAGGAGTTGGCGCCGCTGGGGGCGGAGTACCTCGGGTACTCCACCGACGAGAACCTCCACCCATGCGCCAAGCTTACTTTATTCTTCAAGGGCGTGGCGACGGCCCTCCAACAACTCCAGGAGAAGATCCCAAAGCAGCTGGCGGACGAGTCGCGCAGGCTCTACGCGGGAGCCCTACAGAAGGTGTTGATGAAGGTGGCCTTCCACAATCCAGGCCTCAACCTCACCAACATCCTCAGGTCCCTGCCGCCGGACGCTGATCAGGAGGCGCTCAAGGCCCTTGTCGCACCCATTGTGGACAAGGTGGGCGGGATCAAGAGAGTTGAAGGCGACCGCGCAGATTAGGCTGCTTATTTTCTTCTTTTCCTTGTCGCTGTTAGCCATGTTATGAAAAACAGTCCATTAGAGTTGCGACAAGTTGCTTTGTAATATAACTCTATTTTGGGTAGTTAATGCAATGTTATTTCCTTTACTTGAATCCTTTTGCTTTGTATGTTTTTGCCCTACGCTTTTAGGGAACTTGCCGGCGTAGGCACCTATGCCGCGAGCGCTGAGTGCGGAACTCCAGCAGCCTACTGGCGGTGCTGTTACCGACAAGAAACCTTGTCGCAGCTAGTCGCAGCACGCTTAAGTTGTTGAACGAACTCGAAAACGAAGTAAGGGCGCGACACTAGTCGCAGCACACTTAAGTCGTTGAGCGTGCTCGAAACAAAGTAAGGGCGCCGCTAGCCACGAGTTGGTTCCTCCGCGCACAGGTTTTCCATACAAAGCGCGGTCGTTCAAGGAAGATAACTTAAAAATTTAAAATTTTGATTGCTCAAACTTTGGCAACTTAGCTCTTGTGTCGTTTGCTCTCCGGGAAGGCAGAACTTTCTTGAACGACGTTTGGTCCATACCACTATCTTCTCCTCCCCCCCGACAAACTTGTGCGAGGGGGAACCTTCCTTTGCTTGAGAAAAAAGAAAGGAGAGAAAATACAAATATGGAGCCTTTGGGCTCGTTATGGCTTACCGGGGTTTGGTGCTGCACAAAGTGTCAGATTATACATGCAAAATATGGAAAGCGTGAAAATAAAAAGGTGCGCGAAGCACACGAGCTTTACTGATGCACGGGGTCTGCGCCCGGCTTTGTACAAAGGATTACATGCAACAGCGGCAAGACTTGTACAAAAGGTGGTTGCCGGAGAGGATCACGGCAACCGTGCCTTATGGGTAAAACTTGCAAAGATTCTCAATGTTCCAGGAGTTGCTCACCGGATATCCATCTTCGGTCTCAAGGCGGACAGCACCGGGCCTTGTGACTCGCTTCACCCGATAAGGGCCTTCCCACTTCGGCGTCAACTTGTTGGAATTGTTGGCGGACTGAACACGCCGAAGAACAAGGTCACCTTCCTCGAGACTTCTGGCCACTTTGTGAACTTGTCGTTTGCCCTCTCTGCTTGACCGTTGCTCCTTGGGTGAGCAACAGAAGTGAAGCAGACCTTGGCGCCAAGGTCTTGGACATACCGCATGAAGGTGCGACTTGTGAATTGTGTGCCGTTGTCGGTGATGATCCTGTTAGGGTTCCCGAAACGGCAAACAATCGACCTGAAGAACTTGACTGCTGACTGTGCGGTCACCCTTCTCACTGGTTCCACTTCTGGCCACTTTGTGAACTTGTCGATTGCAACGTACAAGTACTCAAAGCCCCCGGCTGCGCGGGGAAAAGGGCCGAGGATGTCGAGCCCCCAGACCGAAAATGGCCAGGACAAAGGGATCGTCTGGAGAGCTTGGCGTTGATCGCGGCGAGCTCGCGGATCTGATGATGCAGTGGAGTCGTCGTCGATGTTGATCCGGCGAGTCGGCGATTTCGTCCTTCGGGGTGGGGAGTGCGCAGTGGTCGCACCCCCAGCGGTCTTGTCGCCATCGGCCCGCGCCTGGCTGACTTGCCGCGGCCGCGACGTGCTCGGCTGCTGCGGGGTGTCGCCGTTGGCGAAGGCGATGAGGCTCTGAATGGTGGTCCTCCAGTCGTCGGCCTTGTCTGCCGCTGGAGGGAAGTCGAGGAGCAGTTGAGCTCCTGCTAGAGCTTCTGCTGGAGTGGCGGGTAGCGGTGGCGAACGGTGCGAGGAGCGGGATATGCTCGGACTTCTAACTACGTTAGAAGGAACAGCATCCCGTCCCGGCGACCGCGCTTTGCTCGTGCCAGCATGTTGGCGCGCATGCTGGTCTTGAGCGTCCCGAGATCCGCCAGCTTGTCCTTGGCCCAGCAAGCGTATGGTACCTTGAGTACTACGACGCTGCCGGTCCCGCGCCTCCTGAGATGGGCACGGCGCGTGTACGGATGCCGAGGTCTTGGAGTGCGCCCGGTCGTCGTGGGAGCCGGCTACGCCGCCGATGGGCAGCGTAGCCTTGTCCTTGGACCTGGCGCCACCGTGAGTTCCCTCGTCGGCGTCCTTTCTTCCGCCGGCGTCTACCCCACCAGCCGTTGGCTCCGGCGGTGGCGGGATCGACGCGGACGGACCTACTGCCTCCGAAGCCTTCTTCTTCGGCGGCATGTTGATGGAGTCGATGAAGTTGATGAAGTTGGTGAAGATCTAGCTCGTGTGGATGCCAGATCGGGTTCACACAACCTCGACGCAACCCCTACCTGGCGCGCCAAAGATGTCGGGGAAACTGATCGCCCACGAACACCTATGGGACCGTAGCCCCTTTTCGGTACGGCAAGGGGCGGAGATTGCGCAAAGAGTGGATCGAGGCGAGCACACGAGCAGTTTACCCAGGTTCGGGCCACACGGGTGCGTAAAACCCTACTCCTGCTTTGGTTTGCATTGCGTTCTTGCTCGGGAGAGAGGAGAGCTACAGTACACTCTAACCGCTAACAAGACCGAGCGTGGGAAATGATCGATGTTCGGAACCTCCCGTACGTTGCGCATGGGCCTCCTTTTATAGGCTCAAGGGGTCACCGATAGGTGGCAACGCAGATGAGGGTAAAAGAGTAAAAAGAGTAGTAGTTGGAACAGTGTTTGTATAGTGCTCCATACCTAACCCTGACGGCAGGGGATAAGGGCATTTAATGCCTGTCGCCGTTGCCCAAACAATGCAAAAAGTGACCGTCAGGGGCGTCACCGTCCGCCACGACGGTAGCCTTGTCATCGCCGCTTGCCACCGTGTACCCCTGGCTGCACAGCCATCCGCCACGTGTGCCTGGAAGGGTCCCAGAGCGACACGTGGGTGGATGCGCTGGAGCGCGGGCACTGAGTGGAAGCTTGTCGCGGCAAGCGCCTTGCCGCGGTGGTTATCTTGTCGCTTCCGGGAGCTTGTCGCTCACCGGGCCTTGCCGGGACGCGTGGCGTGTCACGGCAAGTTTCTTGAGATGCTTTGGTTGGCCTTCCCGGCAAGCTCCTCTTGCCAGGGTCTTGTGTCTTGAGTGGTCTTGTGCCTTGAGTGGCCTTCCCGGCAAGCTCCTCTTGCCGGGGCCTTGTCTCTTTTACTTGGATACTTTGTTCTTGAATGGCTCCAAGGGAACCACGAAGGATCTTGGCGGTCGCCTGGCAAGCCTTGCCGCGGGACGCTGCAACTGCCCGTGCACAAGTTCGGGATACTAAGTGTCGGGGAAACTGATCGCCCATGAACACCTATGGGGCCGGAGCCCCTTTTCGGTACGGCATGGGAGCAGAGGATGCACGAAGAGCGGATCGAGGCGAGCACGCGAGCAGTTTACCCAGGTTCGGGCCGCACGGATGCGTAATACCCTACTCCTGCCTTGGTTTGTATTGTGTCCTTAGCTCGGGAGCAAGGAAGGCTAAAGTGCTTGTCACCAGCAACACCGAGCGTGAGAGTGATCGAAGATCGGAACCTCCTGTACGTTGCGCATGGGCCTCCTTTTATAGGTCAAAAGGGGTCACCGACAGGTGGCAGCCAAAGATGTCGGGGAAACTGATCGCCCATGAACACCTATGGGGCCGGAGCCCCTTTTCGATACGGCAAAGGAGCGAAGGATGAACGAAGAGCAGATCACGGCGAGCACGCGAGCTGTTTACCCAGGTTCGGGCCGCACGGATGCGTAAAACCCTACTCCTGCCTTGGTTTGTATTGTGTCCTTAGCTCGGGAGCAAGGAAGGCTACAGTGCTTGTCGCCAGCAACACCGAGCGTGAGAGTGATCGAAGATCGGAACCTCCTCTACGTTGCGCATGGGCCTCCTTTTCTCGGTCGAAAGGGGTCAACGACAGGTGGCAACGCAGATGAGGGTAAAAATGTAAAAATGGTGGTAGTTGGAACAGTGTATGCATAGTGCTCTATACCTAACCCTTATGGCAGGGGACAAGGGCATTGAATGCCTGTCGCCGTCGCTCCAAACAGTGCAAAAAGCATCCATCAGGGCGTCTCCATTCGCCACGATGGTGGCCTCGTCATCGCAGCTCGCCACCGTGTACCCCAGGCTGCACAGCCTTCCGCCACGTGCACCTGGAAGGGCCCCAGGGCGATGCGTGGCTGGATGAGCTGGAGCGCGGGCACGTAGTGGAAGCTTGCCGCGGCTTGCACCTTTCCGCGGTTGATAACTTGTCGCGCCCGGGAGCTTGTCGCTCTCCGAGCCTTGCCGGGGCGCGCGATGTGCCATGGCAAGTCTCCTGAAATGCCATGTTTTGGCCTTCCTGGCAAGCTCCTCTTGCCAGGGTTTTGTGCCAAAGGGGGTGGTTTTGAGCCTGGAGCGGCCTTCCCGGCAAGCTCCTCTTGCCGGGGTCTTGTTTCTTTAACTTGAATATTTTGTTCTTGAATGGCTCCGAGGGAACCATAGTGGGCCTTGGCGGGCGCGTGGCAAGCCCTGCCACGGGACGCTGCTACTGCCCGTGCACAAGTCGGGATACTAAGGTACCCCTACTTTAGTACACCGACAGGAGCCCCCGGGCCTGGGCCACACACGGTGCCGAGCGCTGTTGGGCCAGGCCCAAAATAGTGCACGGGCACATGCGGCCCACGGCGCGCCGTATCCCACTCCGTATCCACCGCGCCCCTCCCTAACGGCACGCGTCGATTGTGGCGTCGTGGGAGAGATCGTGGCTTGTTTCTTTAATGGGGAAAATGCGGAACGTCCCCCTCTCCCCCTTAAAAGTAGGGGAAACAGGGGCAGTTCCCTCCATTCGCTCGCTTCTTCTTCATCCTCCAGAAACCCCCCCGCCGCTCCCCTCCTCCCCGAAGGTTGAAAGAGAGCAGCGCTCCGCCCTTCCTCCGCCGCCGCCGGCCTCCCCAGCGCCGTCAACTTTCCCCGCCGTCCCCGCCATGGCCCCGAAGGGCGACAAGGCGAAAGCCGCGAAGACTGCCAGGGCGCTGAAGCTAGCGGCGATGCGGAAGAAGATGGCGGTCTTCCTGCCGAGGCTCAGCGCGGAGGAGCTGAAGGACTCCTTCTACCTCTTCTGGGCGAGGGAGACAAAAGCGCACCCGCGCACCAAGGTACTCCCCGCTGAGGCCCGCGACATGTTTCCGGGAGGATACACCTTTTTTGCTCTGTTCTTCTATTGCGGACTCTGCCCACCGTACTCCGAATTCTTCTGCGATATTATGAATACCTACGGGTTTCATCTCCTTGATTTCACCCCAAACGCCGTCTTGACCATGGCCGTTTTCGCACATCTGTGCGAGAACTTTGTCGGAGTCTACCCCAATGTAGCTCTTTTCCGCCATTACTTTACGCCTCGAGTAGAGTCTGGGTCTCCTCTGTCCGGTGGGATTTCTTGGATCTTTTGGATTCATAAGAAAGAGGCATACTTGACTAGGGAGCTCCGCGGCAAGTGGGAGGAGTGGAGGGCCAACTGGTGTTGGATCATGGAGGATGAACCACAGCAGTTCACTTCCCTGCGCCAAGTTGCAATAGTGCGCGGCAATGACTGGAGTGACCTGGCCCTTGAGGACAACAAGCTGAAGATAGCCAACACTAGGATTATTCGCCTCCGGCAAGCCAAGCTCACTGTAGGGGCCGTCAGGGCAGATTTCCTTCGTCGCCGCATCGCTCCCTTGCAGGAGAGGAAGAGACCTGCTTGGGAGTTTGGTAACGCGGCAGACTTTATGAGGCTGCGCCCAGGCCTCAACTACAATCTCACTGTCATGGAGCTCAACGGAATGCTTCATGAGCTATTCAAGCACGACCCCAAACATCCAGAGTGGTTCGCATTGCCGTGGGGCGTAGTTCCGCTGTGCAACAATTCGTCGCTCAGCGCTATCCGCGCGGCGATGCCATGGTGTGACTCCCATGGGATTGACCCCACTTGGCGGGAGCCTTCTGACGAAGCCGTGCAAACGTTCTTCGACAACTTGGTGGAGCAGCCAATCAATCCCGACGAGAAGAAAGGCCTCACCTGTGACACCACCGACCTAGAGATGGCTTATATTGCCACCAGGTTGGAGGAGGCAGCTGCGGCCAGGGCCGCGGGCGAATTCGGATATACTTTGGAGGAGGCAGATGCAGCGGAGGCGGTAAGTCTGGCCGAGGAGGAAGAGCTCCTTAAAGTGATAAAGCCTGCCGGGCAACCTGCTGGGACGAGCGAGGCCACCGGGCAAGGTACAGAGTCGAGCGAGCCCGCCGAGCAGGGCGCCGAATTAAGCGATTCCGCCGAAGACTCAGGCGGGTCTCTGAATCTCGACTCTTCTTCTTCATCCTTGGGGAGTTCACCGCCACCGGCAAGTCCTCCGGCTCCAGCGAGGAGGCGCCTCCGCAAAGCCGTAGACGTGGCGGGGCAGCCGACGGGCCAGCAGCCGCAGCGCCGTCCGACACGCACCACCGCGGCGGGCAAGGCCGCCAAGGGAGTGCCCCGCGCTTCAGCAGCGGCTGGAGGAGGGAGATCTTCCTGCGTCGGCTCTACCGTTCCTTCCACCCCTCGAGCCTCGGCGACAACCGGAGCGAGGTCTTCTCAGACCACCGCTCCAGCTCCCGCCAAGCGTTCGAGGGAGCCTACTCCTCCAGCTCCTCACGCCAGGACGCGTGAGGCGGACTTTGACTTTTCCGTGCTCAGCTCTGACGAGGAGGAGGAAGAGTAAGTACTGGTAACTCTTGTTTCCTTTGATTTGCTCTTGTCTTGAATCTTCTTTGTCTGATTTTGATCTTGTTTTTCTTCCAGGACCCTGGCCCAGAGGGCGGCGAAGAGGGCCAAGATCCCTGTGGTCGACCTTGAGGACGAGCCCGTCGCAGCAGCAGGGGATGCGCCTGCGACAAGCTTGCCGGACCAGCCAGCTGCTCCGCAGAGCAACCCCCAGCATAGCCCCCAGCGTAAGTCTTCTGTTCACTTCTTCGCTTGTCGGGTGCGCGTGGGCTTCTTATCCTTGTTAACGTCTTGTTTGTTTGCTGACTTGTACAGAAGCAGAGCCGCAGCCTCAGGAGCGCCAAGAGACTGTTCCCGACGAGCCGCACGTCTCGACTTCTCCGCCAAGGAGGAGCTCCCCGGCGAGGGAGAATACTCCGCCAAGGGCGGGTACTCCGCCAAGGGCGGGTACTCCGCCAAGGGCGAGTACCCCGCCAAGGGCGAGCACCCCGCCAAGGGAAGGCATCAGCGGCCCTCCGTCGGCGGGGGCCACCATCACGCCGCCGAGGGAGAACTCCCCGGCAAGGAACCCCGTCGAAGAAGAGGCCCGCGTAGGTAACCCTTGTACTTTCCTTCTCTTGAATTTCCCTTTTTTTTGGATATTTGCTTGACAGATACTTTCTTCTTTCTTCTTCTTTTCTGGTCTTCAGACTCGTCCGCTCTAGAACCGATGGAGACGGAAGCCCCCACCGAGGAGGACGCGCGCGGCAACATTGGTGACGCCGCGGCCACCGAAGAGGCGATCGGTGTTGACGAGCCCGCCGTCGAAGAGGCAGCCAAGGCCGCCGACGCGGCAGCTGAAGAGGGGACCGGCGGTCGCACTGACGGCCCTGAGGCCGCAGGAGCGTCAGACGCTGGGCCGACCGCCGACCCTGCTGCTGCCGCGGCCGAAACTGGCGCCTACCTGGAGGCTGGAAACAGAGTCTTCATCCAGCTTCCGTGGGCATCTACGTCAAGGGAGCCTGCGGAGGGAGAGGTCTTCGATGGGGAAGTCCTCGCCTCCGCCGGGCTGAAGTTTGTCGACGTTCCCGGCAGCAGTAGCGAGCCCGAGGAGGAGCAGCTTCTGCGGAGGCTTTTGGCCCTGTACCGCGCTAGGCAGGCCAAGCTAGAGTCCCGAGAGGCCCTGGCCGCCAAGGCGAGTGTCGACTTGGAGAAGCGCGCCGAAGAGCTCCGGGCCGCCAACCAGGCGGCCCTCCGATCCTTGGCGGAGGAGCGGGAGGAGCTCGCCGAGGCGCATCAGGCGTTCATACTTGAGAAGGCCGAAGCAGAAGAGCAGCAACGGCTCGCCGCCGAAGAGCTGTCTCGGCGGGAAGGTGAACTAACGCAGCGGAAAGTCGACCTCGACAGCCACGAGGACGACCTTGCCGTGCGCGAACAGTCCCTTGGCGGAGCTCTGCAGGACGCGAAGGACGCCGCGGCAGCTGCTGAGACCGCCAAGAGAGACTTGGAGGCGAGGGTGGCGCAACTGGAGATCCACTTGAAAGCGAGCGAGGAGAAGGTTGCTGCGCTCGTGTCGGAGAGGGAGAAGGACGCCCACAGCCACTCCGAGCTGCAGGTCCGTCTCTCCGACAAGGGCAAGGAGCTCGCCATCGCCAAGGATTCTGTTGCAGACTTGGAGTTGAAGCTGTCCACTCTCACCGCATCGCTTGACAGCGCCAGAAATCGGGAGACGAAGCTGAAGGAGGACCTTAGGGCTGAGAGGGCACTGTTGGACAGCGCCGCCCTCTCCCAAAACAACTTCAGGCTGACGGTGGAGCATTGGACCGAGGGGCTTGTCGCCGCCGCTGCTGACATCGACAAGGAGTTGGCGGGGCTGGGGACGGAGCACCTCGGCTACTCCACCGACGAGAACCTCCCTCACAGCGCCAAGCTAAGCTTGTTCTTCAGGGGAGTGGCGCCGGCCCTCGAGCAGCTCCGGGAGAGGATCCCCACGCAGCTGGCGAATGAGGCGCGCAGGCTTTGCACGGGAGTCGTGGAGAGGGTGCTGATGAAGATAGCCTACCGCAACCCAGGACTCAACCTCGATAACGTCCTCAGGATCTTGCCGCCCGACGCCGACCAGGAGGCGCTCAAGACCCTTGTCGCACCCATCGTGGCCAAGGTGGGCAAGATCAAGAGAGTCGACGGCGACCGCGCGGACTAGGCTGTTTTCCTTTTGCTTCCCTTGTCGCTGCCAACCATGTCATGGACAAAAATCTATTAGTGCTGCGACAAGTTGCTTTTGTAATATAACTCTATTTTGGATAGTTAACGCAGTGTTATTTCCTTTACTCGACTTCTTTGCTTTGTATGCTTTTACTCTACGCTTTTAGGGAACTTGCCGGCAAAGGGACCCTTGCCGCGAGTGCTGAGTGCGGAACTTCAGCAGCCTGCCGGCAGTGCCGTCGCCGACAAGAAACCTTGTCGCAGCTAGTCGGAGCACACTTAGATTGTTGAGCGAACTCGAAAACGAAGTAAGGGCGCGACACTTGTCGCAGCGCGCTTAAGCCGTTGAGCGTGCTCGAAACAAAGTAAGGGCGCGGCTAGCCGCGCACAGGTTTTCCATACAAAGTGCAGTCGTTCAAGGAAGATAACCTTAAAATTTAAAAATTCGAATGCTCAAACTTTGGCGACTTAGCTTTTGTGTTGTTTGCTTTCCGGCAAGGCGAGGCTTTCTTGAATGGCACTTGGTCCATACCACTGTCTCCTTCCCCCCGGCAAACTTGTGCGCGAGGAAAAACTTCTTTCTGCTTGAGAGAAAAAGAAAAAGGGAGGAAACATAGATATGGAGCCTTGCGGCTCGTTATTGCTTACCGGGGGCGCGTGCTGCACAAAATGTCAGATAATACATGCAAGAAAAGCGAAAAGGCATGAAAACGACAAGTTGCGCAAGGCACAAAAGTTTTACTGATGCACGGGGTCTGCGCCCGGCTTTGTACAAAGGTTTACATGCAACAGCGGCAAGACTTGTACAAAAGGTGGTTGCCGGAGCGGATCACGGCAACCGCGCCTTATGGGTGAAACTTGCGAAGGTGCTCAATGTTCCAGGAGTTGCTCACCGGGGAGCCCTCTTCGGTCTCAAGGCGGACAGCGCCGGGCCTTGTGACTTGTCTCACCCGATAAGGGCCTTCCCACTTCGGCGTCAACTTGTTGGAATTCTTGGCGGACTGAACGCGCCGAAGAACAAGGTCGCCTTCCTCGAGACTTCTGGATTTAACTTTGCGGCTATGGTAGCGACGCAAAGCTTGCTGATATCGAGCAGCTCGTACAACAGCCTGAAGACGGTCCTCCTCAAGGAGCAGTGCGTCGTCTTGCCGCAGCTGCTCTTGCTCGAGCTCATCGTAAGCAAGCACTCGAGGCGACCCGTATACGAGTTCCGTGGGGAGAACTGCCTCTGCTCCATAGACAAGAGCAAAGGGTGTCTGTCCAGTGGCTCGATTTGGTGTCGTTCTGATTGACCAAAGAGCCGCCGGCAACTCTTCAATCTAGTTTCTTCCGCATTTGTGCAGCCTGTCGAAAGTTCTTGTCTTGAGCCCGCGCAGCACTTCAGCGTTTGCCCTCTCCGCTTGACCATTGCTCCTCGGGTGAGCAACAGAAGCGAAGCAGACCTTGGCGCCAAGGTCTTGGACGTATTGCATGAAGGTGCGACTTGTGAATTGTGTGCCGTTGTTGGTGATGATCCTGTTAGGGATTCCGAAACGGCAAACAATTGACCTAAAGAACTTGATTACTAACTGTGCGGTCACCTTCCTCACTGGTTCCACTTCCGGCCACTTTGTGAACTTGTCGATGGCGACGTACAAGTACTCAAAGCCCCCGGCAGCACGGGGAAAAGGGCCGAGGATGTCGAGCCCCCAGACCGAAAATGGCCAGGACAAAGGGATCGTCTGGAGAGCTTGAGCTGGCTGATGTATCTGCTTGGCATGGAACTGGCACGCTTCACACTTGGTTACTTGTGCAGTTGCATCCTGGAGGGTTTCTGGCCACAAGAAACCTTGCCGGAACGCCTTGCCGGCAAGTGCTCTTGCGCCAATGTGGTGGCCACATATGCCTCCATGTATCTCTGCCAACAGCTTTTGCCCATCTTCCCGGGGAATGCACTTCAGTCTAACACCGTTGAGTCTTCTTCTGTACAGTTCATTGCCGACGAACTGATACATACTTGACTACCGGGTTATTCTTTCTGCCTCTTTTGGCTCTTCGGGAAGTTCTCCGGTTTGAAGAAAACGGACAATTTGTTGCGCCCATGCTGGAGCCTGAGGCTCAACAACAAGGACTAAAGGCATCAGTGCTGCTGCGAAAACGTCATCTTCCACGGCCAGAACCTGTGGCTCGGCCGGAGCTGGACGTTCCCCGGCAAGCTTGCCGGGGCAAAACTTGTCGGGAACGCCTGCTTCAACTGTACGAACCCTAGGGTCCGCAGGAGCAGACTGTTCCTCAGCAACTTTGTCGTTGATCTTGGGGACCTTGGCGGCGGCTTCAGGAAGTTCTGCCAGCAAGTAGTCACCGGAGACCAACTTTCTCTTCTTACTTTGTCCCATTGATGGTGTAACGGATGGTTGAGTTAACTTGAGCACAAAGATCCCTAGTTCCACAGGTAGCTTTAGTGCAGCACACTTTGACAGGCCGTCTGCGATATCATTTTGAGCTCTTGGAACGTGCTCCATCTGTAAGTCTTCAAAGTGCTCTTCAAGCTTTCTCACTTCGTCGACGTAAGCTTCCATCAACGGGCTCTGGTAGCTTTTGTTCACTTGGCGGACAACCAACTGCGAATCACCCTGCACAATCAGCTTCTTGATCCCAAGTTCTGCTGCGATTCTGAGGCCGGCAAGCAAACCTTCATACTCTGCAGTATTATTCGTTGCTTGCTCCTTGGGAAAGTGCATCTGGACGACATACTTGAGGTGCTCGCCGGAGGGCGCGACAAGCAGCACGCCAGCGCCGGCGCCTTGCAGCGAGAAGGCACCATCGAAGTACATTATCCATTCTTTGCTCGTTTCTTTGACGGGGATGCTTGTCTCTGGAATTTCTTCATTTGGCGTTGGTGTCCATTCTGCTATGAACTCTGCCAATGCTCTGCTCTGGATAGTAGAAGTACTTTCAAACTTGAGACCGAAGCTTGACAGCTCCAGTGCCCACTCGACAATCCTGCCTGTTGCTTCTGGATTTTGCAATATCCTCTTCAGCGGAAAGCGAGTGACCACTGTTATCTCGTGTGCTTGGAAGTAATGGCGCAGCTTTCTCGAGGCCATGAGGAGGTCGAAAAGCAGCTTCTGCACCCCAGAGTATCTTGACCTAGCCCCCTGCAAGAGGGAACTGACAAAATAAACTGGGCGCTGCACCATCTTCTTCCGCACCTCTTCTTGCATCTGCGCAGACTTATCCTTGTCGGGGCCAGAGCTTGTCGGGGAAGCCCCCTGCTTGTCACTGGATGTGCTTGCCGGGGCTGTAGGCTCCTCATCTGTCTCCCTTTCCGCTACCAACGCAGCACTAACCGCTTGATTGGTTGCTGCTAAATACAACAACAACTTCTCTTGTGGCCTAGGTGCGACAAGTATTGGAGTGGAGGACATGTACCTTTTCAAGTCCTGCAGCGCTGCCTCCGCTTCCGGAGTCCATCTCATTGGACCCGCCTTTTTCAAGATTTTGAAAAACGGCAGGGCGCGTTCTGCGGACTTAGAAATGAACCTGCTGAGAGCAGCCACGCAGCCGGCAAGCCTTCGTACATCCTTGACGCACTTCGGAGCTTCGATCTGCTCGATGGCTTTGATCTTGTTGGGATTGGCTTCAATCCCCCTCTGGGAAACAAAGAACCCGAGAAGCTTGCCGGAGGGGACTCCGAACACGCACTTCTCGGGGTTAAGCTTGAGTTGTATCTTGCGCAGATTCGCAAAAGTTTCATCTTGATCTTGAATCAGGGTATCCTTGTCCTTGCTCTTGACCACTATATCATCCATGTAAGCTTCTACATTCCTGTGTATCTGTGGCTCAAAAGCAGTGTGGACTACCCTCGCAAACGTTGAACCTGCATTCTTCAATCCAAAGGGCATGCGTATGAAGCAGTAAGTGCCACATGGAGTAATGAACGCGGTCTTCTCTTCGTCTTCTTCAGCCATAAATATCTGGTGGTACCCGGAGTATGCATCAAGGAATGAAAGCAACTCACACCCAGCCGTGGAGTCAACGATCTGGTCAATGCGCGGCAAGGGAAATGGATCTTTGGGACAAGCTTTATTCACATCAGTGAAGTCTATACAAAGCCTCCACTTCCCATTTTCTTTGCGCACGACAACAGGGTTGGCCAGCCACGTGGGATGAAGTACACCTCTAACAAGGCCTGCTGCTTCCAGCTTCTTGATTTCCTCAGCGAAAAACTCTTGGCGCTCCACTGCTTGCTTTCTGACCTTCTGCTTGACGGGCCGCGCGTGAGGACAAACGGCAAGCTTGTGCTCAATCACCTTCCTGGGAACACCGGGGATGTCAGACGGTTGCCATGCAAACACGTCGACATTCGCCCGCAGGAAAGCAACGAGCGCGCTTTCCTATTTAGGATCGAGCGTGGCACTGATGGTGAAAGTACCACCAGTGTCGTCCTCCTTGGCGGACACCTTCTTGGTTGCAGGCGGAGCTGCCATTCCCTTCTTGCACTTGCCGGTGGAGATCGATGGTGCGTCCTCGACGGCAGCGCAGCACTCCGAAGAGGTGCGTTTGCCGGAGTGGGCCCCAGAGCTCTTGCCGTACTTAGTCTTGTTCTTCCCCCGGGAGCTTCAGCGGCAAGTGCCTTGCTGTCCGTTGCGGCTGCTGCATCCCGGTAGATATTGTCGGCACAGATAAGCGCGTCCTTCTTGTCACCGGGGACAGAGATGACGCTTATCGGGCCTGGCATCTTGAGCATGTTGTAGGCATAATGGGAGGCTGCCATGAACTTGGCGAGCGCTGGACGGCCAAGTATCCCATTGTAAGGCAATGGGATATCGGCAACGTCAAAGGTGATCCTCTCGGTCCTGAAGTTTAGCTCTCCGTCAAAAGTCACTGGCAGTGTGATCTTCCCCTTCGGCTTGCTCCTTCCCGGGTTGATCCCTTGGAATGTTCCGGTTTCCTCGAGCTGGCTGTCGGGGATCTGTAATTTCCGGACCACAACAGAGGAGATCAGGTTCAGGCCGGCCCCGCCGTCAACCAACATCTTGGTGACCTTGAGGTTGCGGATGGTTGGTGAAACCAACATCGGCAAACACCCGACCGCAGTTGTGCGGTCAGGGTGATCCTCAATGTCGAAGATGATGGGCGTGCTGGACCACTTCAGGAGTTTGCGCGACTCGACGGGTGGCTCTGCTGCATTAACTTCCTGCACCCATTGTTTGAGTTGGCGGTGGGAAGTATGCAGAGAGGCATCTCCATCGAGGCACAGAACTTTTGTGGCCTTCTAGAACTCCTGCTCGCTGTTGTCTCTGTCATCCATGTCTTCGTCGTCGTCTTCGTCTTCGTCCTTGTCGCGGCCGCGGGGAGGTCTATCTCCTTGCCGCTGCTTGGCCTTGCCGCGGCGTCCTCCCCGGCCATTGAATGGCCGCTTCTTGCCGGACTCTCCTCCACCTCCCTGGGCCTTCTCCTTGTCGCGTCGCTCGTATTCAACCTTCTGCTGTTCGACGAGGTACTCGACCCTTTTGCAGTTCTGGAGATCGTGGCCCTTGGTGCGGTGGATCTTGCAGTACTGCTTGTCGGAGCCGTCCTGCTTGTCGGCGGCCGCTACGGTGGTAGCTTCCTTGCCGAAGCCACCAGCCTGAGCTTTCTTGGTGCCAGCCTCCTTGCCGGACTGCTCAACGACCAGTACTTCCGTGTTCTTCTTTTTCTTGTTGTTCCGCCGCCAGTTCTTCCTTGCTGGGGCGGCATCCTCACTATCTGTTCCCCCTGCTCCAGCATCCTCCCCGGCGAGTCTCCTCCCCTCTTCAGTGCGTGCGCACTTGTCGGCCAGGGCATAAAGCTCACTGACGTCTCGGATCTTGCACATCGCCATCTCCTCCCTCATCCTTCAGTTGCGCATGTTCTGATGGAACGCGCTGATAACCGCGGCAGGGTGGACGTCTGGGATGTTGTGCTGGACGCGGCTGAATCTCTGGATGTACTTTCGCAGGGACTCTCCTTCCTTCTGGGCAAGTATATGAAGGTCGCTCTCCTGGCCATGAGGCTTGTGGCCACTCGTGAAGGCGCCGACAAACTGGTGGCACAGGTCGGCCCAAGAAGAAATAGAGTTCTCCGGCAAGTGCATGAGCCA
>LR738713.1:573531333-573576869 GCA_902687465.1 Secale cereale | reverse complement strand
CGACGAGGTACTCGACCCTTTTGCAGTTCTGGAGATCGTGGCCCTTGGTGCGGTGGATCTTGCAGTACTGCTTGTCGGAGCCGTCCTGCTTGTCGGCGGCCGCTACGGTGGTAGCTTCCTTGCCGAAGCCACCAGCCTGAGCTTTCTTGGTGCCAGCCTC
The DNA here is from genome assembly GCA_902687465.1 of Secale cereale. Taxonomy (NCBI): domain Eukaryota; kingdom Viridiplantae; phylum Streptophyta; class Magnoliopsida; order Poales; family Poaceae; genus Secale; species Secale cereale. Next base: position 573,576,709 of record LR738713.1, on the reverse strand, counting down.
CTTGCCGGACTGCTCAACGACCAGTACTTCCTTGTTCTTCTTTTTCTTGTTGTTCCGCCGCCAGTTCTTCCTTGCTGGGGCGGCATCCTCACTATCTGTTCCCCCTGCTCCAGCATCCTCCCCGGCGAGTCTCCTCCCCTCTTCAGTGCGTGCGCACTTGTCGGCCAGGGCATAAAGCTCACTGACGTCTCGGATCTTGCACATCGCCATCTCCTCCCTCATCCTTCAGTTGCGCATGTTCTGATGGAACGCGCTGATAACCGCGGCAGGGTGGACGTCTGGGATGTTGTGCTGGACGCGGCTGAATCTCTGGATGTACTTTCGCAGGGACTCTCCTTCCTTCTGGGCAAGTATATGAAGGTCGCTCTCCTGGCCATGAGGCTTGTGGCCACTCGTGAAGGCGCCGACAAACTGGTGGCACAGGTCGGCCCAAGAAGAAATAGAGTTCTCCGGCAAGTGCATGAGCCAGGATCTGACGTTTGGCTTGAGCACGAGCGGGAAGTAGTTCGCGAGTATCTTCTCGTCTCGTCCCCCGGCAGCCTGCACCGCGATGGTGTAGAGGCTGAGGAACTCTGACGGATGAGTCTTGCCGTCGTATTTCTCGGGTACGTCGGGCTTGAAGTTCTTCATGCTGGGCCACTGGACTTGCCGCAGCTCACGGGTGAACACCGGGCAACCCGCCACGTACGGCAAGTCGCCTGGTTCTCTAGGCGCGTGCATGTCGACAGCGGGCCCAGCGCACTGGTCGGACTGTCGTTGCGCTTCTCTTCGACGCTCGATGCGGGTTCGAGCGTCCTCTTGTCGTCTGTCGTCAAGGACTTGGCGTTGATCGCGGCGAGCTCAGGGATCCGACGACGTCGTGGAGTCGTCGTCGATGTTGATCCGGCGAGTCGGCGATTTCGGCCTTCGGGGCGGGGAGTGCACGGTAGTTGCACCCCCGGCGGTCTTGTCTCCATCAGCCCGCGCCTGGCTGACTTGCCGCGGCCGCGATGTCGTCGGCTGCTGCGGCGTGTCGTTGTTGGCAAAGGCGATGAGGCTCTGGATGGTGGCCCTCCAGTCTTCGACCTTGTCTGCCGCTGGAGGGAAATCGAGGAGCAGCTGAGCTCGAGCTAGAGCTTCTGCTGGAGTGGAGGGGAGCGGTGGCGAGCGGTGCGAGGAGCGATATATGCTCGGACTTCTAACAGTGTTAGAAGGAGCAGGGTCTCGTCCCGGCGACCGCGCCTTGCTCATGCCGACACGTTGGCCTTGAGCGTCCCGCGACCCGCCAGCTTGACCTTGTCCCAGCAAGCGTATGGTACCTTGGGTACCACGTCGCTGCCGGTCTGACACCTCCTGAGAGGGGCGTGGTGCGTGCACGGACGCCGAGGTCTTGGAGTGCGCCCGGTCATCCGTCTTGTCCTTGGACTTGGCGGCGCCGTGAGTTTCCTCGCCGGCGTCCGTCCTTCCGCCGGCGTCTACCCCACCAGCCGTTGGCTCCGGCGGTGGTGGGATCGACGCGGACGGGCCTGCTACCTCCGAAGCCTTCTTCTTCGGCAGCATGTCGATGAAGTTGATGAAGTTGCTGAAGATTTCGCCCGCGTGAACGCCGGATCAGGTTCGCACAACCTCGACGCCCCCTACCTGGCGCGCCAAAGATGTCGGGGAAACTGATCGCCCATGAACACCTATGGGGCCGGAGCCCCTTTTCGGTACGGCAAGGGAGCGGAGGATGCACGAAGAGCGGATCGAGGCGAGCACGCGAGCAGTTTACCCAGGTTCGGGCCACACGGATGCGTAAAACCCTACTCCTGCCTTGGTTTGTATTGTGTCCTTAGCTCGGGAGCAAGGAAGGCTACAGTGCTTGTCGCCAGCAACACCGAGTGTGAGAGTGATCGAAGATCGGAACCTCCTCTACGTTGCGCATGGGCCTCCTTTTATAGGTCGAAAGGGGTCACCGACAGGTGGCAACACAGATGAGGGTAAAAATGTAAAAATGGTGGTAGTTGGAACAGTGTATGCATAGTGCTCTATACCTAACCCTGACGGCAGGGGACAAGGGCATTGAATGCCTGTCGCCGTCGCTCCAAACAGTGCAAAAAGCGTCCGTCAGGGCGTCTCCGTTCGCCACGATGGTGGCCTCGTCATCGCAGCTCGCCACCGTGTACCCCAGGCTGCACAGCCTTCCGCCACGTGCACCTGGAAGGGCCCCAGGGCGACGCGTGGCCGGATGAGCTGGGGCACGGGCACGTAGTGGAAGCTTGCCGCGGCTTGCACCTTGCCGCGGTTGATAACTTGTCGCGCCCGGGAGCTTGTCGCTCTCCGGGCCTTGCCAGGGCGCGCGATGTGCCACGGCAAGTCTCCTGAAATGCCATGTTTTGGCCTTCCTGGCAAGCTCCTCTTGCCAGGTTTTTGTGCCAAAGGGGGTGGTTTTGAGCCTGGAGCGGCCTTCCCGGCAAGCTCCTCTTGCCGGGGTCTTGTTTCTTTAACTTGAATATTTTGTTCTTGAATGGCTCCGAGGGAACCATAGTAGGCCTTGGCGGGCGCGTGGCAAGCCCTGCCACGGGACGCTGCTACTGCCCGTGCACAAGTCGGGATACTAAGGTACCCCTACTTTAGTACACCGACACTAAGGTACCCCTACTTTAGTACACCGACAAAATACTAGAAAGATTATCCAAGAACCCATACTTTTGTTTCCTTGATGGATATTATGGTTTCTCACAAATACCTGTTTCGCAACCTGATCAAGAAAATACCACTTTCACCTGTCCTTTTGGAACTTATGCTTATAGACGTATGCCTTTTGGCTTATGTAATGCACCTGCTACCTTTCAAAGATGTATGACTGCTATATTCTCTGATTTTTGTGAAAAAGATTGTTGAGGTTTTTATGGATGACTTTTCCATTTATGGGAAGTCTTTTGATGATTGTTTAAGCAATCTTGATCGAGTTTTGCAAATATGTGAGCAAACTAATCTTGTCTCGAATTGGCAGAAGTGCCACTTTATGGTTAATGAAGGTATTGTTTTGGGCCATAAAATTTCTGAAAGAGATATTGAGGTGGACAAAGCTAAGGTTGATGCCATTGAGAAAATGCCATGTCCTAAAGATATCAAAGGTATTCGTAGTTTCCTTGGTCATGCTGGTTTCTATAGGAGATTTTCAAAGACTTTTCCAAAATTTCTAGGCCTCTTACAAATCTTTTGCAAAATAATATTCCTTTTGTGTTTGATGATGATTGTGTAGAAGCCTTTGAAACACTCAAGAAAGCCTTAATTTCTGCACCTATTGTTCAACCACCTGATTGGAACTTGCCTTTTGAAATTATGTGTGATGCTAGTGATTATGCTGTTGGTGCTATTGTAGGGCAAAGAGTTGATAAGAAATTGAATGTTATTCACTATGCAAGTAAGACTCTAGACAATGCACAAAGAAATCATGCTACTACTGAAAAATAATTTCTGGCAGTTGTGTTTGCTTGTGATAAATTTAGATCTTATATTGTGGACTCAAAAGTAATTGTTCAGACTGATCATGCTGCAATAAAATATCTTATGGAAAAGAAAGATGCCAAACCTAGGCCTATTAGATGGGTTCTTTTGCTACAAGAATTTGATTTGCATATCACTCATAGGAAGGGAGCTGATAACTTGTCTAGGTTGGAGAATGTTCTTGATGACCCACTACCTATTGATGATAGTTTTCCTGATGAGAAATTAGCTGCAATAAATGTTTCTAACAACACACCTTGGTATGCTGACTATGCTAATTACATTGTTGCTAAATACATACCTCCTAACTTTACTTACCAACAAAAGAAAAAAATCTTCTATGATTTATGACACTACTTTTGGGATGACCCACATCTTTATAAAGAAGGAGTAGATGGTATTATTAGACGTTGTGTATCTGAGCATGAACATGAACAAATCCTACGGAAATGTCACTCAGAGGCTTATGGAGGACATCATGCGGAAGATAGAACTGCTCATAAGGTATTGCAATCTGGTTTTTATTGGCCCACTCTCTTCAAGGATGCTCGTAAGTTTGTCTTATCTTGTGATGAATGCCAAAGAATAGGTAATATCGATAAGCGTCAAGAAATTCCTATGAATTATTCACTTGCTGTTGAACCATTTGATGTCTGGGGATTTGATTACATGGGACCTTTTCCTTCCTCTAATGGGTATACTCATATTTTGGTTGCTATTGATTATGTTACTAAGTGGGTATAAGCTATTCCAACTAGTAATGATAATCACAACACCTCTATTAAAATCACTGTTCAAGAAATCTTCCGATTCAGCGATTTATCGTCTGATTTATCGCTACTCTTGGGGTGACCGATAAGATTATGCCTTATCTTCACCGTTTATCATTTGAGCCGATTTATCGCTATGACGAGTGATTTATCAGGAATCTACCAATAAATCAGGCCTATTCATAACACTACATTTGCAAATACTCTGTTTATTTGCGTTTTGTGGACCTTGTTGTGAAATATGTACTATTCTCCTATTTTGTTTGTCATTATACGAGGATTCAAAGGTTAGTAATCAAGGTAACACTTCTGCCCAATATTGTTTTGGTATTGAATATAACATATTTTAGAGCTCGGGGCCTGGGATTTGCAAAAAATGGTTGATTAATAGTCGATGGATAAAATTGACTAATCGGCCGATTTCTTATTAGTCTCTAATCCCCAGCGGACCGAGACGCTAACGATAAGCGATATCCTCAACATTGATTAAAATGCTTAAGGAAGTTATTTTTCCCAAGGTTTGGAGTCACTAGATATTTAATGACTGATGGTGGTTCACACTTTATTCATGGTGCTTTCTGTAAAATGCTTGCGAAATATGATGTTAACCATAGAATTTCATCACCCTATCATCCTTAGTCTAGTGGTCAAGTTGACCTGAAAAATAGAGAAATAAAATTAATTTTGCAAAAGATTATCAATTAGTCTTGAAAGAATTGGTCCAAGAAATTGGATGATGCACTTTGGGCCTATAGAACAGCCTGCAAAAATCCTATGGGTATGTCTCCTTACAAAATGGTTTATGGAAAAGCTTGTCATTTGCCTCTTGAGCTAGAACACAAAGCTTGTTGGGCCATTAAAGAACGCAACTATGATTTCAAACTTGCTGGTTAAAAGAGGTTATTTGATATTTGCTCATTAGGTGAATGGAGAACCCAAGCTTATGAAAATTCCAAGCTATTCAAAGAAAAAGTTAAAAGATGGTGATGTCGCTTAAAGCTACGTTGGTTTTTCCCCAAAGAGGAAGGGATGATGCAGCACAACAATGGTAGGTATTTCCCTCAGATGTGAAACTAAGGTTATCGAACCAGTAGGAGAACCAAGCAACACAATGTAAACAACACCTAAACACAAATAACAACACCTTGCAACCCACGTGTAAAAGGGGTTGTCAATCCCTTTCGGGTAACGGACGTGAGAGAGAGTTAAATATTGGTAGATTAGTTGATAGATAAGATAAATTGCAGCAAGGTATTTTTGGGTTTTTGGTTTAATAGATCTGAAAATAAAAGCAAAGACAAATAGATCGCAAATGCAAATATATGAGAAAGAAGACCCGGGGGTCGTAGGTTTCACTAGTGGCTTCTCTCGAGAAAACAGCAAACGGTGGGTGAACAAATTACTATTGGGCAATTGATAGAACTTCAAATAATCATGACGATATCTAGGCAATGATCATTAGATAGGCATCACGTCCAAGATTAGTAGACCGACTCCTGCCTGCATCTACTACTATTACTCCACACATCGACCACTATCCAACATGCATCTAGTGTATTAAGTTCATGGAAAAATGGAGTAATGCATTAAGAACAATGACATGATGTAGACAAGATCTGTTTATCTATGGAGTTAGATATGGATCTCGTCGTTTTATCCTTAGTGGCAACGATACATACGTGTTGGTTCCCCTTCTGTCACTTGGATCAAGCACCGTAAGATCGAACCCATTACCGGGCACCTCTTCCCATTGCAAGATAAAGAGATCAAGTTGGCAAAACAAAACCCAATACCGGAGAAGAAATACAAGGCTATAAGCAATGATGCATATAAGAGATGAAAGAAACTCAAATAACTTTCATGGATATAAAAAGATAGATCTGATCATAAACACAAAGTTCATCGAATCCCAACAAACACACCGCAAAAAGAGTTACATCATATGGATCTCCAAGAGACCATTGTATTGATAATCAAAAGAGAGAGATGAAGCCATCTAGCTACTAACTGCGGACCCGTAGGTCTACAAAGAACTACTCACGCATCATCGAAGAGGCACCAATGGAAGTGGTGAACCCCTCCGTGATGGTGTCTAGATTGGATCTCGTGTTTCTGGACTCTGCGGTAGCTGGATGAATATTTCGTCCACTCCCCTAGGGTTTCTGGAATATCTGGGGTATTTATAGAGCAAAGAGGCGGTCCGGGGGCACCCGAGGTGGGCAGAACCCACCAGGGCGCGCCTGGGCCTCCTGACACGCCCTGGTGGGTTGTCCCCTCCTCAGGACTTCCCCAGGTGCCACCAGGGCCCATAGTGTTCCTTCTGTCCCGAAAAAATCTCCAAAAAGTTTCGCGATGTTTGGGCTCCGTTTGATATTGATTTCCTGCGATGTAAAAAACATGCAGAAAACAGCAACTGGCACTTGGCACTATGTCAATAGGTTAATACCAAAAATGATATAAAATGACTATAAAAATGATTGTAAAACATCCAAGAATGATAATATAACAACATGGAACAATGAAAAATTATAGATACGTTGGAGACGTATCAGCGTCCCCAAGCTTAACTCATACTCGTCCTCGAGTAGGTAAGTGATAAAAACATAATTTTTGATGTGGAGTGTTGTTTATCAAGTCATATCATATTCATTTCTTTATAGCATGGACATTTGGACTTTTATATAGTTCAAAGCAATAGTCTAGTTTTGACATAATAATTTAGATACTCAAGCATATCAACAAGCAAGTATGTCTTTCAAAATATCAATGCTAAAATAAGTTATCCCTAGCCCATTATGCTCTATCATTGATCCATTCATGAAACACACTCGCATATTAGTTACATCCAATGCTCAAGTACGATCATAGCATTTCCTAGTTGGTGCTTGTATGAGAAGATGGAGACTGAAATTCAAAAATAAAAATTGCATAAGTAAAAGAAAGGCCCTTCACACAGGGAAGTAGGGATTTGTAGAGGTGCAGAGCTCAAAGCTTAACTTGAGAGATAAAACATTTTGGGAGGCATACTTTTCCCACCAATGAGAACGACTTGAGGTTCCCAACACTTTCCATGCTAGATATATCATAGGCGGTTACCAAACAGAAAATAAAGTTTATTCATTTTCCACCAAACTTTCACAAGCCATGGCTAGCCGAATCCACGGTTGCCTTCCATACCAACACTTTCCAAGGAATTTATTATTTTACAACATAAACTATATTTTTTTTCATTTCGGGACTGGGCATCCCTAATACCTTTGTCATACTCTCGTGCAATTACAAGTGAATAAACACTCATCGTGAGAATAACACATCCAGCATGGAAAATATTGGCTACCCCTCACCGCCTCGCCAGCGGTACGGGCACACAAAAACGGAAATTCATTTTGAAAATTAGAGATGGCACATACAAATTTTCTTAGAACGGCAAGGAAATAACGCATATAGGTAGGTATGCTGGACTCATATGGCAAAACCGGGATAAAGGATTTTTGATGCACAAGTAGAGATCATACTTAGTGCAAATTGAAGGCTAGCAAAAGACTGGGAAGCGACCAACCATGAAAGAAATAATCTCATAAGCGAAGATTGAGCATAAATAACACCGAATAATGAACCACAAGTAGGATATAATTTCATTGCATAATTATTGACTTTCGTGCTTGCATAGGGAATCAAAAACTTTAACACTAATATTCTTACTTGAGCACAATTACTCATCAACATAACTCACATATCACATCATCATGTCTCAAAACTATTACAAGGAATCAAGTTTATTTTGTCCAATGATCTTCATGACACATTTTTTACTTTATCCTTCTCGGATATCTATCACTTTGGAACTAATTTTCATGTGTTGCTTTTGATAAGATCAAACAAATATAATTGAAGATCATGAGCATAATTTTTTTCTTCATTCTCCCAAAATAATATAAGTGAAGGAAGAGATAATTTCTTTAAAATTTTAGCAACTCTCAAATAAATCTAAGTGAAGCAAGAGAATATTTCTTCAAAAATACAAAGCACACCATGCTAAAAAACATATAAGTGAAGGACTAGAGCAAGGCCTAGCTCATATTTTTTTAGTGAAGCATAGAGAGCTATTCTAACAAGTCATGGCATAATTTTGGCTCTCTCAAATAGGTGTGTACAACAAGGATTGATGACTTAAAAATCAAAATAAAACAAGCAGAGACTCATATCATACAAGACGCTCCAAGCCAAACACATATCATGTGACGAATAAAAATATAGTTTCGAGTGAAATACCGATAGTTGTTGGAAGAAAGCGGGGATGCCACTCGGGGGCATCCCCAAGCTTAGTTGATTGCTCATATTTGGATTAATAGCTTGGGATGCCGGGGCATCCCCAAGCTTAGGCTCGTACATCCTTCCTTCATCCATCGTAAGATAATCCAAAACTTGAAAAATTCAATCACACAAAACTTCAACAAAACCTTCATGAGATCCGTTAGTGTAAGAAAGAAAACCACTACTATAAGTACTGTATCAAACCAATTCATATTTAGTTTTTGTACTATATCTACTTTATTCCAACTTTTCTATGGCAAAAAATCATCAAAGAAAACCATAGAGCCATCAAAATAAACACACAACACAAAGAAAACAAAATCTGTCAAAAACAGAATAGTCTGTAGTAATCTGGAAGTTTCGAAAACTTCTAGACCACTATTTTTTTTTGAAAAAAATAGTGCCACGTGAGCAATTTGTATATCAATCTTCTGCAAAAAGAATCAACTAAAAAGCATTTTTCTGTTAAAAATGAGAATTTTTCTCGTGAGCGCAAAGTTTCTGTCTTTTTCAGCAAGATCAAACAACTATCACCCAAGAAGATCCTATCGGTTCTACTTGGCACAAACACTAATTAAAACATACAAAATACAATCATACCAGTAGCATAATTGGTTAAACACTCAAGAACAACAAGCAAAAGGCAAAAATAATTTTTATTTGTTGGGTTGCCTTCCAACAAGCGCTATCATTTTACGCCCTTAGATAGGCATAATACCAAGATTTCAAGTATTGTCATCTTTATCTTTAATTTCCTTAGGGGTATACTTATCATGGGGTTTTGTAAAGACAACATAATACATATTATCCATGGAAACTTTAGCAATCCTTAGTTGGTTTTCATCATGACCCCTTTGATTTCCAGCAACAATCGAAGAGTAATGTTGGTTAACATTATTGAAAATTGTTGGATTATATCTAAAACGGGGACTTCTTTCTTAAGATTCTCATCAAAGACTATATTATCCCCAAGCAAATGTCTTAAAGCATAATCACTATTGTAAAGAATTTCATCTATCACGGGGTTTTCACGATTCATACCATAAAAATCAAAGATTTCTCTAGCTTCTCGTATTATGTAATCAAATTCATTCATAAGGATAAGAGTAGCTAACTTTTTGGCTCTAGGATTCTTTATTTCGGGAAGCTCAAAAAACAATCTTTGCAAGGTAGGATGAGTGTGGATAAATTTACTTTCAACTTTCAGAACTAGTGCTGAAATAGCATCCGCATAAGATCTAGTAGTTTTAAGTATAGGAGCATCGTTAAGGCTCAAATTTTTAACACAATTGAAAATTTGTTGGATACATTCTTTTCCCATAATGTTCCCTTGCCCCAAGATAAAAGTTTTAGCATCCAGATTGCCTGTACGTCCAATTTTAGGAGTAAGGCCATCATCTGTTGGTGCCATACCGAGATCACTCATGATTACTACCAAAGAATATATCTGACGAGAGAACGGCGAACGAAAAATAGAGGTGAATAAAATGACACATTTTTGTGAAGTGTGGGAGATGAAAACGAGAGGCAAATGGCAAATGATGTAATTGAGAGGAGATGAGATTTTTGATTAGGAACCTGGTATATGTTGAAGATCCTCCCCGGCAACGGCGCCAGAAATTCCTTTTGATGTCGCTTAAAGCTACGTCGGGTTTTCCCCAAAGATGAAGGGATGATGCAGCACATCGACGTAGGTATTTCCCTCAGATGTGAAACCAAGGTTATCGAACCAGTAGGAGAACCAAGCAACACAACGTAAACAACACCTGCACACAAATAACAACACCTCGCAACCCCACGTGTAAAAGGGGTTGTCAATCCCTTTCGGGAAATGAATGTGAGAGAGAGATAAATATTGGTAGATTGGTTGATAGATAAGATAAATTGCAGCAAGGTATTTTTGGTTTTTGGTTTAGTAGATCTGGAAATAAAAGCAAAGGTAAATAGATCGCAAAGGCAAATATATGAGAAAGAAGACCCGGGGGCCGTAGGTTTCACTATTGGCTTCTCTCGAGAAAATAGCAAACGGTGGGTCAACAAATTACTGGTGGGCAATTGATAGAACTTAAAATAATCATGACGATATCCAGGCAATGATCATTACATAGGCCTCACGTCCAAGATTAGTAGACCAACTCCTGCGTGCATCTACTACTATTACTCCACACATCGTCCGCTATCCAGCATGCATCTAGTGTATTAAGTTCATGGAAAAATGGAGTAATGCATTAAGAACGATGACATGATGTAGGCAAGATCCGTTTATCTATGGCGTTAGATATGGATCTCGTCGTTTTATCCTTAGTGGCAACGATACATACCTGTCGGTTCCCCTTTTGTCACTAGGATCAAGCACCGTAAGATCGAACCCACTACCGGACACCTCTTCCCTTTGCAAGATAAAGAGATCAAGTTGGCCAAACAAAAACTAATATTGGAGAAGAAATACGAGGCTATAAGAAATCATGCATATAAGAGATCAAAGAAACTCAAATAACTTTCATGGATATAAAAAGATAGATCTGATCATAAACTCGAAGTTCATCGGATCCCAATAAACACACCGCAAAAAGAGTTACATCATGTGGATCTCCAAGAGACCATTGTATTGATAATCAAAAGAGAGAGAGAGAGGAAGCCATCTAGCTACTAACTACGGACCTGTAGGTCTACAAAGAACTACTCACGCATCATCGGAGAGGCACCAATGGAAGTGGTGACCCCTTCGTGATGGTGTCTAGATTGGATCTGGTGTTTCTGGGCTTTGCGGTGGCTGGATGAATATTTCGTCCACCCCCAAGGGTTTCTGGAATATTGGGATATTTATAGAGCACAGAGGCGGTCCGAGGGGCACCCGAGGTGGGCACAACCCACCAGGGCGCGCTTGGGCCTCCTGGCGCGCCCTGGTGGGTTGTCCCCTCCTCGGGACTCCCCCTAGGTGTCACCAGGGCCCACAGTGTTCCTTCTGGCCCAGAAAAAATCTCCAAAAAGTTTCGCGGTGTTTGGGCTCCGTTTGATATTGATTTCCTGCGATGTAAAAAACATGCAGAAAACAGCAACTGGCACTTGGCACTATGTCAATAGGTTAGTACCAAAAAATGATATAAAATGACTATAAAATGATTGTAAAACATCCAAGAATGATAATATAACAACACGGAACAATCAAAAAATTATAGATACGTTGGAGACATATCAGATGGCATGATAAAAGAATCCAGAAGTGGGAATTCAAAGTGGGTGAATATGTTTTATTATACAACTCTCGTTTTATATCCTTTGTAGGAATACTTCTCTCTAAATGGGAAGGGCCATATGTTATCGAAGAAGTTTATTGTTCTGGAGCCATCAAAATAAATAATGCTGAAGGTACAAACCCGAATGTGGTCAATGGTCAAAGAATCAAACATTATATCTCAGGTATGCCTATTAATGTTGAAAGCAATATTATCCAAACCATGACACGAGAAGAACACATAAAAGAAACCTTCCAGAATACTCCAGAATCATCAAATAAGGGAGGTACGTAGACCTGGCCATGGGCAACCCGTCCGGACGGCCCGACCCGACCCGGCCCGAAAAAGCCCGACCCGACCTTGCCCATGGACCGGGCTCGGGCTTGATTTTTAGGCCTGATGGCCGGGCCGGGCCGGGTCCGGGCCTTCCATATTTGCCATTTAACAAACAGGCCGGCCCCAGGCCCGTCGGGCTTTTTGGCCGATGGGCCGTGCTCGGGCCGGGCTCGGCCCCAGGTTTTTTGCATCGGGCTTTGTTCGGCCCGGCCCGACAGTTGGCCAGGTCTGGAGGTACGTGATACAGTACGTAAATGGACTCTGAAAAATCCACAAAAATATTTTTTGTCAGTTTTGGAATATTACAAAAAATTAGGAAAATAATAAGCACCCAGGAAGGCAACCCTGGTTGTGCCCACCACGGGTACCTTTCGGACTTCGTTTTCTCCCGTTTTCTTGTTTCCCAAGATAAAAAAATCTTTATATACCCCCCGAACCTATTGACCTTCGTACAGCGGAGAAATCCTCTTTTCTTATTTCTTGTTGTTTTGTGGCAGATCTGAAAACATGTCATCCCAAGACTCCGAGGGTGAGAGCTATGTTATGGACTATATCGTAAACCCCAGAACCTATGGGGATGTGGAACATTATGGTTGGACCACGGAGGAGGAAGAAGACTACGAGCCAAGAGGGAAGGAGGAGACAAGTTCATATGAAGATGAAGTTCCATTACCTCAACCTAGAGATATGCACGTGGAATTCAAGAAGTCGAGTCTCCCCTATAAAGCAAAGGAACCTAAGCTCCAGTTTATCCCTTTTCGTCTTCTGCAGGAAAATAAACAAGAATTATGCCAAAAGATACTAATGCTAGAGCAAGAGATTAAGGATTTAAAAGGGGAGAATTCTATCCTCAAAAGTAAGCTGAGGAGGAAGGACAAGCTCGCTACGACCTCACCACCATCAACACCTTCTTTGCCACCAATGGAGAATTGAGTATCGAGTATGGGCACTCCCCTTGGCTTGAGCCAAGCTTGGGGGAGGTGCCCCGGTATCGTATCACCTCACTTTATTGACCTTTATCTACCTTAGTTTGATCTATAGTTATCTTTTGCTTTAGTTGAATAAAAATTTAGTTCGTTCTTCTTTGGGTTGTTTTGCTTAGTGATCTATCTATCTATCTATGTAATCATGTGCGAGATATATAATAAAGTTAGTTTATGTTTTGCTTTCTTTACCTTTTGTTTAAATAAAAAGAAAAGTAATAAATGAGAAAGATCATATGCTAATCTTATGGTAAGTAATGACATCACATAAGGAAAAGTATGAGTAGTAAAATTTATTGAAGATTGATAAACATAGCATTGGTCAATGATGCAATTCATGAAAGAATTAATAAGGGAAGAGAAGATTCACATGCAAATATACTATCTTGGACACCTTTTGTGATTGTGAACCCCCGTCAAAATATTATATGCCAAAATGGATGACGTTGGACAAGGAAGACAACGTAATGACTTATATTGGTTCATATCCACATAGAAGTTATATTGTCATAGATCATTTAACATGTGCTTGCTCAATATCTTTTCTAGCGAAAAATTCCGCACTAAGTAGAGATACTACTTTTGCATCCGAAAACTCTTAAACCCAAATCTTTTTCAAGAGTCTACCATACCTACCTATGGATTGAGTAAGATCCTTCAAGTAAGTTTTCATCGGTGCAAAAAGGCAATAAAATTGCTTCTAAATGTGTAAGATCATTTAGTGTAAGAGAAAATTGAGCGTTGTACGAACTTGTGATGGCAAACAATAAAAGCAACAAACTGCATAATAAATGTTGCCATCATAAGGGGCAATATAACTTGATGTTCTTTTGCACTAAGGGATTGAGCATACAAACGAAAATGTGCGTGACAACCTCAGCTTCCCTCTGCGAAGGGCCTATCTTTTACTTTTATGTTGAGTCAAAGTTTACTTCTCTATTCCTTTTTATTTTATCTTTTGTCAAGCATCATGTGGTGAGGAAAGATCTAGGCACATATGTCCAGTTGGATATGGGTGAGCATGAGTAATTATTATTGACATCACCCTTGAGGTGAGTATGTTGGGTGGCGAAACTATAAGCCCCTATCTTTCTATGTGTCCGGTTGAAACTTTTTGCTCATGTGTATGAGGTGAGTGTTAGCAATCATAGAGGATTATATGATGGTTGAGGATGTGGACTTGCCTAAGGGCTCCGATACATGACCCTTCTGAAAAGATGATGAATTGTAATTCCAAAAGTTGATTGAGAACATAGTTTGTTAGTTTTCAATAGAGTTTATGCTTTATATTTCAGTAGTGTGATGAATTGTTACTTTCTCATGAGAAGTTATATGATAGAGTTATGTTTATTAAGTTTTAATAAAGTTTGTTGCTGCAACAACAATATGCATGATGCTTCTATGTCTGCATTTTGTTTTTATCGACACCTCTCTCTCTCTAAGCATGTGGACATGTTTTTCGATTTCGGTTTTTCTCTTGAGGACAAGCGAGGTCTAATCTTGAGGGAGTTGATACATTCATTTTGCATCATGTTTTCCTAGTATTATTTATAGTGTTTTCATGCATAATAATGCCTTCTGGAGTAATTCGAATGTCTTTTCTCTCATAATATGCAATTGTATCAAGAGGGAGAATACCGACAACTGGAAATTTGGACCTGAAAAAGCAACGTCAGGCTACCTATTCTGCACAACTCCAAATGGGCTGAAACTTCACGAGGATTTTTTATTGAATAAACAAGAAATACTGGAGCTAATAACAACTAGAGGGGGGCCACCAGGTGGGCACAACCCACCTGGGTGCGTTAGGGCCCCCAGGCATGCCCTAGTGGGTTGTGCCCTCCTCGGCCCACCTTTGGTGGCCCTCTTCTGGTATATAAGTCCTTTTGACCTAGAAAATAAATAAGAGAAGAGGACTTTCGGGATGGAGCGCCGCCGTATCGAGGCAGAACTTGGGCAGGGGCACTTTTCCCCTCCGGCGGAGCGATTTTGCCGGGGGACTTCCCTCCTAGGGGGGGGGGAATCATCGTCATCGTCATCACCACCAACTCTCCCATCTTGGGGAGGGCAATCTCCATCAACATATTCAACATCACCATCTCCTCTCAAACCCTAGTTCATCTCTTGTGTTCAATATTTGTACCGGAACCTAAGATTGGTGCTTGTGTGTAACTAGTAGTGTTGATTACATCTTGTAGTTGATCACTATATGGTTTATTTTGTGGAAGATTATATGTTCAGATTTGTTATTCCATTTAATATCCCTTTGATCATGAACATGTTTGTCCCTTGTGAGTAGTTACTTTTGTTCTTGAAGTCACGGGAGAAATCATGTTGCAAGTAATCATGTGAACTTGATCTGTGTTCGATATTTTGATAATATGTATGTTGTGATTCCCTTAGTGGTGTCATGTGAACGTGAACTACATGACACTTCACCATATTTGGGACTAAGGGAATGCATTGTGGAGTAGTTATTAGATGATGGGTTGCTAGAGTGACAGAAGCTTAAACCCTAGTTTATGCGCTACTTCGTAAGTGACCGATTTGGATCCAAAAGTTTAATGTTATGGTTAGATTTTATCTTAATACTTTTCTCGTAGTTGCGGATGCTTGCGAGGGGGTTAATCATAAGTAGGAGGTTTGTTCAAGTAAGAACAACACCTAAGCACCGATCCACCTACATATCAAATTATCAAAGTAGCAAACACGAATCAAGCCAACATGGTGAAAGTGACTAGATGAAATTCCCGTGTGCCCTCAGGAGCACTTTTCTCATTATAAGAAACCGTCTTGGCCTGTCCTTTGCCACAAAAGGATTGGGCTACCTTGCTGCATATTATTTGACGTTACCGTTACTTGCTCGTCACAAATTATCTTGCTATCAAACTATCTACTACTTACAATTTTAGTGCTTGCAGACATTACCTTGCTGAAAACCACTTGTCATTTCCTTCTACTCCTTGTTGGGTTCGACACTCTTACTTTTTGAAAGGACTACGCTTGACCCCCTATACTTGTGGTTTCGTGGCTCTCCTGGATGTTTTTAGGGTATAAGGGTTATGTCTACTACGCAACCTTATTCTTGTAGACGTTGTTGGGCCTCCAAGTGCAGAGGTTTGTAGGATAGTAGAAAATTACCCTCAAGTGGATGACCTGAGGTTTATCAATCCGTGGGAGGCGTATGATGAAGATGGTCTCTCTCAAACAACCCTGCAACCAAATAACAAAGAGTCTCTTGTGTCCCGAACACACCCAATACAATGGTAAATTGTATAGGTGCACTAGTTCGGCGAAGAGATGGTGATACAAGTGCAATATGGATGGTAGATATAGGTTTTTGTAATAAGAAAATATAAAAAACAGCAAGGTAACTAAAGATAGAAGTGAGCATAAACGGTGTTGCAATGATAGGAAACAAGGCCTAGGGTTCATACTTTCACTAGTGGAAGTTCTCTCAACAATAATAACATAACTAGATCATATAACTATCCCTCAACATGCAACAAAGAGTCACTCCAAAGTAACTAATAGCGGAGAACAAACGAAGAGATTATGGTAGGGTGCGAAACCACCTCAAAGTTATTCTTTGTGATCGATCTTATTCAAGAGTTCGTACTAGAATAACACCTTAAGACACAAATCAACCAAAACCCTAATGCCACCTAGATACTCCATTGTCACTTCAAGTATCCGTGGGCATGATTATACGATATGCATCACACAATCTCAGATTCATCTATTCAACCAACACAAAGAACTTCAAAGAGTGCCCCAAAGTTTCTACCGGAGAGTCAAGACGAAAACTCGTGCCAACCCCTATGCATAGATTCCCAAGGTCACGGAACCCACAAATTAATCACTAAAACATACATCAAGTGAATCGAAAGAATACCCCATTGTCACCACGGGTATCCCACGCAAGACATACATCAAGTGTTCTCAAATCCTTAAAGACTCAATCCGATAAGATAACTTCAAAGGGAAAACTCAATCCATTACAAGAGAGTAGAGGGGGAGAAACATCATAAGATCCAACTATAATAGCAAAGCTCCTGATACATCAATATCGTAACATCTCAAGAACACGAGAGAGAGAGAGAGAGATCAAACACATAGCTACTGATGCATACCCTCAACCCTGAGGGTGGACTACTCCTCCCTCGTCATGGAGAGCACCAGGATGATGAACATGGCCACCGGAGAGGGATCCCCCCTCCGACAGGGAGCCAGAATGGGTCTACATTGGTTTTCGGTGTCAACAGAGGCTTTCGGCGGCGGTACTCCCGATCTAGGTTACTTTCCGGAGGTTTTAGTATATATAGGAGGTGTTGGTGTCGGGGCCAAGCAAAGGGGGCCTACGGGCTGTCCACAAGGCAGGGGGGCGCGCCAAGTTGGGGGGCGCCCCCCACCCTCGTGGGCAGCCCGTGGGTCTTCTCGTCCCCCTCCGTTGAGTTTTAGGTCAACTGGGCTCCTTTGATATTCATTTTCTGCGAAACCCTAAAAATAGGAGAAAAACAGAAACTGGCACTGGGCTATCGGTTAATAGGTTAGTCCCAAAAATCATATAAAAGTGTATAACAAAGCCCATTAAACATCCAAAACATCATAAATAATAGCATGGAACAATCAAATATTATAGATACGTTAGAGACGTATCAAGTATCCCGAGCTTAATTCCTGCTCGTCCTCGAGTATTTAAATGATAAAAACAGAATTTTTGATGTGGAATGCTAACCAACATAATTCTCAATGTAATTCTCTTTATTGTGGCATGAATGTTCAGATCTGAAAGATTCAAGACAAAAGTCTATATTGACATAAGAAATAGTAATACTTCAAGCATACTAACAAAGCAATCATGTCTTCTTAAAATACTATGTCTAAAGAAAGTTATCCCTACAAAATCATATAGTCTGGTTATGCTCCCTCTTCATCACACAAAATATTCATATCATGCACAACCCCGGTTTTAGCCAAGCACTTGTTTTCATACTCTATTCTTTCAAACCTTTCAACTTTCACGCAATACATGAGCGTGAGCCATGGATATAGCTCTATAGGTGGAATAGAGTGGTGGTTGTGGAGAAGACAAAAAAGGAGGAAGATAATCTCACATCAACTTGGCGTATCAATGGGCCATGGAGATGCCGATCAATAGATATCAATGTGAGTGAGTAGGGATTGCCATGCAACGGATGCACTAGAGCTAAATATGTATGAAAGCTCAATAAAAGAAACTAAGTGGGTGTGCATCCAACTTGCTTGATCACGAAGACCTAGGGCATTTGAGGAAGCCCATCGTTGGAATATACAAGCCAAGTTCTATAATGAAAATTCCCACTAGTATATGAAAGTGACTAAACATGAGACTCTCTATCATGAAGAACATGGTGCTACTTTGAAGCACAAGTGTGGAAAAGATAGTAGCAATTGTCCCTTTTTATTTTCTTTTTCTTTTCTTTTCTTTTCTTTTTTGGGCCTTTCTTTTTTTCTTTGGCCTTTCCTTCTTTTTTTTCCTTTTTTTCTTTTTCTTTTCTTTGGGACAATGCTCTAATAATGATGATCATCACACTTCTATTGATTTACAACTCAATATTAGAACAAAGTACGACTCTATATGAATGCCACCGGCGGTGTACCGAGATGTGCAATGAATCAACAGTGACATGTAAGAAAAATTATGCATGGTGGCCTAGCCACGAATACGATGTCAACTACATGATCATGCAAGGCAATATGCCAATATGAAGCGCGTCATATGAACGGAACGGTGGAAAGTTGCATGGCAATATATCTCGGAATGGCTATGGAAATGCCATGATAGGTAGGTATGGTGGCTGTTTTGAGGAAGGTATATGGTGGCTGTTTTGAGGAAGGTATATAGTGGGTGTATGGTACCGGCGAAAGTTGCGCGGTACAAGAGAGGCCAGCAATGGTGGAAGGGTGAGAGTGCGTATAATCCATGGACTCAACATTAGTTATAAGAACTCATATACTTATTGCAAAAATTTATGAGTCATCAAAACAAAGCAATCAACGCATGCTCCTAGGGGGGAGGTTGGTAGGAGTTAACCATCGTGTCGGTGTACTAAAGTAGGGGTACCTTAGTATCCCGACTTGTGCACGGGCAGTAGCAGCGTCCCGTGGTCTGGCTCACCACGCGCCCCGCCGAAGCCCACTCTGGACCCCTTTGAAGCCATTCAAGAACAAAGTATACAAGTCAGGAGAACAAGGCCCCAGCAAGAGGAGCTTGTCGGGAAGGCCGCGCCAGGCTCAAGGTTATCATTCCAGCACCAGACCCTGGCAAGAGGAGCTTGCCAGGTAGGCCAAAGAACAGCACCTCAGAAGGTAGGTTGCAGCGCATCGCGCGCCCCGGCAGGACCCGGAGAGCGACAAGCTTCCGGGCCCGGCAAGATAGCAACCCCGGCAAGGTGCTTGCCGGGGAAGGCTTACACTGTGTGCCTACGCTCCACCTCATCTAGCCACGCGTCACCCTGGGGCCCTTCCAGGGGCACGTGGCGGATGGCTGTGCAGCCTGGGGTACACGGTGGCGAGCCACGGTGACGAGGCCATCGTCGTGGCGAACGGAGACGCCCGGGCGGACGCTTTTGGGGTGACAGCGACGGGCATTCAATGCCCTTGTCCCCCACCGTCAGAGTTAGGTGAAGACCATTGTTCATACACTGTTCATGCACTGTTACAACTACTACCATTTTTACGTTTTCACCCTCCTCTACGTTGACACCTGTCGGTGACCCCTTTGGGCTATAAAAGGAGGCCCATGCACAACGTAGAGGGGGTTCGACCCCAGAAACTTGACCACTCCCACGCTCGGTACAGCTAGTACTGTAGATCTTCAAGCTCCCGAGCTCACGAACTCAATACAACCAAGGCAGGAGTAGGGTTTTACGTGTCCGCGCGGCCCGAACCTGGGTAAACTGCCCGCGTGTGCCCCTCGATCTGCTCTTCGTGTTCCCTCCGCACCCTTGCCGTACCGTAGAAGGGGCTCCGGTCCCATAGGTGTTCGTGGGCGACCAGTTTCCCCGACATCTTTGGCGCGCCAGGAAGGGGGCGTCGAGGTTGTGCGAACCTGATCCGGCGCTCGCGCGGGCGCAATCTTCAGCAACCTTTCCAGCTTCATCAACCTCATCGACTACATCAACATGCCTCCGAAGAAGAAGGCTTCGGAGGTCGGAGGCCCGTCTGCGTCGATCCCACCACCACCAGAACCAACGGTTGGTGGGGTAGACACTGGCGGAAGGGTAGACGTCGGCGAGGACACTCACGGCGCCGCCAAGTCCAAGGACAAGACGGATGACCGGGCGAACTCCAAATCCTCGGCGTCCGTGCACGCACCCCGTCCCTCTCAAGAGGTGCCGGGCCAGCAGCGACGTGGTACCCACGGTACCATCCGCCTGCTGGGACAAGGCCAAACTGGCGGATCACGGACACTCGAGGCCAGCGTGCTGGCACGAGCAAGGCGCGGTCTACAGGGCGGGAACCTGCTCCTTCTAACGCTGTTAGAAGTCCGAGCATATCTCGCTCCTCGCACCGCTCGCCGCCGCTTCCCTCCACTCCGGCTGAAGCTCTCGCCAGAGCTCAGCTGCTCCTCGACTTCCCTCCAGCGGCGGACGAGGCCGAAGACTGGAGGGCTACAATCCAGAGCCTCATTGCCTTCACCACAACGACACGCCGCAGCAGCCGGCGACATCGCGGCCGCGACAAGTCGACCAAGCGAAGGCCGATGGAGACAAGACCGCCGGGGGTGCAACTACCGTGCACTCCCCGCCGCGGAAGCAGAAATCGCCGACCCGCCGGATCAACGTCGACGATGACTCCACAGCGTCGTCGGATCCGCGGGCTCGCCGCGATCAGCGCCAAGTCCTTGACGACAGGCGACAAGAGGACGCTCGAACTCGTATCGAGCGTCGAAGAGAAGTCCGAAGACAATCCGACCAGCGCGCTGGGACCGCTGTCGACATGCACACGCCCGGTGAACTAGGCGACTTGCCGTACGCGGCAGGTTGCCCTGCGTTCACCCGAGAGCTGCGGCAAGTCCAGTGGCCCAGCATGAAGAACTTTAAGCCCGACGTACCTGAGAAGTACGACGGCAAGACACACCCCTCGGAGTTCCTCAGCATCTACACCATAGCGGTGCAGGCTGCCGGGGGACGCGACGAGAAGATCTTAGCGAACTACTTCCCGCTCGTGCTTAAGCCGAACGTCAGGTCCTGGCTTATGCACTTGCCGGAGAACTCCATATCTTCTTGGGCAGATCTGTGCCACCAGTTTGTCGGCGCCTTCACGGGCGGCCACAAACCCCACGGCCAGGAGAGCGATCTTCACATTCTTGCCCAGAAGGAAGGAGAGTCCCTGCGCAAGTACATCCAGAGGTTCAGCCGCGTTCAACACAACATCCCGGATGTCCACCCTGCCGCGGTTATCAGCGCGTTCCACCAGAACGTGCGTAACCGCCGAATGAGGGAGGAGATGGCGATGACCAAGATCCGGGACGTCAGCGAGCTTTATGCTCTGGCTGACAAGTGTGCCCGTGCTGAAGAGGGGAGGAGACTCCCCGGAGATGATACTGGAGCAGGAGGAACAGATAGCGAGGATGCCGCCCCGGCAAGGAAAAACCGGCGGCGGAACAATAGGAAGAAGAAGAACAAGGAAGTACTGGTTGTCGAGCAGTCCGGCAAGGAGGCTGCCGCCAAGAAGACATAGGCTGGAGGCTCCGGCAAGGAGGCCACCCCTGTAGCAGCCGCCGACAAGCAGGATGGCTCCGACAAGCAGTACTGCAAGATCCACCGCACCAAGGGCCACGATCTCCAGAACTGCAAGAGGGTAGAGTACCTCGTAGAGCAGCAGAAGGCTGAATACGAGCGACATGACAAGGAGAAGGCCCAAGGAGGCGGAGGAGAGCCCAGCAAGAAGCGGCCATTCAATGGCCGGGGAGGACGCCGCGGCAAGGCCAAGCAGCGGCAAGGAGACAAACCTCCCCGGGGCCGCGACAAAGACGAAGACGAAGACGATGACGAGGACATGGATGAAGGAGACAACAACGAGCAGGAGTTCCAGAAGGCCACAGAGGTTCTGTGCGTCGACGGAGGTGCCTCTCTGCACACTTCTCACCGCCAACTCAAGCAATGGGTGCGGGAAGTGAATGCAGCTGAGCCACCCGTCGAGTCGCGCAGGCTACTGAAGTGGTCCAGCACGCCCATCATCTTTGACCTTGAGGACCACCCTGACCGCACCACTGCGGTCGGGTGTTTGCCAATGTTGGTTTCGCCAACTATCCGCAACCTCAAGGTCACCAAGATGTTGGTTGACGGCGGGGCCGGCCTCAACTTGATCTCCTCCGTTGTGATCAAGAAGCTACAGATCCCCGACAGCGAGCTCGAGGAAACCGGGACGTTCCAAGGAATCAACCCAGGAAGGAGCAAGCCGAAGGGGAAGATCACGCTGCCGGTGACCTTTGGCGGAGAGCTTAACTTCAGGACGGAGAGGATCACCTTCGACGTTGCTGATATCCCATTGCCATACAATGGGATACTTGGCCGTCCTGCGCTCACCAAGTTCATGGCAGCCTCCCACTATGCTTACAACATGCTCAAGATGCCGGGGCCAATAAGCGTCATCTCTGTCCCCGGCGACAAGAAGGACACACTTATTTGCGCCGACAAGATTTACCGGGACGCAGCAGCCGCGGCAGACAACAAGGCACTTGCCGCTGAAGCTCCCGGGGGGAAGACCAGGAGCAAGTCCGGCAAACGCACCTCTTCGGAGTGCTGCGCTGCCGTCGAGGACGCACTATCGAGCTCCACCGGCAAGTACAAGAAATGAATGGCGGCTCCACCGGCAACCAAGAAAGTGCCCGCCAAGGAGGACGGCACTGGTGGTACTTTCACCATCAGTGCTACGCTCGACCCCAAATAGGAAAGCGCGCTCGTTGCCTTCCTGCGGGCGAATGTCGATGTGTTTGCATGGCAACCGTCTGACATCCCCGGCGTTCCCAGGAAGGTAATTGAGCACAAGCTTGCTGTTTGTCCTCACGCACGGCCCGTCAAGCAGAAGGTCAGGAAGCAAGCGGTGGAGCGTCAAGAGTTTATTGCCGAGGAGATCAAGAAGTTGGAAGCAGCAGGCCTTGTTAGAGGTGTACTACATCCCACGTGGTTGGCCAATCCCGTTGTCGTGCGCAAGGCTAATGGGAAGTGGAGACTTTGTATAGACTTCACTGATGTGAATAAAGCTTGTCCTAAGGATCCATTTCCCTTGCCGTGCATTGACCAGATTGTTGACTCCACCGCCGGATGTGAGTTGCTTTCGTTTCTCGATGCATACTCAGGGTACCACCAGATATTCATGGCTGAGGAAGACAAAGAGAAGACCACATTCATTACTCCATGTGGCACTTACTGTTTCATACGTATGCCCTTTGGACTGAAGAATGCGGGCTCAACATTTGCAAGGGTAGTCCACACTGCTTTTGAGCCGCAGATACACAGGAATGTAGAAGCCTACATGGATGATATAGTGGTCAAGAGCAAGAGCAAGGATACCCGGATTCAAGACCTAGAAGAAACCTTAGAGAATCTGCGCAAGATACAACTCAAGTTGAACCCCGAGATGTGCGTTTTCGGAGTCCCCTCCGGCAAGCTTCTCGGGTTCTTTGTGTCCCAGAGGGGGATTGAAGCCAATCCCGTCAAGATCAAGGCCATCGAGCAGATCGAAGCCCCGAAGCGCGTCAAGGATGTACGGAGGCTTGCTGGTTGTGTGGCTGCCCTCAGCAGGTTCATTTCAAAGTCTGTAGAACGCGCCCTGCCTTTCTTCAAAATCTTGAAAATGGCAGGTCCTATGAAATGGACTCCGGAAGCGGAGGGAGCGCTGCAAGACTTGAAAGGATACCTGTCCTCTACTCCAATACTTGTCGCACCTAAGCCACAAGAGAAGTTGCTGCTATACTTAGCAGCAACCAATCAAGTGGTTAGTGCTGCGTTGATAGCGGAGAGGGAGGCAGAGGAAGAACCCACAGCCCCGGCAAGCACTTCCAGCGACAAGCAGGCGGCTTCCCCGACAAGCTCTGGCCCCGACAAGGACAAGTCTGCGCAGGAACAAGGAGAAGTGCGAAAGAAGATGGTGCAGCGCCCAGTTTATTTTGTAAGTTCCCTCTTGCAGGGGGCTAGGTCAAGATACTCTGGGGTGCAAAAGTTGCTTTTCGGCCTCCTCATGGCCTCAAGGAAGCTGCGCCATTACTTCCAAGCGCACGAGATAACGGTGGTCCCTCTCTTTCCGTTGAAGAGGATATTGCAAAATCCAGAAGCAACAGGCAGGATCATCAAGTGGGCACTAGAGCTGTCAAGCTTTGGTCTCAAGTTTGAGAGTACTTCAACTATACAGAGCAGAGCTTTGGCAGAATTCATAGCTGAATGGACCCCAACACCAGATGAAGAAGTTCTAGAGACAAACATCCCCGTCCAGGAAGCAAGCAAGGAATGGATAATGTACTTCGATGGTGCCTTTTCGCTGCAAGGCGCCGGTGCTGGTGTGCTGCTTGTCGCGCCCATCGGGGAGCACCTCAAGTATGTTGTCCAAATGCTCTTTCCCAAGGAGCAAGCGACAAACAATACTGCTGAGTATGAGGGTTTGCTTGTCGGCCTCAGAATTGCAGCCGAACTTGGGATCAAGAAGCTGATTGTGCGGGGAGATTCACAGTTGGTGGTTCGACAAGTAAACAAGAGCTACCAGAGCCCTTTGATGGAAGCTTATGTCGATGAAGTGAGGAAGCTTGAAGAACACTTTGAAGGCCTGCAGATGGAGCACGTCCCAAGAGCTCAAAATGATATCGCAGATGGCCTCTCAAAGTGTGCTGCAATGAAGTTACCTGTGGAACCAGGGACCTTCCTGCTCAAGCTAACTCAACCATCCGTTAGACCATCAGTTGGGCAAAGCAAGAAGAGGAAGCCGGTCTCCGGTGACTATTTGCCGACGGACCTTCCTGAAGCCGCCGCCAAGGTCCCCAAGATCAGCAGCCAAGATGCTGAGGAACAGTCTGCTCCTGCGGACCCAAGGGTCTGTACAGTTGAAGCAGGCGTTCCCGACAAGTCTTGCCCCGGCAAGCTTGCCAGGGAACACTCGGCTCCGGCAGAGCCGGAGGTTCTTGCCATAGAAGCTGAGGTTCCCGCAGCAGCCCCGATGCCTTTAGTCCTTGTTGTTGAGCCTCAGGCTCCAGCATGGGCACAGCAAATCGTCCGCTTTCTTCAAACTGGGGAACTTCCCGAAGAACCAGAAGAGATAGAGAGGATTACCAGGCAGTCAAGTATGTATCAGTTCGTCGGCAACGAGCTATACAGAAGAAGACTCAATGGTGTCAGATTGAAATGAATTTCTCGGGAAGATGGACAGAAGCTGTTGGCAGAGATACATGGAGGCATATGTGGCCACCACATTGGCGCAAGAGCACTTGCCGGGAAGGCGTTCTGGCAAGGTTTCTTTTGGCAAGAAGCCCTCCAAGATGCAACTGCACAAGTAACCAAATGTGAAGCGTGCCAGTTCCATGCCAAGCAAATACACCAGCCAGCTCAAGCTCTCCAGACGATCCCTTTGTCCTGGCCCTTCTCGGTCTGGGGGCTCGACATCCTCGGCCCCTTTCCCCGCACTGTCGGGGGCTTTGAGTACTTGTACGTTGCAATCGACAAGTTCACAAAGTGGCCGGAAGTGGAACCAGCGAGGAAGGTGACAGCACAGTCGGCAGTGAAGTTCTTCAGATCAATTGTTTGCCGTTTCGGAATCCCTAACAGGATCATCACCGACAACGGCACACAGTTCACAAGTCGCACCTTCATGCAGTACGTCCAAGACCTTGGCGCCAAGGTCTGCTTCGCTTCTGTTGCTCACCCGAGGAGCAATGGTCAAGCGGAGAGGGCAAATGCTGAAGTGCTGCGCGGACTCAAGACAAGAACCTTCGACAGGCTGCACAAGTGCGGAAGAAACTGGATCGAGGAGTTGCCGGCGGCTCTTTGGTCAATCAGGACGACACCAAATCGAGCCACCGGACAAACACCCTTTGCTCTTGTCTATGGAGCAGAGGCAGTTCTCCCCACGGAACTCGTATACGGGTCTCCTCGAGTACTCGCTTACGATGAGCTCGAGCAAGAGCAGCTGCGGCAAGATGATGCACTGCTCCTCGAGGAGGACCGTCTCCAGGCTGCTGTACGAGCTGCTCGATACCAGCAAGCCTTGCGTCGCTATCATAGCCGCAAGGTCAAGGCCAGGAGCCTCGAGGAAGGCGACCTTGTTCTTCGGCGCGTTCAGTCCGCCAAGAACTCCAACAAGTTGACGCCGAAGTGGGAAGGCCCTTATCGGGTGAGACAAGTCACAAGGCCCGGCACTGTCCGCCTTGAGACCGAAGAAGGCTTACCGGTGAGCAACTCCTGGAACATAGAGCATCTTCGCAAGTTTCACCCATAAGGCGCGGTTGCCGTGATCCGCTCCGGCAACCACCCTTTGTACAAGTCTTGCCGTTGTTGCATGTAAACCTTTGTACAAAGCCGGGCGCAGACCCCGTGCATCAGTAAAACTTTTGTGCCTTGCACCATTTGTCATTTCATGCCTTTTCCTTTTACTTGCATGTATCGTCTGACACTTTGTGCAGCACACATCCCCGGTAAGCAGTAACAAGCCACAAGGCTCCATACTTGTGTTTCCTCCTCTTTTCCATTCTCTCTTAAACAGAAAAAGTGTTCCTCTCGCACAAGGTTGCTGGGGGGGGGGGGTTGCGTGGCCTCCAGATCCCTCTTGGCGGTCTCTGCGGCAGCAGCGGCATCCCTCGCCTCCTGCAGAGCCCCGCCAATGGCCTGCTCACGAGCGGTGAGGTCGTCCTCGTGGCTATCGAGGTCGACCTTCCGCTGGTTGAGCTCTCCCTCTCGCCGAGACAGATCTTCGGCGGCCAGTCACTGCTGCTCCTCCACCTCGGCCTTCTCGAGGAGGAACGCCTGGTGTGCTCCGGCAAGCTCTTCGCGCTCCTCCGCCAAGTTTCGGAGGGCCACCTGGTTGGCAGCACGGAGCTCCGCGGCGCGCTTCTCCAGATCAGCACCGGCCTTGGCAGCCAGAGCCTCTCGGGACTTTAGCTTGGCTTGCCTGGCCCGGTACAAACCCAAGAGTCGACGTAGGAGTTGCTCCTCTTCGGCCTCGTTGCTGCTGCCGGGCGCGTCGACGACCCTCAGCCCGGCGGAGGCGAGAACTTCTCCGTCGAAGGTCTCCCCCTCCGCGGGTGCCCTTGATGAGGACGCCCACGGGACTTGGATAAAGACCCCGTTGGCGGCCTCCAGCTAGACGCCCGACCCAGACGCGGGGGCGGAGGGGTCGGCGGCCGGCGCAGCGTCCGGCGCTCCTGCGGCCTCAGGGCCAGCAGTGCGGTCGTCGGTCCCTTCCCCTGCTGCAGCATGAGCGGTCGGGGCGGTCTCTTCGGCGGCTGGCTCGTCGGCACCAGCCATTCCTTCGGTGGTGGTGGCGTCGCCAGCATTGCCGCGCACGTCCTCCTCGGCGATGGTCTCCGTCTCCATCGGCTCCGGGGCAGGCGGATCTGACAGAAGAAAAAGAAAAGAAAAGATCGTCAAGCAAATATCCAAAAATGAAGAGTTCGAAGAAGAAAGACACAAGGGTTTACCTTCGCGGGCCTCTTCAATAACGGGGTCCCTCGCCGGGGAGTTCTCCCTCGGCGGCGTAGTAGAAGCCCCCGCCGGCGCCTTCCCTTGGCGGGGTGCTCACCCTTGTCGGGGTGCTCGCCCTTGGCGGGGTACTCGCCCTTGGCAGAGTTCCCATCCTTGGCGGAGCGCTGTCCCTCGTCGGGGAGCTCATCCTTGGCGGGGAGGGTGGAACAAGCGGCTCGTCGGGGGCGGCCTCTTGGTGCTCCTGCGGTTGCGGCTCCACTTCTGCACAAGGCAACAAACAAACAAGACGTTAGTAAGGATAAGAACTTCAAGCGCGCCCGTCAAGCAGAAAAGTAAACACAAGGCCTACGCTGGGGGCTGCGCTGGGGGCTGCTCTCCGGAGAAGCAGGCTGGTCCGGCAAGTTTGTCGCTGGCGCATCCCCCGTCGCTGCGGCAGGCTCGTCGTCCTCAAGATCAACCACAGGGATCTTGGCCCTCTTCGCCATCCTCTGGGTCAAGGTCCTGGAAGCCAAACAAGATCAGAGTTAGACGAAAAGCAAATCAAGACAAGAAAAACAAGAATCAAAGGAAATAGAAATTGCACGTGCTTACTCTTCCTCCTCTTCATCGGAGCTGAGGGCGGAGAAGTCAAACTCCGCCTCGCGTGCTCCAGCGCGAGGAGCTGGAAAAGAAGGCTCCCTCGGGCGCTTGGCGGGCTCCGCAGCCGTGGGTTGTGAAGACCCCGCTCCGGTCGTCCCCGAGGACCGAGGGGCGGAGGGAACGCCAGAACCGCTCCGGGAAGATCCCCCTCCGCTTGCCGCTGGGACACGGGACACCTCCTTGACGACCTCGCTCGTCGTGGTGGCACGCGTCGCACGACGCTTCGGCTGTTGTCGGGGCGCTGGTGGCCTCGCCGTCTCAGCGGTCTTGCGGAGGCGCTTCTTCTGCGGCGGTGGAGGACTTGGTGGTGGCGGAGAGTTTTCTGAGGATGAAGAGGCGTCGTCGAGGTTCAGAGACCAGCCGGAGTCTTCGTCAGAATCGCCCGATTTGGCGTCCTCCTCGCCGGGCTCACTGGACCCAGTGCCTTGCCCGGCAGCCTCGCTCATCCCGGCAGGCTCCCTGGCAGGCTCCCCGGCAAACTCCTCGGGCGCGATCTTCAACAGCTTGAGGATTTCCTCCTCCTCTGCCTGACTCACCGCGTCCGCCGCTTCCGCTTCTTCCACGGTGTACCCAAACTCCCCCGCGGCCTCCGCTGCGGCGGCCTCTCCATCCTGTTGGCTATATATGCCACATCCCGTTCGGTGGTCTCCCGGGTGAGGCCCTTTTTCTCCTCGGGGTTGCGTGGCCGTTCAACCAGGCTGTCGAAGAAGGCCTGCACGGTCTCCTCTGAAGGCGTCAGCCAAGTGGGGACAACCCCGTGGGAATCACACTCAGGCATTGCCGCGCGGATGGCACTAAGAGCAGTGTTGTTGCACAACGGGACTACTCCCCGGGACGGGGTGAACCACTCCTTGTGCTTGGGGTCATGTTTGAACAGCTCCCGGACCATCCCCTTGAGCTCCAAGACAGTGAAGTTGTAATTCAACCCGGGGCGCAGCCTCATGCGGTCTGCCGCGTTGCCGAACTCCCATGCAGGTCTCTTCCTTTCCTGCAGACGAGCAATGCGTCGGCGGAGGAAATCAGCCCCGACTTCACCTACAGTAAGGTTGGCGGCCCGGAGACGAAGAATCCTGGTAAGGGCAATCTGCAGCTTGTCGTCCTCCGGGGCCAAGTCACTCCAATCCTTGCCGCGCACTATTGCAGTCCGGCGCGGCAAGGTGAACTGCTCGGGTTCATCCTCCATGACCCAGCACCAATCAGCCCTCCACTCCTCCCACTTGCCGCGAAGCTCCCCAATCAAGTACGCCTCCTTCTTGCCGAGCCTGAAGATCCAGGAGATGCCTCCGGAGAGTGGAGATCCGGACTCTACTCTAGGCGTGAAGAAGTGGCGGAAGAGAGCTACATTTGGGTGGACCCCGACGTAGTTTTCGCACAGATGTGCGAAAACGGCCAAAGTGAGGACGGCGTTCGGGGTGAAATCTAAGAGGTGGAATCCATATGTGTTCATCACATCGCAGAAAAACTATGAATACGGAGGACAGAGACCGCAATGGAAGAACAAAGCGAAGAAGTGGTAACCTCCCGGGTACAGGTCGACGGCTTTGGCGGGGAGGACCCTGGTGCGCGGGTGAGCCTTCGTCTCCCTCGCCCAGAACAAGTAATACTTGTCCCGCAGCTCCCTCGCGCCGAGCCTCGGCGGGAAGAGCACCATCTTCCTCCGCATGGCTGCCAGCTTCGCCGCCTTGTCAGACTTCTCCTTCTTCGCCTTGTCGCTCTTCGCCTTGTCGCTCTTCGGGGCCATGGCTGGGACGGCGAGGGAGGTCGACGGCATCGCGGATGCTGGGGATGGCGGAGGAAGGGTGGAGCTCGGCTCTCTGTCGACTTTTAGGGAGGCAGAGGGCGGTGGTGGTTTCTGGAGATTCAAGACACAATGAAAGCAATGGGGGAAACTGCCCCTGCTTCCTCTGCTTTTAAGGGGGAAGTGGGGGACGTTCCGCATTTCCCCATTAAAGAAACAGGCCACGATCTCTCCCACGACGCCGCAATCGACGCGTGCCGTTAGGGAGGGATGCGGCGAATCTGGAGTGGCAAACGGCGCGCCGTGGGCCGCGTGTGCCCGTGCACTGTTCTGGGCCTGGCCCAACAGCGCTTGGCACCGTGTGTGGCCCAGGCCTGGGGGCTCCTGTCGGTGTACTAAAGTAGGGGTACCTTAGTATCCCGACTTGTGCATGGGCAGTAGCAGCGTCCCGTGGTCTGGCTCACCACGCGCCCCGCCGAAGCCCACTCTGGACCCCTTTGAAGCCATTCAAGTACAAAGTATACAAGTCAGGAGAACAAGGCCCCGGCAAGAGGAGCTTGCCGGGAAGGCCGCGCCAAGCTCAAGGTTATCATTCCACCACAAGACCCTGGCAAGAGGAGCTTGCCTGGTAGGCCAAAGAACAGCACCTCAGAAGGTAGGTTGCAGCGCATCGCGCGCCCTGGCAGGACCCGGAGAGCGACAAGCTTCATGGCCCGACAAGATAGCAACCCCGGCAAGGTGCTTGCCGGGGAAGGCTTACACTGTGTGCCTACACTCCAGCTCATCTGGCCACGCGTCGCCCTGGGGCCCTTCCAGGGGCACGTGGCGCATGGCTGTGTAGCCTGGGGTACACGGTGGCGAGCCACGGTGACGAGGCCATCGTCGTGGCGAACGGAGACGCCCGGGCGGACGCTTTTGGGGTGACGGCGACGGGCATTCAATTCCCTTGTCCCCCACCGTCAGAGTTAGGTGAAGACCACTGTTCATACACTGTTCATGCACTGTTACAACTACTACCATTTTTACGTTTTCACCCTCCTATACGTTGACACCTGTCGGTGACCCCTTTGGGCTATAAAAGGAGGCCCATGCACAACGTAGAGGGGGTTCGACCCCAGAAACTTGACCACTCCCACGCTTGGTATAGCTAGTACTGTAGATCTTCAAGCTCCCGAGCTCACGAACTCAATACAACCAAGGCAGGAGTAGGGTTTTACTCGTCCGCGCGGCCCGAACCTGGGTAAACTGCCCGCGTGTGCCCCTCGATCTGCTCTTCGTGCTCCCTCCGCACCCTTGCCGTACCGTAGCAGGGGCTCCGGTCCCATAGGTGTTCGTGGGCGACCAGTTTCCCCGACACATCGCGCGCCCCGACCTCCACACAAAGGATGACACTCTACAAATACCTCATGCTCTAACTTCGTCACATAGCGGTTCACCATACGTGCATGCTACGGGAATCACTAACTTTAACACAAATATTTCTCAATTTCATAATAACTCCACTAGCATGCATGACTCTAATATCACTATCCTCATATCTCAAAACAATTATCAAGCATCCAACTTCTCATCATATTCAATGCACTTAGTATGAAAGATTTTACTACATTAATCTTGGATGCCTATCATGTAACGGCTAGTTTTATAGCCAAAGCACATTACCATGCTTATTTAATAGACTCTCAAAAGGATATAAGTGAAGCATGAGAGATCAACAATATCTACAAAATATAATTACCACCGTGCTCTAAAAGATACAAGTGAAGCACTAGAGCAAAAACTATTCAACTCAAAAGATATAAATGAAGCACATAGAGTGTTCTAACAATTCCTAGGCCATATTTATCTCTCTCAAGAAGGTGTGTCCAGCAAGGATAATTGTGGCAAACTAACAAGCAAAGACTCAAATTATACATGACGCTCCAAGTAAAACACATATCATGTGGTGAATAAAAAATATAGCTCCGAGTATAGTTACCGATAGATGAAGACGAAAGAGGGGATGCCTTCCCGGGGCATCCCCAAGCGTAGGCTTTTGGTTGTCCTTGAATTTTACCTTGGAGTGCCTTGTGCATCCCCAAGCTTAGGCTCTTGCCACTCTTTGTTCCATAGTCCATCAAAGCAATACTCAAAACTTGAAAACTTCACAACACAAAACTTAGACAAAAATCTCGTGAGCTCCGTTAGTATAAGAAAACAAACCACCACTCAAAGGTACTGCAATGAACTCATTTTTTGTTTATATTAGTGTTAAACCTACTATATTCCAACTTCTCAATGATTCATACTTCCCAATACTACTCATAGATTCATCAAAATAAGCAAGCAACACACGAAAAACAGAATCTGTCAAAAACAGAACAGTCTGTAGTAATCTGTAACTTTCGCATACTTCTATAACTCCAAAAAAATTGAAATCAATTGGTAAACATGAGGGATTTGTCTAGAAATCATCTGCAAAAAGAATCAACTAAATATCACACCTAGTAAAATCTGGTGACCATTCTAGCTAGCGCTAACGATTCTGTTTTTTCACAGCAAGATCATATAAACTTCACTCAAGTGTTCCCAAAGGTTCTACTTGGCACAAACACTAATTAAAATACAAAACCACATCTAAACAGAAGCTAGATGAAATATTTATTCCTAAACGGAAGCAAAAGCAAAGAAAATAAAATAAAGTTGGGTTGCCTCCCAACAAGCGCTATCGTTTAACGCCCCTAGCTAGGCATGATGATTTCAATGATGCTCACATAAAAGATAAGAATTGAAACATAAAGAGAGCATCGTGAAGAATATAACTAGCACATTTAAGTCTAACCCACTTCCTATGCATAGGGATTTTGTGAGCAAACAACTTATGGTAACAATAATCAAGTAGCATAGGAAGGAAAAACAAGCATAACTTCAAGATTTTCAACACATAGAGAGGAAACTTGATATTATTGCAATTCCTACAAGCATATGTTCCTCTCTCATAATAATTTTCAGTAGCATCATTAATGAATTCAACAATATAACTAGCACATAAAGCATTCTTTTCATGATCTACTTGCATAGAAATTTTACTACTCTCCCCATAAGAAAATTTATTCTCATCAATAGTAGTGGGAGCAAACTTAACAAAATAATTATCATGTGAGGCATAATCCAATTGAAAACTAAAATCATGCTGACAAGTTTCATGGTTCTCATTATTCTTAATAGCATACAAGTCATCACAATAATCATCATAGATAGAAACTTTGTTCTCATAATCAATTGGAACCCTTTCCGAAATAGTGGATTCATCACTAAATAAAGTCATGACATCTCTAAATCCACTTTCATCAATATAATCATCATAAATAGGAGGCATGCTTTCATCGTAATAAATTTGCTCATCAAAACTCGGGGGACTAAAAATATCATCTTCATCAAACATAGCTTCCCCAAGCATGTGGCTTTGCATATCATTAGCATCATGGGTATTCAAGGGATTCACACTAACAACATTGCAATCATGCTCATCATTCACATATTTTATGCCAAACATTCTATGTAATTCTTCTTCTAGTACTTGAGCACAATTTTCCTTCCCATCATTTTCACGAAAGATATAAAAAAGATGAAGCATATGAGGTAACCTTAATTCCATTTTTTGGTAGTTTTCTTTTATAAAATAAACTAGTGATAAAAGAAGAAACTAAAAGATTTGATTGCAAGATCTAAAGATATACCTTCAAGCACTAACCTCCCCGGCAACGGCGTCAGAAAAGAGCTTGATGTCTACTACGCAACCTTCTTCTTGTAGAAGTTGTTGGGCCTCCAAGTGCAGAGGTTTGTAGGACAGTAGAAAATTTCCCTCAAGTGGATGACCTAAGGTTTATCAATCCGTGGGAGGCATAGGATGAAGATGGTCTCTCTCAAACAACCCTGCAATGAAATAACGAAGAGTCTCTTGTGTCCCCAACACACCCAATACAATGGTAAATTGTATAGGTGCACTAATTCGGTGAAGAGATGGTGATACAAGGCAATATGGATGGTAGATATAGGTTTTTGTAATAAGAAAATATAAAAACAGCAAGGTAACTAAAGATAAAAGTGAGAATTAACGGTGTTGCAGTGATAGGAAACAAGGCCTAGGGTTCATACTTTCACTAGTGCAAGTTCTCTCAACAATAATAACATAACTAGATCATATAACTATCCCTCAACATGCAACAAAGAGTCACTCCAAAGTAACTAATAGTGGAGAACAAACGAAGAGATTATGGTAGGGTACGAAACCACCTCAAAGTTATTCTTTCTGATCGATCTTATTCAAGAGTCCGTACTAGAATAACACCTTAAGACACAAATCAACCAAAACCCTAATGTCACCTAGATACTCCATTGTCACCTCAAGTATCCGTGGGCATGATTATACGATATGCATCACACAATCTCAGATTCATCTATTCAACCAACACAAAGAACTTCAAAGAGTGCCCCAAAGTTTCTACCGGAGAGTCAAGACGAAAATGTGTGCCAACCCCTATGCATAGATTCCCAAGGTCACGGAACCCGCAACTTGATCACCAAAACATACATCAAGTGAATCGAAAGAATACCCCATTGTCACCACGGGTATCCCACGCAAGACATACATCAAGGGCTCTCAAATCCTTAAAGACTCAATCCAATAAGATAACTTCAAAGGGAAAACTCAATCCATTACAAGAGAGTAGAGGGGGAGAAACATCATAATATCCAACTATAATAGCAAAGCTCCCGATACATCAAGATCGTGCCATCTCAAGAACACGAGAGAGAGGGAGAGAGATCAAACACATAGCGACAGATACATACCCTCAGCCTCGAGGGTGGACTACTCCTCCCTCGTCATGGAGATCACCGGGATGATGAAGATGGCCATCGGAGAGGGATTTACCCCCTCCGGCAAGGTGCCAAAACGGGTCTAGATTGGTTTTCGGTGACAATATAGGCTTTCGGCGGCGGAACTCCCGATCTAGGTTACTTTCCGGAGGTTTCAGTATATATAGGAGGTGTTGGAGTCGGGGCCAAGCAAAGGGGGTCTACGGGCTGTCCACGAGGTAGTGGGGCGCGCCCAGTAGGGGGGGGGGGCGCCCCCCACCCTCGTGGGCAGCCCGTAGGTCTTCTTGTCCCCCTCCGGCACTTCCTGGGCTTCTTTTGGTCCAAAAATGTCCTCCGTTGAGTTTCAGGTCAATTGGGCTCTGTTTGATATTCCTTTTCTGCGAAACCCAAAAAACAGGAGAAAAACAGAAACTGGCACTGGGCTCTGGGTTAATAGCTTAGTCCCAAAAATCATATAAAAGTGTATAACAAAGCCCATTAAACATCCAAAACATCATAAATAATAGCATGGAACAATAAAAAATTATAGATACGTTGGAGACGTATCAAAGGGTATATATAGGTGGAAGAAGTACGTCGGTGGAGCTACAAGGGGCCCACGAGGTGGGGGGCGCGCCTACCCCCTGGGTGCGCCCTCCTGCCTTGTGGCCGCCTCATGGCTTCCCAGACTTCTACTCCAAGTCTTCTGGATTGCTTTCGTTCCAAGAAAGATCCTCGCGATGGTTTCGTTCCGTTTGGACTCCGTTTGATATTCCTTTTCTGCGAAACACTGAAATAGGCAAAAAAAAAAAACAACAGGCACTGGGCCTCCAGTTAATAGGTTAGTCCCAAAAATAATATAAAAGTGTATATTAAATCCCATTAAACATCCAAAACAGATAATATAATAGCATGGAACAATAAAAAATTATAGATACGTTGGAGACGTATCATTGCTCCTTTGTTACCCTCGTGATTCCTCGTGATTTCCCCTTTGTGTTCTTCATGTTCATCATGGGATCCCTTCCATTTCGTGAAAGATCAGCCTAGATCGGGTTGACCCCGCATCACAAGTGTTATTTCCATGTCATCTAGGGTGTGTACCAATTTTATGAAGAAGATATAAATATAGTGGGTTGTGAAAAAAGTAATACTTCCAAGATAGCCTCATTAGTTTTTCCTATAACACGACATATGCCATTTCTTCACAAAACTTTGCATGTGTAGATAGAATATACATACATGTATGGGGTAAAAATACAAATGTTTTGGCATTTTAAACACTTATGTTTACAATTCACTATTCATCCTCGAGCATACAATCCCTAGACTATGTAGAGGCTAAGCATTGTCTTCATTGGCACACATTCTTGGTGTTGTAGTTTCATTACAAAACTTGCGGCTTGTTTATTTGGTTCTGAAATTGTTATTTTCCTGTCAAAGTATTTGGGGGGGGGGGGCACTATCTCCTCTCCCACAGGACTGGTTGGGTAATCCACAAGTGTAAGGGTAATGTAACCTAGAAATAAGTATTCCCCTCGATTGAGAACCAGGGTTTATCGAACCAGTTGGAATTACTTCGGCAATGACTACTAATCAGTACATGCACACAACACACAAAACATACTCCCCAGTGATTCAAGAAGGTTGCCAATCTTCTTGTCTTGCTATTTACAAGGGTAAATTCGATGGTATGGTAGGAATTGATTAAGGACACACCTAGTGCATAGAAGTGTAACGACCCGCCCCAAAAGGATCAGTGCCTCTATGCTTTCGGTGCCATCCCTGGATCGGTATGCTGGCACACACAGTACTTCGATACAATACCATAACATCACATGTAACAGAAATGCGTAGATCCAAAGTATACCTTATATATCACAATGGAAACAAAGCATAAGGGTGTGGAGTCCCATCAATGCCAACGGCAAGTTGAGTGTAGACTGTAACCCTATATTGTAGCTCTTACTGGTCGTAGAAATACCAGCAACATGATAAGTTGGAGCCATGTAGGTCAGTACATTGAATGTACCGGCAGGATCATAATAGAAGGCGAATGAAAAGTCCATTCCATATGCAATATGGCTGTGGTAGCTCCAAGTCTTAGTTTTTTTTGCATAAAAGCTGGTTTTTATTTTCCCTACATGAAAGGATTATCAAGAGTCCTCACTGCAGAGTTATCTAATATGACATGGTTACGCCAACCGATGTCTCATCACTACAAAAAAAGACACATCTATGCCATTATGGCCCGAACGATTTTTTTCCTATCACGGTTATGACACTTCTATGACGATAATTGTGACAAAAACATGTATCATCGTAGATGTGGTGGGCTCCTACTTCTATGAAAAAAAATCATGATAGAAAATGGGCTTTTCGTCCTGGGCGGGCCGGGGACGTACCTGCATGACATTATTTGCGCCGTCCATGACACAAAAAATCATGGTAGAAGTGAGGGCAAGGAAATTTTCGTGGAGTTTCCGGTTACGATGGGTGGTCGAGGCCAAGCGATGTAGTGTGGTTTGCGCGTTTCTCTCGCGTATGCCTGCTTGATGCAAGAGGCGTGTTGCTATAACTAAACCCGGGCAATTGCACTACTACGTACGATCGATCCCTTCGCTGCTAACTGAACCGAACCGTATCCTTCGATGCTAACTGAACCCGGTAGATCACTGCTACTGCTTACTGAAGCCGATCGAGTCCCCGTGCGAGATGTAGCTAGCTAGCCGGTTGGGCTGCCTCTGGATGAACAATGCCCGTTGCTGCCGCGTGCGCGATATATAGAATGAGTCGAGACGTGGTGAGTCCAACCGGTAGGTTGGTTGTGGACGAACAGTTCCCGGTGGGGGTTGGATGAACAGGACCCCGGCCGTGTGTAGGCGGTTGCCGCTGGATGAACATGACCCTGTGGTAGTACGCGATTGCCGTTGGATGAACATGACCCCGTGGAGGCCGCCACACACCCCAGCCAGTTGGGGGCTGGATGAACATGACCCAGTGGAGGCTGGTAGAACAGTGGCCGGTGGAGGCTAGATGAGCAGTAGCCCGTGAATCAATTGTGCTTGTAGAGGTTCGAGGAGGTCGACGGTGGACGAACAGTAGTAGGTGGATGCTGGAGGAAGTAAACAGGGGATGAACAGTAGCCCATGGAGGGAGGAGGTAGTCGATGGTGGATGAACAGTAGCCCATGGAGTCCGGTTTTGTGGTACGCCGCACCCCTCCCGATGAACTGGACCCCGTTTTGACCGTAGGCGGTCGAACAAAAGTCGGTTTCCTCCGTTTGCGGTAAGCCAGACCCCTCCCGATCAACAGGACCCCCTTTCGACCATAGGAGCTCGAACAGAAGTACATTTCCTCTTTTTTGCAGTATGCTAGACCCCTCCCGATGAACAAGATCCCATTTTGACCGTGGGCGGTCGAACAAACGTCTGTTTCATCCATACTGCCGTACGCTAGACCCCGTTTCGTCTGTTTCGTCCAAGCCGGTTGGCTCCCCTTGAACGGGACGCATTCCAACCCAGTCGGTTACCTCTCGATGAACACGACACTGTTTCTTTATTTCGACCCAGCCGGTTGGCTGCCGATGAACATGACACTGTAGTTGTATGCATTCGAGACCATGCCCGTATGTACATACCAGTCAACGTTCTATGTGTACAGGATTTAGACAGGACTGTGTGAAATGCTACCGATCCTTACTCGGCCACGGATCATTGTGGTAGACAGACCGATCGACCAGTATGTATGTACATGTTTGCGACCACACAAACAACAATACATACGCTTCAACCAGGTGGGCCCAGCTATCAGGGAGGATAAGAGCGCACTCCCTTGCGTGCGAAGATATAGCTGGTGGGTCCCAACTGTCAGGGGGAGGAATCATTTTTTCTCTCGTAATAAGAAGGCACTTCCTTACCTGCGAAGATATAGCTGTCGGGTCCAGCTGCCAGCCTCGCCACATATAGTCCTCTTCTAGTGG
This sequence comes from Secale cereale, assembly GCA_902687465.1. Taxonomy (NCBI): domain Eukaryota; kingdom Viridiplantae; phylum Streptophyta; class Magnoliopsida; order Poales; family Poaceae; genus Secale; species Secale cereale. The sequence continues at coordinate 573,537,729 of LR738713.1, read as the reverse complement.
CTGTCGTTCGTTGACCACTTGAACGACGCCACACCGAGAGCACCAACACGGGGGACGTCAACAAGTCCTAGGAAGGGAACAAACTGGAGCCGGGGATGACACGGCTATGGTTTTCCACACGGAAGTGAGTACGCGGGTTGACTGGTTCGGCTACGGTGTGAGGTTGCCGTCGCCGGAAAATAACAGGGGGTGCGGGTGAGTAAGGGCAAGGACTGGCCATCGGTGGGAGTAGGGTGGGGCGGTGATGCCTGCACGGCAGCACAGGTGGCCACGGGAGGCTAGAGAAGGCAGTACAGCCGGAGCTGTTTTGGGCAGCTGAGCAAGTAGATCAGAGATTGAAGAAGTAGCATGGCAGTTCAATTAACATTCATCAGTCACTGCTGCTAGAATCGTTTGTTGACTAAGTAGACAAAGCGATGTGTACGCGTCAACTTATTAGGCCCACAAGTCAGCCTCCAAATGGGGTGGGTCCCAGCTAGAAGCAGGAGGAATCATTTTTCTCACGCATAATAAGGAGGCACTTCTTGCGTGTGAAGATGTAGCTGCTGGGTCTCAGCTGTCAGGGGGAGGAAACTTTTTTTTGCGTAATAAGGAGGCACTTCCTTGCGTGCGAAGATGTAGCTGGTGGGTCTCGCCTGTCACTAGGAGGAATCATTTTTTCGCGTAATAAGGAGCCACTTGCTTGCGTGCGGCCATTGACCATGTGGATCCCTACTGTCAGCCGCTCCATGTATACCCCTCTTCCGATGACTATCGTTTGTTGACTACGTTGACCACACCGCATCGAGAGCACCAACGCGGTGGACGACAACGAGGCCTAGGAAGGGAACGACCCGGAGCCGGGGAAGACTCGGTAGTGGTTACCCACGCAGTGAGGAGTATGAAACTACTTCATAGTGGATATTATCATAGAGTAGTATCATAGATGATCTTATTTATTGCCATGCATTACACAAATTAGCATTGTATTTAACATGATACAGTATCTACCTATGTGCACAACATTATCATGCATGGACCTTGACCATGCACGTCACCATGTGTCCAGATCTGAGATGCCGCGTGTACTAGATGAACGGCACCGAGTTTGGCCCACATAATGCTACATGGTTGTGGATGAACACTGTCAGGCCCAAGATGCGATTCTATCTCGATCACTAGATAAAACTTGTGATTGAGGCACAACCGCATTTCGAGCGCTTAGCAAGATGGATATCATTACATCGTACCATTACATAAATACATGGGGATACAACAATTCATACAAGTCGTACAATTCACATGAATACAACATCATCAATACAAGACATCCGACTACGGATGCAAACATAAAAACACAATGACATCCATCCCGGTATCCTAGGCTGCCGACCCGGAACCTAACCCAACACTGACAAAGCAGAAGAAGAAAGAACTCCAACACAAGTACATCGCTCTCACGTCAAGTCATCGGAAACCTGTACCTACAACTGGTGTTGTAGTATCTGTGTGCCACGAGGACTCAGCAATCCTATAACCATGGGTATGAAGACTAGCAAAGCTTAATGGGTAAGGAGAGGTTAAGTGGTGAGGTTGCAGCAGCGACTAAGCATATGTATGTTGGCTAACTTACGAGTACAAGAATAAGATGAGCATCTACGCAAACGGTCGCAAACTAGTAATGATCTCTAAAGATCTTGAACTACCTACGAGTCAAACATAACCCCACCGTGTTCTCTTCTCAAAGTGAAAAGAGACAGTCACGGTTACTCACACGGTTCGTGTATTTTATTTCGGATCCTCTGTCAAGTTTTCTACAACCGGACATTAACATGAAGTTCTTCAGATGGTTAAAGAAAGAATTTATGACAAATGGAATAATTCGAGATGATAACATGAAGCTAGAACCACGAATCTTCAAGAGAACGGACAATATTAAGAGGAAAACTCTTCTTCGGTCTTCAAATGGCGACGAGAAAAGCCACCGAAATTATTTATACACTCCGGAAGAATGAAAATAGGAAAGGTTGAACCAAACATGAAAGAATTTGAAAGCGGTCTTGGAGAAGGCACATGACCGAGGGAATCCATTCTTACGACAAACTTTAAAAGAATTTGAGGTCACTCCGGAAAAAATTAGAAGAGTCAGGTAAGATCCTGGGAATAAACCTATGGGTTAGGGCCCACCGAAGAGAAAACACCGCTGGAAAGGATTATTCGAATGAGAAATGATGCACCGGAACGATTAAAAGACTCGAATGAGGTGACAAGCTCGAATAAATTGGAATGCGAACAATTCTCCTGAGATGTCTTCGGAACATCGGGACAATTAAATGGCGAGAGGCGAACGAGTGAGGGGAAACAATTGAGCCGAGGGAAGAGAATATGATGAATACCGACTACTTGAATTGAATACACCGGAGAAGAAAAAAAGGTGAAGAATATCGAACGAGAGGAGAATTCATCGGAGAAGAAAAGAGATGAAGGATGAAGAACTAGACGAGAATTCACCAGTTGAAACAATTGATGAAATAAAGCAAAGACTTCACACGAGTAGGATGGATATTCGATTAAGGACACCGGCTCCGAGAAGGAAAATGGTGGGCGGGTGGGAAAAAGAAAGAAAACTTCGGAAGGGAAAACAACATCGGTTGGAAAGAACCGAGGATTGAAGCAAAAGACGAGGAGGGTCAAATCGACTTGACGAGAGATGCACCAGATGAAAAGAACAGACATCGCAACGATCAGAAAACTAACCGCGTGATCCTAAAAAAATTGAAGGGGAAGAGGAGCAATTCAAAACACCTACGTCAAGATTCCTCACCAAAGCGACGAAGGGGCTGAGGAATAAAAAGAATTCCTACTCTCCGATATAACTAGACTCCAAAAATAGTTTCATTCTAGACTCAACAACGGCCAAACTACGATCAATCAAGGGGGCTCCTATGGCCTGTCGAGGCTCTGATACCAACTTGTCAAGCCCAAGATGCGATTCTATCTCGATCACTAGATAAAACTTGTGATTGAGGCACAACCACATTTCGAGCGCTTAGCAAGATGGATATCATTACATCGTACCATTACATAAATACATGGGGATACAACAATTCATACAAGTCTAACAATTCACATGAATACAACATCATGAATACAAGACATCCGACTACGGATGCAAACATGAAAAAACACAACGACATCCATCCTACTATCCCAGGCTGCCGACCCGAAACCTAACCCAAGACTGACGAAGCAGAAGAAGAAAGAACTCCAACACAAGTACATCGCTCTCACGTCAAGTCGTCGGAAACCTATACCTGCAACTGGTGTTGTAGTATCTGTGAGCCACGAGGACTCAGCAACCCCATAACCATGGGTATCAAGACTAGCAAAGCTTAATATATAAGGAGAGGTTAAGTGGTGAGGTTGCAGCAGCGACTAAGCATATGTATGGTGGCTAACTTACGAGTACAAGAATAATATGAGCATCTACGCAAATGGTCGCAAACTAGTAATGATCCCTAAAGATCCTGAACTACCTACGAGTCAAACATAACCCCACCGTGTTCTCTTCTCAAAGTGAAAAGAGACAGTCACGGTTACTCACACGGTTCATGTATTTTATTTCGGATCCTCTGTCAAGTTTTCTACAACCGGACATTATAAAATTCCAATCTGCCACATAACCGCGGGCACGACTTTTGAAATATTATAACCCTGTAGGGGTGTCCCAACTTAGCCCATCACAAGGTCTCATGATCACCAGAAGTAAAAGTATCACCCCTTATCTTTGGGACAATCCGACCAGACTCCGAATCCCGGTGCACAAGACATTTCGACAATGGTAAAAAAGTCCAGCAAGACCTCCCGGCGTGCCAACACCCTGATAGTAGCCGCGCGTATCTCATCTCAGGCCACAACCGGATGGGCAATTCTAGGGAGCCAGATACCTCGAGTTTCCCCGTGGCGGCCCCTCAGCACCCCCGTTTGGGACCAACACCATCAGCTCTGGCCCCCCTGTATGTAGAAGATTCCTCGGGTAGCGCTAACTCCCTATGCAATTAATTAATTATGTTTTTATTATATTGCAAATTAAAACCAATGTTGGGCCTTGCTGGAGGAGTTTTATTCAAAGACGAACTATCAAGGGGTCCCCATATACCCAACCGTGTTAGGAACGCAAAATCAAGGAACATAACGCCGGTTTATTGGCTCCTAAGGCGGCATGAGTGGAACAAAACACCGAGCAAAAGGCCAAGCCTTCCACCCATTGCCAAGTATATAGGTGTGTTAATAATAATAATATATATTGTGATATTCCAACAAGCCAGTTCCAACATGGAGCAATCTTCATCTTCACGTGCAACTAACAACGCTATAAGAGGGGCTGAGCAAGCGGGTAACATAGCCAAACAACGGTTTGCTGGGATGGTGTCAAAGGTTAGAGGTTTCATGGCAACAAGGAGAGAGGCTGACAACAAATAGATAGGTAGCGCGACATATAACGATAGCATCGAGACAACTAGCATGTCAATGATAGTAAAGGTATCCAAGGTGATGGTCATCTTGCCTGAGATCCTGCAAGGAAGAAGAACGATTCCATGAAGAAGACGAAGAAGAAGCCAGGAAGTCGAACCAAGTGTAGTCGAACGAATCCTCACGATCGCAACAGAATATGAACTAGCGAGAAGAAACACACAACATGGTAAACACACCACTCAAGAACATGACAAGAAGCTCAACCAAGTATGATGCAAGACAATTCTATATGATGCAAAACATGGCAAGGGATGATGCATACAAGAACAACACAACCCAACAAGTTTGAATGAGGCCGGAGACAACATGTAACAAATCCGGTAAGTCCTCATATGTAAATTTCGAAATTGGTCCAGATCTGAACAAACCTTAAGTTCAAGTTGTTAAACAACAAGTTAACATGCACCATGATGATCTACTCGAAATTCTAGTCAAGTTACATGCAAAGTTTGTTTAAATCGGAGCTACGGCCTAGAAGATATGAGCAAAAAAGACAAGCATGGCAATTATACAAGATGCATCCAAACAACAAGTAAACACACTCCAAATAGGTATACAACATGTTAATATGCATCTACATGCAAAAACACACAAGTTCCATATAGGACATGCTCAAAACGGAGCAACGGTTCATCACATACACATGAAACAAGATATGACCACAAGCTGTCCAAAAACAGCAACATGGAACTTAGTTGACATCAAAACAACATGATACAATAACATTTCATAGCAACAAAGGGCATGGCAAGCATGTACATTTCCAGTACTACAAGCATGACCAAAGAGCTACTACCAAACACCACTAGAACATGCTCAAAACATCATGGCAAGATCGCAAAAGATTACAGATTCACAGACTTGGTGAAAATAAACTAGACATGGCAGCAACAACGACAAGTAGGCATGTTTGCAAGCTTGTGCAACTCATCTCAAAGCATATCAAGGCATGTGAATATAGCCAACAACAAGAAGACATGTTTATGAAGCTACTCATGGCAAGAACATGGTCATAGGATGCATAGATCACTAGCAATTCACATGGAAAAATTGAACTTGCTGATAACAGGCTGTCAGAAACATTTTATAGCAACTTGAGAGCATGAAAACAACAAGCTACAGCAAGGCATATGTGCAAAGAAGGGCATGGATGGTTAGAGCATAACATGGACAACATGACATGATCATTTGGCATACCAAAACATCCATGGATTTGAGTGGGGCATCAAGCAAACATGGCATCAGGTTATAACAGTTTCAGACTTACAGTTTTCAACAAGTCTCAGGAAACAACAACAGCGAGTAGGCCACTTTACAAGCTTGTTGCAAACACCACAAGGCATATCATGAAAAGTGGATTGCACCACAGCAAATATGACATGATTGTGCTTCTAAAACATATTGACATGTTGCTCAAACAAAAATCACACATAAAGATACAAAAATGACAAATCAGCATCTCATAACAAGTTTCTGCACTTAACAGCAAAATGCACTTTTGCAATAGAGATTAACATGGCAATATGGCTCCTAACATGAATGCTACAGCAACCATCATGTAGAGCACTCCACAATGAACATTTTGACATATCATACACTCCATTTGGACCAACATGCACAAAGATACAACCTCACAAACATGCTAACATAACAACAATTATCAGCAGTTTATAACATTTAGCACTTTTGCAATGATGATTAGGGCATCAAGATGAACTCAAACAAGCATGCCAGAGTACAACAATATGAAGAGCATCACGAGATGAACATTTTGACATATCATATGCACAAATTGGACCAACGAGCACCAAGATATCACCATGCAAACATGCATACAAATTAGGGTTTTCTGGGGACTTTGTGAAAAAAAGGACCTCGGGG
>LR738713.1:573472459-573530167 GCA_902687465.1 Secale cereale | reverse complement strand
GGGGGTGGTGAATCTGGACCCTCCGATCGGATTGGACGGCTCCGGACACAAGGGGGTTTAGGTTGGGCCTAGTGGGTGGTTTAGTGGGCTGTGAAGAAGGCCTCAGGCTGCGGGGAGAGAAGAGAGAGGGAGGCCCGATGATGATTTCGGAGACCGAAACGTCCGACGTTTAACCGGTGATGGTGCCACTATACAATTAACGGTTGGGCTATCAAACGACCTCCGAATGCGACGAAATTTGGCAGGCGGTCTGTCTACACTATAATAAGACCACACGCCAAGTTTCATCCCAATCGGAGAACATTTTCCGGCCACTTATAAAATAAATATTCGGAGATGCCGCGGGCGCGTGTGAGTGTGTCTGGGCTCAGAACGGACAATGGAAAGGACGGGCGGACTCGGACGGATGCAAGTTTTGAAAACATGCTCATGACAATGCACATGATGACATGGCAAAATGCAACATGCAAGCAGGTGACATGGCAACGACGACGAATAACTGGCTGACACCTGGCGCATCGGTCTCGGGGCGTCACAAACACACTTGGAGAGTACTCAGTTTTCATCGGGGACAGCTACCGCATAGTGAAAATGATGCCACCTTCCATGCACAACGCCGTCGGCCTGCCGTTCATGAAGAACGGGTGCATTTTTATTGCGCACCGATGGATTCATATCTTGAATGCCCCTATCCCTGATCTATGCCACTTCACTTTGGATGAGTCTCCATCGTGGGGAGCCACTCTAAAGAGCTGCGATGATATGGATTCCCATTGCTCGCCATTATGGATTGTGCCATCTATGAAGAACACGTGGGACTGGAACTACGAGAAGGACATGTACCCAGGGATGTACGAACCTAAGTAATATGTAGCACAGTAATTGAACTAGCCAGACACAAATAGTATGAACCCGTGTGGCATGTTGTCATTTCTCATTTACTACTCATACCACTAAATGTTATGTGCAATGCATGGTGATATTATGATGTAGTACGCGTCGATGGCGTCTTCGGGTGTTAATTATGCCATGGAGGTTCCTCTTGGTCAATGTGTAAATCTATATGTATAGAATTTCATGGACGGAGGGAGTAGTGCACATGCCAAGTTATCTAGGCTGCCGTGTTTCACACTCCTCCATCGTAAGAGTGGAGACAATAGCTTTCATCAAAACTAAAAAATGAATAGTATAAAAGAGTAGTGACACTATATCACCTGGTTACCTTGCTCGTCCTCGACATCGAAAATAATACTTTCATTCACCGACATGTGGGACGTCGACCATCCTTGTCCACTTGCCATCACTACAAAAAAAGACACATCCATGACATTATGGGCTGAATGATTTTTTTTCCTGTCATGCTTATGACACTTCTATGACGATAATTGTGACAAAACTACGTATCATCATCGATGTGGTGGCCTCATACTTCTATGACAAAAAATCATGACAGAAAATGGGTTTTTCATCCTGGGCGGGCCGGGGACGCAACTGCATGACATTCTTTGGGTCGTCCATGACGAAAAAAAATCGTGGTAGAAGCGAGGGCGAGGAAAATTTCGGGGAGTTCCCGGTTATGGTGGGTGGTCATGGCCAACCGATGCACGGAGGTTTGCGCGTTTCTCTTGTACACGTCGCGTGTATGTGCAAGGCGTTGGGCTTTAACTGAACCCGAGCAAGGCGTCCGCTTACTGAACCCGAGCGATTGCAGTATCTACGTTACTGAACCCGAGCGATTGCACTAGCTACATTACTGAATCCGAGCGATCGATCCCTTGGTTGTTCACTAAACCCGAGCGATTCCTTCGCTACTGCTGCTAAGTGAAGCCGATCGAACCTACCTCCTGATTAACAGTAACCGTTATCGGGGTGTAGGATGAACAGTTCCCGGTGGGGGTAGGATGAACAGGACCCCGTGGTAATACGTAGAGGTTGTTGCCGCTAGATGAACAGGGCCCCGATCAGGAGGCCGCCACACGCCCAGGCCAGTTGGGGTGGATGAACATGACCCCATGGAGGGCTAGTTGAACAGTGGCCGGTGGAGGTTGGATGAATAGGACCCCGTGGAGGGCTGGTTGAACAGTAGCCGGTGGAGGCTGGATGAACAGTAGCTGGTGGAGGCAGGAGGAAGACGTGGTGGATAAGCAGTAGCTATAGGTGGACGCTGGAGGAGGTCGACGGTGGATGAACAGTAGCCCGTGGAGTCCTGTTTTGCGGTACGAAACACCCCTCCTGATGAACATGACCCCGTTTTGACCATAGACGGTTGAAGAGAAGTCAGTTTCCTCTGTTTTGCGGTACACTAGACCCCTCCCGATCAATAGGACCCCGTTTCGACCATAGGAGCTCGAACAGAAGTCTGTTTCCTCCGTTTAGCGATATGACTGACCCCTCCTAAAGAACATGATCCCGTTTTGACCTTGGCCAGTCGAACATAAGGCCGTTTCCTCCGTTCTGCGGTACGCCGGGACCCGTTTCGGATGTTCCTTCCAAGCCGGTCGGCTCCCGATGAACACGACGCAGTTTCTCCATTCCGACCCAGCCGGTTGGCTGCCGATGAACATGACGCTGTTCACGAGCCCTGGTCGTACGTATGCGCGAGTAGGCGTTCAAGACCCCGCCCGTATGTACGTGCGTGGCCATATTTTTTGGCATGTGCATGTACGTACATTTACACGGTTTAGACTGAACTGCCCGAACTTCTACGTCGGGGGCTCTACTACTACACGTGTCGCTGCTTGCCCGGCCACGGTTCATCGTTGCAGAGAGACCGATCGACCAGTATGTACGTACATGTTCGCGACCTGACAGACAATGTTACATACGCTTAGATCGGGTGAGTCCCAGATGTCAGAGAGGATAAGGAGGCACTTCCTTGCATGCAAAGATATAGCTGGTGGGTCCCAGCTGTCAGGGGGAAGAATCATTGTTTGCTCATAATGTGGACGCACTTCCTTGCGTGCGAAGATGTAGTTGATGGGTCCCAGCTGTAGGGGGGAACCATTTTTTTTTTGCAAAATAAGGTGAAAGGATCGATATGGTTGACTAAAGGGGGGGGGTGAATAGGCAACTAACAATTTTTAGCTTTTATTTACCAAATTAAACTTAGCATCAAAATAGGTTGTCAAGATATGCAACTAGGTGGGCAACCTATATGATGCAACAATAAGAAGCACACAAGCAAGGAAGGGATACAACACAACAAAAGCTTGCACAAGTAAAGGTTACAGATGACCACGTGTCGGTGTATTTGGATCGACACCTATGGGATCACAAGAATCCCTACTACGGTTGCGGGGCGCGGGGTTGAGAGAAGAGCAGATCTAATAGTCAGGACACGGTTCCTTTACCCAGGTTCGGGCCGCAAAGATGCGTAAAACCCTACTCCTGCTTTGGTGGATTATATGTTTGCGTTCTTCAGCTAGTGAGGAGCTCCAACAGAGTCGTGAGGAGTTCTAAAAAGCCGAATCCTCCTCCTGGTCGCCTCGGGCCTCCTTTTATAGGAAAAAAGGGTCACCACAGTGGCACACAGGAGGTGGTAAGGGTACAGTGATGCGAGGTTATCCCTCGCATTACATGACAAGGTGCATTTAATGCGCTTAGCTTAGGTGTCCTTGCTTTATTGGGGACGAGGGGAGATGCTTGTCCGTCGCCGCTCCTCCTCGTGTTGACACGCGCTCTGGCCAGCGGTGCCTGAGGTTCCATGTAGGCAGACAGGCAGCTAAGCTGGTGCAACGGCGGGTCTCCACGAAGATCTGTGGGTTGCCACGCAGGAGCTTGTCCAGCTGGTCGGGTCGGCAGCTGCGTGGGTCGGTGGAAACCCGGTTGGTGCGGGCCTGACGGTGGCCCTGCGGGTGTCCTCGGCAAGGGCCTTGCCGGGGCTCCGGCAAGGGTCCTGCCATGGCGCCTGCTGTCATCCTCGGCAAGGTGCTTGCTGGGGGCCTTGTAGTCCTCCTTGGCTGGGATCCTGCCAAGGGTCGTCGTCTTCATAACTTGTATCTTATCTTGGATGTCTTCACAAAGATCTGCATGCCACCACGGGGATATCTCCCGAATCCTGGCCCCATGGGGGCGGTAAACTCAAGGGTGATCCGCTCCGTAGGCGTGGGGCGAGCTGCCGCGGCAAGGGTCTTGCCGGGGCTGCCAGAGCTGGCCCCGGCAAGGATATTGCCGGCGAGAGCCGCTTCGTCCCTTTGCTCTTTGTGGTTTTGTTCTTGGCGTTGTTCCAGTCTCCATCAAGCTTCGGTCTTGCCCTGGCTCACCTCCCTCGCCATGCTTGGTGTGGTGGCGCCCGTGGCTCAGACTGCCCGTGCACAGTCATAGGGGTAGAAAAAGTGTACCCCTTTTTTGTACACCGACAGGAGCCCCCGGGCCCGGGCCACACATAAGCGCGACACGTTGTTGGGCCAGGCCCAGAACGGTGCGCGGGCATGCGGGGCGGTTTTCACCGAGGTAAAAATGTCCGCGCGCTGCGCCTCCCACGACCCGCGCTCGCAGCGCAGGGTGGAGGGGCGTGCGTGACGTGGGCGGCATGCGTGGGGCAGTTTTCGCAGGCATGCGTCACGTCGCAGTAAATGCGAAAGGAGGCGGCCCGCGTCTTCCCCGTAAACGGGGGGAGGGGTGGAGGCGCGGCCCGCTTACTGGATGGGGCCGAGGAGCGGTCGTCTAGGCGTCCACTCCCCACGATCACAGGGTGGGAAGAGGTCGCCTCACCCATCCTTTCGGTCCTGCACGTTCGCCACGTGCCTCCCATGCGTTTGAGGTGGTGAGCGGTGGAGGCGGGAAACCGAGCCGTCGCTGGTTGGGGCGGCGGGTCGGTTCCGCCCCCCGCCTTCTGCGTCTTGATTGGCCGAGCGGGGCAGTCGAGCTCCAGCCCCGCCCCTTTATAAAGGGCGGAGGGAAGGGATGGCGCCCTGCACTCCTCCATCTTCTTTCTCCTTCAGGTTCTGCTCCTCTCTTCTGTCCACCATGAAGAGAGAAAATCTCGGCTCCTCAACGGTGGCGGCGAGGGTCGCTGCTCGACAACGCGTCCCCCCTTCTCCTGCACCTGCAGTGGCCGAACCAGCCACGAGGGGAAGAGGGAGGGGGCGGGGCCGTGGGCGAGGCCGGGGCGCTCGGGGAAGAGGAGGACGGGGCGGCCCGCCAGCCTCGCCCCCGCTAGCAGCTCCTCCTCCAATGGAAGTCATATTGGACATGACCCTTGTGAGTTCTTCGTTAGGATGCGGGGGGAGCTGCGCCGTCGTCTTCGTCTCCCGACCCCATTTGCGTGGGAGATGGAGGTGGATCCGCCGGAGTCGCTGCGGCTGCACATGAGGGGCTGCGGGATCAGTGGCACGCGGGCCCGCGTCAACTTCCCTGACCCTCATGTGATGTATCTTCGCCAAGGATGGAAGAGGTTCGCTCGCATCCATAGCCTGACGGATGGGCTCACCCTCCACTTCAAGTTGATGGAGGACAGCCACCTCTCCGTCAAGGTCTTCGGGCACCTCGGGACTCGCACGAGGTGCTGCGTGGAGAGCTCCTCCGATGACGAAGACTCCTCCTCGAACGAGGGTGACGAGGAGGACAACGACAGCGACGACGAGGGCGGTGGACGGCAGGATGACGGGTCCGACTAGGTGTCGGGCTCCGCTCCTGGTGGCACCGGCGACCCCATCATCCGCGTCGCTGGCTCCTTGAACTTCTCGGGGCCTTCTCCTTGGCGGCTGGCGTAGGGAGGCTGCGGAAGAGGAAGAGGAATAAGGCGGGCGGTAAGGTCGTCATGTCGGAGTACGCGGGCACCGACGCCTTCGACGCATACTGCCTGCCGCCTCGTCTTCGAGCCCTGCCTCCGGTGCCGTCATCACCGTCCAGCCCTTGGGAGGCCGCCGAGATGCCTTCTCGGTGTCTTCTGCCACCCATAGCTCGCCTAGGTGCCCTTTTTGCGCTTCTCGCCCCCTTGACCAGCCTCCTGAGGAGAGGGACAAGAAAGGCATTACGGGCATCTTATCTCTTTTTAGTCTGTAAGCCTTCGGGCATCTGTTAAGTTTAAAACTTGTAATCCCCTTATTCATGTTTTTCATTCCCTATAGACTGTACCTGAATGGAATTTATTTAATGAAAAAGGAATGCTTGCCGGGTCATTTGTTCGTAGGTAAAAACCCACAATAGGGAATAAATCACTGATATCTTTAAGATAAACATTTTTTTGCCCGGCAACAGGCCCTGCCATTTCCCTACTTCGCTCGACCTTTCTCACGCCCTTGGTGGAGGCAGGGATGAAGTGGGCTCAGGCTCCTCGTTTCATCCTTCTGCTGCCGCGACTACGACCAAACTTAGTCCCAGGAACGAGCCCTAGGGCCTAGAGTTATGGGAGCACGGTAGCTTAAGGAAAAGAACGAGGTTTCACATACCTCAGTCCATAATGGAATGCATGAAAAGGGATAAAGAACTTATCTGAAGTTGCAGCCCCGGGCAACCCTGGTCAGCCGTGGGCGAATTCTTGCCCTTGCAGCCTCCGGCAACACTGGCTTGCCGGGGCCTAGGCGCTGGTCTGTTCTTCTTTCCTTCCCTCAAGTGGCTTCGGCAAGGATGTCTGCGCGTCCTGTGAACCAAAGAATACAGAGGAAAGACAAAGACTCGACCTCTAAGCTAGGGGTTAGCCGCCGCTAAGCACTATCAACCCTAACCAAGGACGGGACTCGACTCAGCATGCATGCTATAACTTAGGGCGCCAGCGCTTCATTTATTTATGCTCAGGGTCTGCGCCTGGCTTTGTACAAAGGGTTACATGCCTTGCCGGCAAGGCTTGTACAAAAGGGATGCTTGCCGGGGGGACAGAAAGCCTTGCGAAGATGCTCGATGTTCCAGGAATTACTCACCGGAACGGCATCCTCGGTCTCAAGGCGGACAGTGCCAGGCCTGGTGACTCGTATTACCCGATAAGGGCCTTCCCACTTCGGCGTCAACTTGTTCATATTCCTGGCCGATTGAACACGCCGGAGAACAAGGTCGCCTTCCTCAATGCTTCGGGCACGGACCTTGCGGTTATGGTAGCGGCACAAGGCTTGCTGGTAGCGTGCTGCTCTCACAGCCGCCCGAAGACGATCTTCCTCAAGGAGCATTGCGTTGTCTTGTCGCAGTTGCTCTTGCTCAAGCTCATCATAAGGGAGCACTCGAGGTGACCCGTATATGAGTTCTGTGGGGAGAACTGCTTCTGCCCCGTATATCAGGGCAAAGGGCGTCTGGCCGGTGGCTCGATTTGGCGTCATTCTGATCGACCAAAGAACCGTCGGCAATTCATCAATCCAGCGCCTCCCGCTCTTGTGCAGCCTGTCAAAGGTCTTTGTCCTTAGTCCTCGCAGCACTTCAGTATTTGCCCTCTCAGCTTGATCATTGCTTCGGGGGTGAGCAACGGAAGCGAAACAGACCTTGCTGCCGAGGTCTTGGGTATATTGCATGAAGGTGCGGCTTGTAAACTGTGTGCCGTTGTCGGTGATGATCCTGTTGGGTACACCAAAATGGCACACTAGTCCCTTGAAGAACTTGATGGCTGACTGAGCTGTGACCTTCCTTACTGCCTCCACCTCTGGCCACTTTGTGAACTTGTCGATTGCAACGTACAAGTACTCAAAGCCCCCGACGGTGCGGGGGATAGGGCCCAGTATGTCGAGCCCCCAGACCGAGAAGGGCCAGGAGAGAGGAATGGTTTGAAGGGCTTGAGCTGGTTGATGAAGTTTCTTTGAATGGAACTGGCACGTTTCACACCTGGTGACCAGTGCCGTCGCATCCTGGAGGGCAGTGGGCCAGAAGAAGCCTTGCCGGAATGCCTTGCCGGCAAGGGCTCTTGACCCTATGTGGGATCCACATATGCCTCCATGTATCTCTGCCAACAGCTCCAGTCCTTCCTCTCGAGGGATGCACTTCAATTTCACACCGTTCGGTCTCCTTCTGTACAGGACGTCATCGACGAACTGGTACATGGCAGACCGACGGGCTACTTTTGTAATGCCTCGGATGTAACACTTTCCCTATATGGCAATATATAAACTTTGGCCTCATCAGTTCCATTCCGGGTTCTTTGTCTTTTCGGGTTTGTCGTTTTGTCGCGTGCGTGTGTGCATTTCATTGTGTCATGTTGTCATGTGCATTGCATTGCATTTGTGTTGTCACTTGCATCCGATCCCACTCGTCTCTTCCCATTGTCCGTTTTGAGTTCCGACGATTTCACACGTGTCCGTGGCATCCCCGAGTCCTTCTTTCGTGTTTGGCCGTGTAACGTTTCCGGATTGGCGTGAGAATTGTCGTGCGATGTTGTTTTGATACGTGTAACCCGCCTGTCAAGTTTCGTCGCGTTTGGAGTTTGTTTGGTACTCCAACGGGCAACCTAGTGGGCTAAAAGTACGTGCTCTTTGACGCCCAAGACCCCCTCCACAACAGCCCACCAACCCAGCACAACCCTTCCCATCATCTTGGCCGATGAATTGTGATCGCGTGGCCGAAAACCGCTCCCCATTTGGAGTTTCCTAGCTCCTTGTGCCTATAAAAACGTCCACCCCTCCATTTTTCTCGTCCAAACCCTAGCCTCCTCCTAGCTCCAGCCGCTGCCTCGTTTTCCGTGCCGGGCGGAGGTGTCGTCCGCGCCAGACACAACAGCCGCCGCCGCTGCCGCGCGGGCCCACATGCCCTGCGCAGGCCCACCGCCGCCGTCGTTCGGGCCAGATCGCCCCGCGCGCCCCTACACCCGTTCTCCTCTGTAGCCGGCCGTCGCCGCCGCGCCGTCGGGCGCCGCCGCCGGCTGCAGTGCTCTGCCGCCGCGCCACCAGAGCTCTCCACTGTCGGCCCTTGCCATTTCGCCGCCGGCCTCGCCCAGCTCTTCCGCCGCCCCAAGCCGAGGCTCTTCCGCCGCCGCGCGCCACGGGCTCGCCACCCCGCCGCCGGCCCTCACCGACCTCGCCGCCGGCCGCGGGCGTCGTCCCGCCGGCCGGGATCGAGCGAGCAACTGCCGCCGGCCTCGATCCAGATCGGATCGGCCCGATCCAGCGCCCGGGTCTGGAAACCCTAACGGGCGCGCCCGCGGACCCGTGACCCGGCGCCTGTTGACCGTTGACCCGCAACTGCTTCGCCCGCGGACCCGTTTGACCGTTCCAGTGAGAGCTGGAAGCCGAGACCGAGTACGAGGACGAGGTTACCACCGAGGTTGAGAACGAGGAGCCCTGTTACGATCCCATCGACGACTCGACAGGCAAGATGACCTGACCCATATATCATTACTATCTTTGCCTATAGCTTGAATTCTCCCTCTTTAGCTTATTGCCTCGATGCCCATGTTTTCCTGTCAGCCTCCTATTGTAACCATGAATCTGTCTAACCCCCCTACCTATGCAAACCTTTGATTGGCTACGTAGGCTTCGCTCAGCCCCTCTTATAGCATTGCTAGTTGCAGGAGAAGATTTGAAGATTCTTGCTTCATGTTGAAGCTTGTTGGGATATCACACTATATAAACTCTTTAATGAAATCATCTATATATTGGTAATGGGTGGAAGGCTAAGCCTCTTGCTTGGTGATTTGTTCCACTCATGCCACCCTAGGAACCGTATAAACCGGTGTTATGTTCCTTGATTATGCGTTCCTCACACGGTTGGGGTTATGGGACCCCCTTGATAAACCGCTTAGCACTAAGGTTTTTCCAGCAAGTCCCAACATTGGTACTCCATTCGCCTAACAACTAAAACTTGCCGAGGGAGTAATTAACCCGAGGATTAATTAATCAACCCCCCTGGGCCAGTGCTCGATTTGAGTGTTGGTCCAAACTAGAGCCACTTGCGGTGCCACCCAGTTCGCTGGGGTCTTCAGTATCTGTACGTAGCGCTCATCCGGTCGTGGCCTGAGATGAGATACGCGCGGCTACTATCAGGGTGTCGGCACGCCGGGAGGATTTGCTGGATTAGTCTTACCTTAGTCGGAGTATCTTGAGCACGGGATTCCGAGGATACTCGGGCCTTCCCAACTTGGAGTTGCGACTCCGCGGATCGTGGGCTTGTAATGGGCCAAGTTGGAACACCCCTGCAGGGTTTTGAACTTTCAAAAGCCATGCCCGCGGTTATGTGGCAGACGGGAATTTGTTAATATCCGGTTGTAGAAAACTTGACACCATGTTCAGAACACACTACCAGCGTGAGTACCGTGACGGTCATTTTCCGAAAGGGGTTCGGGAAGTGAACATGGTGGGGTTATGATTGCCGTGCTTAGTTTGGATCACTTCATGATCATCTTGTCGCTCGTGGCACTTCTCTTGTCGCTCTTATTTACGTAAGCTAGTGCTAGTGCAGCTGCAGCCTTTTATTCTTTCTTCAGCGTTGTTCCACACCCAAGGCTTAGATAGTTCTGCTACCCGGGAACGGGATTGCTGAGTCCTCTGTGGCTCACAGTTTCTACACCACACCAGATGCAGGTACCATGGTGAGCTACTCAGGTGACGGGACAGAGCTATACTGGGAGTACGATGAGGAACGTAGCCGTTACTATGTGCACTATCCCGATGATCAGTAGTGGTTTCTACTAGGGGCGATTCGAACCTGTGGCTTATGTATTTTGGTATCTTTCATTTGGATCTTCACCCGTAGTCGGGTTGTGATGTTATTTGAATGATGTTTGGCTATGTAATGAATTGTGTGACGTGGCGAGTGAAAGCCAACTATCTCTTTTGCTTTTCATCCCCATTTTTACATGAGATGTGCAAAGATACCAAACTTGAGATCATTCCAGAATGGGCTTATACCTTTAAGTCGTGCCTCGACACGTAGGAGGTATAGTCCCATCCTAGGCATTACAAGTTGGTATCAGAGCCTTCTCCGACCTAGAAGCCCCCACTGATTGATCGAATCGTTGACCGTTGAGTCTAGGCACACACTTAAAATGTTTTGAGTCCTATATATATATCGGAGAGTAGGATTTCTTTTGCTCCTCATCTCTTTTCACTCTGGTGAGGACTCCTGACGATTACTCTTGCCTCTTCTACTCTCAAAATTGCACCAATATTTTTTTTAGGAATCTCGCGAGTATTGTTTGGATTGTTCCGATGTCTTTGTGACGAGAACATTGTTCTCGATGCCTCCTGTCATTTAGGGGTTGTGGCAGTGTCCCGGGGAGTTGAGCTCCGAGGTGTTGTCGTCACAAACATATCGCAGCAGTTCTGGAATACTTAAGACGGCCGACATCGAAAACTCTCTTATGCGGTTAGTGGCAAGATAACCCCGACATCACCCAGTACTGGGGATGTAGTTCGGGAGTATAGCCATAGCTTGTATAGTAGATGCGTTTCGAAGGTCCGAGGTAGATGGTTTCCGGAAATAACTGGTTATGTGTTGAAGGATGGATACAGCTGGATGTAGGATTAGAGTTGAGTGCGCGATGCTTCCCCTCTATCCCCAACACCTGATTGCATAACTGGAAACTTTCGGAAATTAATAGGTGGGTTCATCTAGTAGCTCATAGGCATTCTTCTAACGAATGCATGATATGGAGTTCGGGGTTCTACATTGAGTGAAGTAGTTTTATGGTCGTTGTTCCGATCGGGAGTTGCATCTTAAAGGGTCCTTGGCTATGCTGATCTGGGGATTGCAAAACCCTTTTGTAACACGTCCATAAGCTTTCAGCACGAATATGTCGAACGAAGCTTCTATCTTGTATTTGTTCTATCTGCACCTTGTTGTTTTATTTACCTTTTGTCTCCCAAGTGGCTTCTCGTGAAGATTGTTGTTACTATTAAACTGAGAATTTCATTCGTTCCTCTTGTTCGAATGATTCTTGTGAAGACTATGTTGCAATTTCTAGTCGTTGATTCAGCTTGTATCTTCTTTCAATAAAATGGCTAATAGTGGTCATCTCTTTCAGGATGGCTCCTAAATGGGTTCCCAACGCTAACCCAGAGGGTGAAGAGGTTCCTGATCGTCCTCCTTCCCCTCCTCCTCCGTCTGAGGCCTGGAGAGCAATAATGCAAGCTACGAACTAGAACACCCAGATGCTTTTGCAAATGATGCAGAATATTCAAGCAAATCAAGCAAAGCAGGGTGCTCATGGGAACCAAGGCAATTTGTTCAACCAACCTCATTTTGCTACGCTCAACCAGTTCTTGGCAAATCAACCAAAGGCATTCAGTTATTGCATGGACCCTCTAGATGCTGAAGACTGGATAACGGATATCAAGAAGCATTTCGAGTGCAGTAACGTCAGGCCCGAGGACTATGTGAAGTTTGCAGCCTTCCAACTCAAGGACCAAGCAGCTGATTGGTGGTAGCAGTACAAAGACTCCAGAGCAGGGCGTGTAATCTCCTGGGATGACTTCTGCAAGGACTTACGTTCTCACCACATTCCAACAAGTGTCATCGAGGGTATCCGTGAGCAATTCCGCAACCTAAAGCAAGGCTCAATGTCTGTCTACCAATATAATGTGTTCCAGAACCTTGCCCGCTATGCCAAGCAAGACATCCCAGATGCCAAGAGCAAGATCTATCAGTTTCGCGGTGGTGTGTAGGATGAACTCCAACTAGCTCTCACCTTGTTCGAGCCTGATGAGTTTAATCAATTCAATAATATGGCACTTAAGCAAGAGGCAGCCCAGCTCAAGATGGAAGCGTCCAAAAAGAGGATCAGAGACGCTGTTCACTCCTCCTCTTCTTCTCAAGTGGTCGCAAAGCAGCAGAAGTTTTGGCTTCCACCTCCTCCAGTGATCCGAGCTCCCAACAACAACAACAAGAATTATGGTGGCCGCGCTTTCTCCCACCCACCCAACCCAAGCAACCAGTCAAAGAATCATTTTCAAGCTTCCAAGTCAAGTGCTCCTCACTACCGGCCTCTCTCAGAAGTGATTTGCAACAAGTGTGGCCAGAAGGGTCATTATGCTAACAAGTGCCCCAACCCAAGGCGCCTTCCGCCTCCTCCACCTGTCAGCACTGCTATTGTCAAGCACAATCCCAAGGTTGCAAGAGTGAATCTGATGAATGCAGCTCAAGCAGAGAATTCTTCAGATGTGATACTTGGTAATCTTCCAGTTAACTCTATACCTGCTAAAGTATTGTTTGATTCGGGTGCATCGCTTTCTTTCATTTCAAGACCATTTGTTGCTAAGCATGAATTGGTTTCGGAGAGCATTCCTAGACCTTTGAAGATTATTTCTCCGGGATTGCAAATGACTTCCAACTCAGTTGTTCCGAATGTATCTATTCGCATGGGTGATTACCGCTTTCTGGCTTCTCCGGTTATTCTCGGCAACTCTGACATTGATCTTATCCTCGGGATGGATTGGCTTTCTCAGCATGATGCTCACATTGATTGTGCAAATAAGGAAGTCAAGATTACTCAGTCCAATGAAGACGTGATTATCTTCGCCTCTCGAGATAACACAATCAGGCTATTCTCTCTCAATGACAAGGGCGAGATTAATGCCATCTCTCAAATTCCGGTGGTCAATGAATACGAAGAAGTTTTTCCTGAAGAGCTTCCAGGCATGCCTCCGCATCGTCAAGTTGAATTTGTCATTGAACTCGAGCCAGGTACCGAGCCAGCATGCCGGCGTCCGTACAAGCTCTCCCCTGAAGAGTTGAAGGAGTTGAAGAAACAGCTTGATGAACAAGAGCATATGGGTCTGATCAGGCCTAGCACGTCTCCCTGGGGTTGTGGTGTCTTATTTGTCAAGAAGAAGGATGGCACGGAGCGCCTTTGCGTTGATTACCGGCCATTGAACAAGAAGACAATAAAGAACAAGTATCCGCTCCCCAACATCAATGAATTGTTCGAGCAGCTCAAAGGAGCAAAAGTGTTCTCAAAGCTCGATCTCTGAATGGGTTATCACCAAATTCGCATTCGTGAAGAAGATATCCACAAGACTGCCTTCAGAACGAGTTACGGCTCCTATGAATATACAGTCATGTCATTTGGCCTCGCTAATGCTCCACCTACCTTCTCGAGAATGATGCACTACATTTTCAACCCCTACACCGACGAATTTGTGCTTGTGTATCTGGATGACATCTTGGTTTTCTCCAAGAATGAAGAGGGTCACGAAAAGCACCTACGTCTGGTTCTCGACAGACTCCGTGAACATAAGTTCTATGCAAAGTTCTCCAAGTGCGAATTCTGGCTCGATAAGGTCTTGTATCTGGGCCATGTCATCTCCGCTGACGGTATTGCTGTGAACCCCGAGAGAGTTGAAGCGATTGTCAACTGGGAACCACCTCAGAACGTCAAGCAACTCCGAAGCTTTCTTGGTCTTGCTAGCTATTGCAGAAGGTTCGTTGAGAACTTCTCCAAGATTGCCAAGCCTCTCTCCAACTTGCTGCAGAAGAATGTCAAGTACAACTGGTCCCCGGATTGTGATGTGGCATTCAAAACTCTCAAAGAAAAGCTCATCTCTGCTCCAGTTCTTACCCCTCCAGATGAGTCCAAGCCCTACGAAGTTTTCTGTGATGCTTCTCTTCAAGGACTTGGTGGTGTGCTAATGCAGGACAAGAAAATTGTGGCATACACCTCTCGTCAATTGAAGCCAAGTGAGAAGAACTACCCCACACATGATCTTGAGCTAGCAGCTGTGGTTCACGCCTTGATCACGTGGAGACACCTTCTGTTGGGCAGAAAAGTCGACATCTTCACCGATCACAAGAGCTTGAAGTACGTCTTCACACAGCCGAACCTGAACCTTTGCCAGACTCGTTGGGTTGAGATGATCCAAGAGTATGATCCAAGCATCGAATACACACCTGGCAAGGCCAATGTCATTGCAGATGCCTTGAGCAGAAATGCATATTGCAACAGTCTCCTTATCAAGCCGTTTCAGCCTGAGCTTTGTGAAGCATTCAAGAAGCTCAACCTCCAAGTTGTTCCGCAAGGCTTTCTTGCAAATCTTCAAGTTGCTCCTACCTTGGAAGATCAGATCCGTGAGGCCCAACTCAGTGATGCTATGGTGCAAAAAGTGAAACATGCTATTGCAAAGGGTAGTCCCAAATACAAGTGCTATCGCGTTGATGAGAGAGATACCTTGTTCTTTGAGGACAGACTTGTGGTTCCCAAGGGTGATCTCAGGAAGCTCATAATGAACGAAGCACATGACTCCCTCCTCTCTATTCATCCTGCAAGTTCTAAGATGTACCAAGACCTCAAGCAATCTTACTGGTGGACTCGCATGAAAAGGGAGATTGCCCAATTCGTGAATGAATGTGATGTCTGCAGGAGAGTGAAGGCAGAGCATCAATGTCCAGCCGGTCTTCTCCAACCTCTTCCTATTTCCGAGTGGAAATTCGACCACATTGAAATGGATTTCGTCACCGGGTTTCCCAAGTCCAAGAAAGGGAATGATTCTATCTTTGTGGTGTTTGACAAGCTTACCAAGGTAGCTCACTTCCTTCCAGTCAAAGAATCCGTCAATGCAGCTCAGCTGGCAGAGTTGTACACTTCCAGAATTGTGTCCCTACATGGCATTCCTCAAGTTATCTCCTCAGACCGTGGAAGTTTGTTCACATCCAAGTTCTGGGACTCCTATCAGTCTGTCATGGGCACTAAGATCTGTTTTAGCACTGCATTTCACCCTCAGACTAGTGGTCAAGTCGAGAGAGTGAATCAGATTCTAGAAGACATGCTCAGAGCTTGTGTCATCTCTTTTGGCATGAAGTGGGAAGATTGCCTTCCGTTTGCCGAGTTCTCTTACAACAACAGTTTCCAAGCAAGTGCCGGCAAAGCTCCGTTTGAAATCCTCTATGGCAGAAAGTGCCGTACCTCTCTCAACTGGTCCGAGACTGGTGAACGTCAACTTCTTGGCAATGCTCAGAAGCCGAAGAAATGTGCAAAGTCATACGTGAGAATCTCAAGGCCGCTCAGTCGCGTCAGAAGAGCTACTATGACGGCAAGCATCGTGATTTGGCCTTCAACATTGGGGATCATGTCTATCTCCGTGTTTCTCCTATGACAGGCACCCAAAGATTCGGTATCAAATGAAAGATTGCTCCTAGATACGTGGGCCCTTTCAAGATCCTTGGCAAAAGAGGCGATCTAGGCTATCAACTTGAGCTCCCTTCCAACTTCGCTAATGTTCATGATGTGTTTCACGTGTCTCAACTCCGCAAGTGCTTCAAGACACCTGAACGCACCATTCCGTTCGAGGAGATTGATCTTCAACAAGACTTGTCTTACCGAGAGCACCTCGTTGCTATTCTCAAAGAAACCGAGCGCAAGACCCGCAACAAGTCAATCAAGTTCTTGAAAGTTAAGTGGTCACACCATACCGACCGAGAAGCTACGTGGGAACGAGAAGATCACCTTCGTTCCGAGTACCCTTCCTTCTTCCAGTCCTAGATCTCGGGACGAGATCTTTTCGTAGTAGAGGAGAGTTTGTAATGCCCCGGATGTAACACTTTCCCTATATGGCAATATATAATATTTGGCCTCATCAGTTCCATTCCGGGTTCTTCGTCTTTTCGGGTTCTTCGTTTTGTCGCGTGCGTGTGTGCATTTCATTGTGTCATGTTGTCATGTGCATTGCATTGCATTTGTGTTGTCACTTGCATCCGGTCCCACTCGTCTCTTCCCTTTGTCCGTTTCGAGTTCCAACGCTCTCACACGTGCCCGTGGCATCCCCGAGTCCTTCTTTCGTGTTTGGCCGTGTACCGTTTCCGGATTGGCGTGAGAATTGTCGTGCGATGTTGTTTTGATACGTGTAACCCGCCTGTCAAGTTTCGTCGCGTTTGGAGTTCGTTTGGTACTCGAACGGGTAACCTAGTGGGCTAAAAGTACTTCCTCTTTGAGGTCCAAGACCCCCTCCACAACAGCCCACCAATCCAGCACAACCCTTCCCATCATCTCGGCCGTTGAATTGTGATCGCGTGGCAGAAAACCGCTCCAAATTTGGAGTCTCCTAGCTCCTTGTGCCTATAAAAACGTCCACCCCTCCATTTTTCTCGTCCAAACCCTAGCCTCCTCCTAGCTCCAGCCGCCGCCTCGTTTTCCGTGCCGGGCGGACGTGTCCGTCCTCACCGGACACAACAGCCGCCTCCGCCGCCGCGCGGGCCCGCAGGCCCAGCGCCGGCCCGCCGCCGCCGCTGTTCGGGCTAGATCGTCCCGCGCGCCCCTACGCCCGTTCTCCTCTGTAGCCGGCCGCCGCCGCCGGCTGCAGTGCTCTGCCGCCGCGCCACCGGAGCTCCACCGCCGGCCCTCGCCAGGTCGCCGCCGGCCTCGCCCAGCTCTTCCGCCGCCCCGAGCCGAGGCTCTTCCGCCGCCGCGCGCCACGGGCTCGCCACCCCGCCGCCGGCCCTCACCGACCTCGCCGCCGGCCGCGGGCGTCGTCCCGCCAGCCGGGATCGAGCGAGCAACTGCCGCCGGCCTCGATCCAGATCGGATCGGCCCGATCCAGCGCCCGGGTCTGGAAACCCTAACGGGCGCGCCCGCGGACCCGTGACCCGGCGCCTGTTGACCGTTGACCCGCAACTGCTTCGCCCGCGGACCCATTTGACCGATCCAGTGAGAGCTGGAAGCCGAGACCGAGTACGAGGACGAGGTTACCACCGAGGTTGAGAACGAGGAGCCCTGTTACGATCCCATCGACGACTCGACAGGCAAGATGACCTGACCCATATATCATTACTATCTTTGCCTATAGCTAGAATTCTCCCTCTTTAGCTTATTGCCTCGATGCCCATGTTTTCCTGTCAGCCTCCTATTGTAACCATGAATCTGTCTAACCCCCCTACCTATGTAAAGCTTTGATTGGCTACGTAGGCTTCGCTCAGCCCCTCTTATAGCATTGCTAGTTGCAGGAGAAGATTTGAAGATTCTTGCTTCATGTTGAAGCTTGTTGGGATATCACACTATATAAACTCTTTAATGAAATCATCTATATATTGGTAATGGGTGGAAGGCTAAGCCTCTTGCTTGGTGATTTGTTGCACTCATGCCGCCCTAGGAACCGTATAAACCGGTGTTATGTTCCTTGATTATGCGTTCCTCACACGGTTGGGGTTATGGGACCCCCTCGATAAACCGCTTAGTGCTAAGGTTTTTCCAGCAAGTCCCAACATTGGTACTCCATTCGCCTAACAACTAAAACTTGCCGAGGGAGTAATTAACCCGAGGATTAATTAATCAACCCCCCTGGGCCAGTGCTCGATTTGAGTGTTGGTCCAAACTAGATCCACTTGCGGTGCCACCCAGTTCGCCAGGGTCTTCGGTATCTGTACGTAGTGCTCATCCGATCGTGGCCTGAGACGAGATACGCGCGGCTACTATTAGGGTGTCGGCACGCCGGGAGGATTTGCTGGATTAGTCTTACCTTAGTCGGAGTATCTTGAGCATGGGATTCCGAGGATACTCAGGCCTTCCCACCTTGGAGTTGCGACTCCGCGGAACGTGGGCTTGTAATGGGCCAAGTTGGAACACCCCTGCAGGGTTTTGAACTTTCAAAAGCCGTGCCCGCGGTTATGTGGCAGATGGGAATTTGTTAATATCCGGTTGTAGAAAACTTGACACCATGTTCAGAACACACTACCAGCATGAGTACCGTGACGGTCATTTTCCGAAAGGGGTTCGGGAAGTGAACACGGTGGGGTTATGATTGCCGTGCTTAGTTAGGATCACTTCGTGATCATCTTGTCGCTCGTGGCACTTCTCTTCTCGCTCTTATTTACGTAAGCTAGTGCTAGTGCAGCTGTAGCCTTTTATTCTTTCTTCAGCCTTGTTCCACACCCAAGGCTTAGATAGTTCTGTTACCCGGGAACGGGATTGCTGAGTCCTCTGTGGCTCATAGTTTCTACACCACACCAGATGCAGGTACCATGGTGAGCTACTCAGGTGACGGCACAGAGCTATACTGGGAGTACGATGAGGAACGTAGCCGTTACTATGTGCACTATCCCGATGATCAGTAGTGGTTTCTACTAGGGTCGATTCGAACCTGTGGCTTATGTATTTTGGTTTCTTTCATTTGGATCTTCACCCGTAGTCGGGTTGGGATGTTATTTGAATGATGTTTGGCTATGTAATGAATTGTGTGACGTGGCGAGTGTAAGCCAACTATCTCTTTTGCTTTTCATCCCCATTTTTACATGAGATGTGCAAAGATACCGAACTTGAGATCATTCCAGAATGGGCTTATACCTTTAAGTTGTGCCTCGACACGTAGGAGGTATAGTCCCATCCTGGGCATTACAACTTTCTCCGCTTCTTGCCGCTCCTCAGGAAGTTCCCCAGTCTGAAGGAATCGGACGGTATGCTGCACCCACGCTGGAGCCTGGGGCTCGACGGCGAGGACCAAAGGCATTTCCTCCGTCAAGGGAGCGGCCATCTCGACGGCAAAAGCTTGACGCTCCGCCGGAGTTAGCTCTCCGGTGGCGGGCTCAGTTTCTCCGGCAACATCCTTGCCGGCGGCTCCAGGGAGCTCGGTGGGAAAGTACTTGCCGGGCCCTGATTTCCACCTCTTGTTCTGCTCTGTTGATGGATCAACGGATGGCTGAGAAAGCTGAAGCACAAAGGTACCTGGTTCCACAGGTAGCTCGAGGGCAACGAGCTTTGACAGGTAATCGGCGATGTCGTTCTCCGCTCGGGGAACGTGCTCCGCCTGTATACCGTCAAAGCTCTCTTCCAACTTTCTCACTTCATAAATGTAGGCCTTCATCAACGGGCTCTGGTAATCCTTGTTGACTTGTTTGACGACAAGCTGCGAGTCGCCCCTGACAATGAGCTTCTTGATTCCGAGGTCTGCCGCGATCCTAAGACCAGCAAGTAGCCCCTCGTACTCGGCAGTGTTGTTCGTCTATACCTCCCTAGGGAAGTGCATCTGGACCACATACTTGAGGTGCTCTCCAGTGGGCGCGACCAGCAATACGCCAGCCCCGGCGCCCTGTAAGGAGAAAGCCCCATCAAAGTACATGATCCAGTTGCAACTCGCCTCTTTGCCGGGGAGAGCAGTTTCCTGGACTTCTTCATCAGGCGTTGCGGTCCATTCTGCGATGAAATCTGCCAGGACTCGGCTCTGAATTGTCGAGGTACTCTCAAACTTGAGGCCAAAGCTGGACAGCTCCAGTGCCCACTCTACAATCTTTCGCGTCGCGTCTGGATTGTGCAATATCCGTTGCAGAGGGAGGCGGGTGACGACAGTGATCTTGTGTGCCTGGAAGTAGTGACGCAGCTTCCTCGAGGCCATAAGAAGGCCGAAGAGCAATTTCTGCACACCGGAGTACCTTGATCTAGCCCCCTGCAAGAGGGAGCTAACAAAGTAGACCAGGTGCTGCATCATTTTCTTCTTTGGCTGCACTCCAACCGGCTGTGTCGCCTCTGTACGAGTGGCACCAGGCTCTGTTGCTGCTATCACCTCATCATCGATTTCTCTCTGCGCCACTAGTGCGGCGCTGAACACCTGGTTTGTTGCCGCTAAGTATAGCAGCAATGGTTCTTGTGGTCTAGGTGCAACCAGTATTGGCGTGGAGGAAAGATACCTCTTCAGATCTTGTAATGCTGCTTCGGCTTCTGGCGTCCACTCCATTGGGCCCGCCTTTTTCAAAATCTTGAAAAAGGTGAGGGTGCGCTCGGCAGAATTGGAAATGAATCTGCTCATGGCGGCAACGCAGCCAGCAAGCCGACGCACATCCTTGACCCGTTTGGGTGCTTCAATCTGCTCTATAGCTTTGATCTTGTCCGGATTGGCTTCTATTCCACGCTGCGACACAAAGAACCCGAGAAGCTTACCAGACGGGACGCCGAAGACGCACTTCTCAGGGTTCAGCTTGAGGTTGATCTTGCGCAGGTTTACAAATGTTTCTTGTAAATCATGTACAAGGGTTGCCTTGTTCTTGGTTTTGACCACTATATCATCCATATAAGCCTCCATATTTCTATGGAGCTAGGGTTCAAAACCAATCTGGACTGCCCTTGCAAACGCCGAGCCAGCACTCTTCAACCCGAAAGGCATTCGTACGAAACAGTAGGTACCACATGGGGTGATGAATGTTGTCTTCTCTTCGTCTTCTCTTGCCATGAAGATCTGGTGGTAGCCGGAGTAGGCATCGAGGAATGACAACATGTCACATCCTGCCGTGGAGTCAACAATCTGGTCTATGCGCGGCAACGGGAAGGGTTCCTTGGGACAAGCTTTATTGATATCTGTGTAATCAATACACAGCCTCCACTTCCCATTTGCCTTGCGCACTACCACTGGATTGACCAACCACATTGGGTGGAGCACTCCTCTTACCAAACCCGCAGCTTCCAGTTTCCGGATCTCCTCAGTGATGAACTCTTGCCGTTCCAAAGCTTTCTTCCTGACCTTCTGCTTGACGGGCCACGCATGAGGACAGACGGCAAGGTGGTGCTCAATCACCTCCCTGGGAACGCCGGGGATGTCGGATGCTTACCAGGCAAACACGTCGACATTCGCCCGCAGGAAGGTGATGAGCGCGTCTTCCTATTTGTTGTCAAGGGCGGAGCTTATGGTAAAAGCCCCTCTTGTGCCATCCTCCTTGACAGAAACCTTCTTGGTTCCCGGCGGTGTGGCCCTGGATCTCTTGTTTCTGCCGGTGGAGCCCTCTGGCACGTCCTCGACGGGAGCACGACACTCCGAAGAGGTGCGCTTGCCGGAGTGGGTGTCTGAGGTCTCACCGGTCTTCTTCTTTCCGGTGGAGCTCTCTGGCACGTCCTCGACGGGACCACAGCACTCCGAAGAGGTGCGCTTGCCGGAGTGGGTGCCCGAGGTCTCGCTGGTCTTCTTCTTCTTCCCTCCCGGGGCTCTAGTGGCAGGAGCAAGTGCCCTCGTAGCGGCAGTTGCTGCAACTGCTTGCTGGTACAATTGGTCAGCGCAAATCAGCGCATCTTTCTTATCGGAGGGGATGGCGATGATCGTCACGGGCCCTGGCATCTTCAGGGTGTTGTAGGCATAGTGTGATGCTGCCATGAACTTGGCCAGTGTTGGGCAGCCAAGGATCCCGTTGTAAGGCAAGGGGATCTTGGCAACATCGAACACGATCCTCTCTATCTTGTAGTTCAGATCACTTCCAAAAGTCACGGGCAGCGTGACTTTCCCCTTCGGTTGACTTCTCCCTGGGCTGACCCCCTGAAACGTGCCCGTCTCTTCGAGGTCTCCATCAGGAACTTGCAGCTTCTGGATCATGGTGGGCGAAAGTAGGTTCAGACCGGCCCCGCCATCGACTAGCATCTTCGTCACCTTGAGGTTGCGTATCGTCGGTGAAACCAACAATGGCAAACACCCAACCGCAGTAGTGCATTCAGGGTGATCCTCGGCGTCAAAGATGATAGGTGTGTTGGACCATTTCAGCGGCTTTTGGGCACCGGACGATGGCTCCGCTGCAATAATCTCACGCGCCCAGTGTTTAAGCCGGCGGTGAGAAGCATGCAGCGAGGCGCCACGATCGACGCACATGGCGTCCGTAGCCTTCTGAAACTCTTGGCCATCGGACTCGTCGTCCTCTTCGTGATCATCGTCTTTAGGTCTTCTGTCGCGGCCCCGGGCGGGCCTTTCCTGTTGTTTCTCCTTGCCGCGACGTCCTGCTTGGCCATCACGCTTCTTGCTGGACCCCTCAGCGCCGTCTTGGCCCTTCTCCTTGTCCCGCCTCTCGTATTTAGCCCTTTGCTTCTCAGCAAGGAGCTCAACCTGGTGGCAGTCCTAGAGGTCATGGCCTTTGGTGCGATGGGTCTTGCAGTATCGCTTGACGGAGTTTCCTGGCTTCTCGGCAGCCGCCAAGGCCCGGCAGGCGACACACCCGGCAATTTCCTTGCCAGGGTCACCCGACTTGATTTTCTTGGTGGAGCCGTTGTCATGAGATCCCTCGACAGCAAGCACGGTCTTCCTCTTGCGCTTCCTGTTACGGTGCCGGCCCTTCTTCGCTGGGTGATACGTCCAAAACGTATCTATAATTTCTGCTTGCTCCATGCCCTTTTTGTGTGATATTGCTATGATATTTATGCACTTCCATACACTTTTTGATCATATTTGGACTAACCTACTAATGGTTGCAAAAGTGCACAATGTTCTTGTTTTACACTTTATTGTGTAGGAATTACTTGGAAATTGACAAAAATGCAAAAGGAGTCGTATTGGAGTAGGACTCTGACTTTCCTGAAATCTGTCTGAGAACATTTTTAAAGATGGTCACGATCCAGCCCGAAGACGACGTCAAACGGAATAAGTCTAGTTGCAAAAGTTGTGGGGAATTTTGAGGCGATGCTTCTGGATATAAAATTCGTCCAAATCGGAGTCCGGACGTCTGAGTGAAGCCCGTTTTACTGAGGCCCAAAATCTGATGACGGGAATCCGAGAGTCTATATAAAGAGAGAAAACCTAGGTCACCAAGGGCCACGAATTTTCCTCCTCCCGAGCCGCCGTCTTGGAGGGGAGGACCAGCACCATTGCAGCACCATCCACAAGGAAGAAGGGGGGCCAAGGAGCCGCTGCCCCCTAGGGCCGCCACCGCCTCCTAGGGCCGCCGCCGCCGCCGCGCCCCCAAGGGCCGCCGCCGCCGCCTCCGTGGCTGCCGCCGGCCGTCTCCTCCTCGCGGGGCTGCACCTCTCCATCAACACCATCATCAAGATCCTCCTCACCATGTCCATGTGTGAGTAGTCTTCTTCGGGGCCGAGGGCTCGTACGTGTAGCTATGTGGTTATCTCTCCCTCCCAGGATGTGATCTTCGTTGTGACCATAGGCTATGTTAATCTAGGGTGATCCCATGATATTTCCCCTTCCTCTATGTATTGGATTGATGTACTCACTTGTCTTTATCAAGTATAATCCCCGAGACCAAGATGACAGCGGTCTATTGGACATGGATTAGAAAAATATTTTCATGAGTGATTTCCTCTCTTGTGTGTTGATTGAAGATTGAGAGTCTCTTGGTGCTTGTCTTTGACTATCATTTAGATATGTTGTGGTGATTGTGGAACTCTCTTTGGATGGGCGTGGTGACATTGGGAAATCCTTTGATTGAGAACTAAGAACTTTGAGGTGTGCTTTTGTAGCCCTACATAATTCTCGTCCTCTCTTGACCACGAAGGAATGACCTCCGGGTGCGTCTCCATTGCATGTTTTATGGGAAATATCATGTGATTCGATTATGTTAATGTTGTTGGGAGTTGCCACTAGTGAAAGTATGATCCCTAGGCCTTGTTTCCACCATTGCAATACCATTTGTGCTCACGTTTACCAATTGTTTGCTTGCTGCACTTTTTATTATAGATTTATATTGCTTTGTTTTGCCATCCATATCACTTGCCATTTAACATCTCTTCGCCGAACTAGTGCACCTATACATCTAACAAGTGTATTAGGTGTGTTGGGGACACAAGAGACTTCTTGTATCTTAGTTGCAGGGTTGCTTGAGAGAGACCATCTTCAACCTCTACTTCCCTGAGTTCGATAAACCTTAGGTCATCCACTTGAGGGAAATTGCTGCTGTCCTACAAACCTCTGCGCTTGGAGGCCCAACATAGTCTACAATAGTAGAAGCGTGTGTAGACATCAAGCTATTTATGGCGCCGTTGCCGGGGAGGTGAGTGCTTGAAGGTATATCTTTAGATCTTGCAATTAAATCTTTTTGTTTCTTGTTTTTATTTTCACTAGTTTTGCTTAATGGAAAACAACAAAAATATGAGAGAGCTTTATAAGCTCTACCTTGAACTTGGACATGATGTGTTCGAAGAGAAAATTAAAAAACCTTTGGAACTTTATTATTTGCATAACAATCATGATGGTGGTGATGTTATTAGTATGTTTTTATTTAATATCAATATTGCTAATGACATGGAAAGCTCTAAGCTTGGGGATGACACGTTTGATGAACATGATATTTTTAGTCCCCCAACTTTTGAGGAGAAAATTTACTTTGATGATACTATGCCTCCTATATATGATGATTACAATGATGAATATGATATTTTCAGTCCACCTATTATTGAGGATAAAATTTATTATGACTATGATATGCCTCCTAAATACGATGATTACCATGATGGTTATGATAGTCTTACTCTTACTATTCCTAATAAGAAAGATTTTGCTTATATGAAGAGTAATGACACTTTTATGCTTTTGGATCATGGAAATAATGCCTTATGTGATAGTTATATTGTTGAGTTCATCCATGATGCCATTGAAATTTATAATGAGAGAGGGAGACATGGTTCTAAATATCTTAATAATAAGAAGTTTCCTCTTTTTATGGTGAATATTTTGAAGTTATGCTTGTTTTGCCTTCCTATGCTTATTGCTTTGTGCTTCAATGAATTATTCTATTGCAATATTCCTATGCATAGGAAGCATGTTAGGCTTAAATGTGTTTGGTATTTGCTTCTTGATGCTCTCTTTTGTTCTTCAACTCTTATTCCTACGAGAGCATCATTAAAGTCTTATGCCTAGCTTAAAGGCATAAAAGAAAGCGCTTTTGGGAGGCATCCCACAATGAATAAAATTTTATTTTGCTTTTGTTGTGTCTTGATGTTGTTACTACAGTAGCATCATCATTGTATCTTTACTTTTCAGCTTTGTGCCAAGTGTAGCCTCTGATTGCAAGAAAGTTCAAAAGTTGTGACGTGCTGTCCAGGAAACAGATTCTGTCCTTGGACAGAAAAATTCGTATAAAATCACCAGATCATCTTTTTGGTCTGAATTTTTCAACAGCGTGCTCTATACAATTGGCTTTCGGGCGTCTGTTCTGAGTTTTTTGATTTGAGTTGCAGAAGTGCCCCGAAAAAATTATTTACTACCTGCTGGTCTGTTTTTCACAGATTCTGTCCTGTTTTGCCTTTTCTTCGTTTTGCAAACCTTGAGCTTGCTTTTTCTTTGCAAAAACCTTTTGGCAATCTTGAGAGACAGTAGACCTTCAAGAATATCTTTATTTCCAGCAAGGAAAAATTATTTTATTATGGGTACTAACCTCGCTAATCAGATTATGATGAGTTATGTATGAAGGGAGTTTTCAAGTGTGCGAGGGAAGATGATAAAAAGATTCAGGAGTGTCAAACACTCAAGCTTGGGGATGCCCCCATGCACTCCCAAGAAATATTCAAGAATACTCAAGCGTCTAAGCTTGGGGATGCCCCCGTGCATCCCCTTCTCCATCAACAATTATCAGTTCGTCTTTCGTTCCACTATATTTTTATCACTTCATGTGTTATGTGCTATGTTTGGAGCGTCTTGCTTTAGTTTCCTTTTTAGTTTCTTTAGCTTTGCTTGCTGTTCATAACGAGTTGGAACTCAGCTTTCTTTGTGTGGGAGAGAAACACGCTCCACTTCAACCTAGAGCACAACATAGAATTTTCATGTCTATCCTTGCTGTGTGTGTTCTTTATCTTTCAATAGCTACTATCATGTTCAGCTCTTAGTTTCCATGCTTATCTTTTTAAAGACCTTTTCTTTAGTTGGTCGCTGGAACTCTCTTTAGTTATCATGCTTATCTTATTAAGAGAGTTGGCTTCTGTTGCACTGGTCGATATGTCTATGATAAAAATGCTATGTGCATAATGATGCTTAGTAGTTCATGTTTTCTTATGGTTAGTCTCAAATAGCTGGGGGGTTATCAATGTGTTATTGGAGTACCAACATGATTTGTTTGCCTATGATGTGGTATGGTCTAGTGATATCTTCCTTCAAGAATTTATTTTGATTGACTTGGCGTATGCTCACGCATATTTAAGACTGTAAAGAAAGTCCATCAAGCCTTGATGATCTTTAATTTCTGAGTAGCGATATAACTTCCATGCCCGATTCAATGTTGCTTTGTCGCTCTGCATGATTATGACCGTCATTGCTCTCTTAGTTGGTCGCTCCCAGTCTTTTGCTAACCTTCGCCTGTACTAAGCGGACTGACTACTTGTGCATCCAAAATCCTTTAAACCAGTTATGCCATATGAGTCCACCATACCTTCCTATACATGGTATTTACCTTCCATTCCTAACGAAGACTTTCATGTACCATCTCGAAATTATTCAAAAAAAAGCATTTCTCTTTTGTGCCTCTGTTTTAGCTCATGAGGAAGTAGTAGTTAATTCATGATCTTTTTAAGTTGGACAAGCTTCACCCCGGGATTGCATGTCTAATGTGCAAACCCATAATACGAGAAGGAACTGGCATAGAGTGCGCCCGGCTCATTAAAAAAATATACAACAAACAAATCCTCCTTCAAGCTTTGTTCATGAGAAATCAGAAAACTTTGGCAGTGATAAACAAAGGAGATTAAGAGGATGTGATCGTCCTCGTGCGGGAGCCGTTCCTCGAAACTTGTCCAGCTCGAGAAGTAATTGAGTTATCTGCTGGCATTCGTTGACAAAATATGCATCTCTAAAAAATAATTTTTACTTCTGTTTTTAAAACCAAGAGCTCTGGTACATGTTTAGTTTTTGTTTCCGACCACGGGTTTTCAACCTTGCCAACAAAAGCCACGGTTCGAGAGTCTCCACCTTCTTTCTTTAAAGCACCAACTATTGAGAGCATGATTGTCATTCTGAGTGTGATGTGCATTGTCCCAAAGTACCATTGTCTTCTGCATGACTATGATATTGTTTATTCTGAAATCATTGTATCTAGTCGTCACTTAAACTTTGGAGGTGCCCCTGCATTTATGTTTTGCTACACTAAAGGGGCAAGCGAGATATCACTTTGTCATATTTGCACACCATGCTCACTACAAATCTATTGAGTGTTTCAGTATCATATTGTAAAACTTTCAGTTCTTTGTGATTTTCTCATGAGGCAACTTAATTACTACAGATTCATTGTCTCAGTAAGCACTTGTCATGTGACTGTGAAAAGTTCTTATATGGTTAATAGCGTGTCACCACAGAAATTATGCTTGTTATCATTTACCTACTCAAGGACGAGCAGGAATTAAGCTTGGGGATGTTGATACGTCCAAAACGTATCTATAATTTCTGCTTGCTCCATGCCCTTTTTGTGTGATATTGCTATGATATTTATGCACTTCCATACACTTTTTGATCATATTTGGACTAACCTACTAATGGTTGTAAAAGTGCACAATGTTCTTGTTTTACACTTTATTGTGTAGGAATTACTTGGAAATTGACAAAAACGCAAAAAGAGTCGTATTGGAGTAGGACTCTGACTTTCCTGAAATCTGTCTGAGAACGTTTTTTAAAGATGGTCACGTTCCGGCCCGAAGACGACGTCAAACGAAAAAAGTCTAGTGGCAAAAGTTGTGGGGAATTTCGAGACGATGCTTCTGGATATAAAATTCGTCCAAATCGGAGTCCGGACGGCTGAGTAAAGCCCGTTTTACTGAGGCCCAAAATCTGATGACGGGAATCCGAGAGTCTATATATTGAGAGAAAACCTAGGTCACCAAGGGCCACGAATTTTCCTCCTCCCGAGCCGCCGTCTTGGAGGGGAGGACCAGCACCATTGCAGCACCATCCACAAGGAAGAAGGGGGGCCAAGGAGCCGCTGCCCCCTAGGGCCGTCGCCGCCCCGAGGGCCGCCGTCGCCTCCTAGGGCCGCTGCCGCCGCCGCGCCCCCAAGGGCCGCCGCCGCCGCCTCCGTGGCTGCCGCCGGCCGTC
The DNA here is from genome assembly GCA_902687465.1 of Secale cereale. Classification (NCBI taxonomy): domain Eukaryota; kingdom Viridiplantae; phylum Streptophyta; class Magnoliopsida; order Poales; family Poaceae; genus Secale; species Secale cereale. Next base: position 573,501,632 of record LR738713.1, on the reverse strand, counting down.
TCCTCCTCGCGGGGCTGCACCTCTCCATCAACACCATCATCAAGATCCTCCTCACCATGTCCATGTGTGAGTAGTCTTCTCCGGGGCCGAGGGCTCGTACGTGTAGCTATGTGGTTATCTCTCCCTCCCATGATGTGATCTTCCTTGTGATCATAGGCTATGTTAGTCTAGGGTGATCCCATGATATTTCCCCTTCCTCTATGTATTGGATTGATGTACTCACTTGTCTTTATCTAGTATAATCCCCGAGACCAAGGTGACAGCGGTCTATTGGACATGGATTAGCAATATATTTTCATGAGTGATTTCCTCTCTTGTGTGTTGATTGAAGATTGAGAGTCTCTTGGTGCTTGTCTTTGACTATCCTTTAGATATGTTGTGGTGATTGTGGAACTCTCTTTGGATGGCCGCGGTGACATTGGGAAATCCTTAGATTGAGAACTACGAACTTTGAGGTGTGCTTTTGTAGCCCTACATAATTCTCGTCCTCTCTTGACCACGAAGGAATGACCTCCGGGTGCGTCATCATTGCATGTTTTATGGGAAATATCATGTGATTCGATTATGTTAATGTTGTTGGGAGTTGCCACTAGTGAAAGTATGATCCCTAGGCCTTGTTTCCACCATTGCAATACCATTTGTGCTCACGTTTACCACTTGTTTGCTTGCTGCACTCTTTATTACCGATTTATATTACTTCGTTTTGCCATCCATATCACTTGCCATTTAACATCTCTTCGCTGAACTAGTGCACCTATACATCTAACAAGTGTATTAGGTGTGTTGGGGACACAAGAGACTTCTTGTATCTTAGTTGCAGGGTTGCTTGAGAGAGACCATCTTCAACCTTTACTTCCCTGAGTTCGATAAACCTTAGGTCATCCACTTGAGGGAAATTGCTGTTGTCCTACAAACCTCTGCGCTTGGAGGCCCAACATAGTCTACAAGAGTTGAAGCATGTGTAGACATCACTGGGGCGGCAGTATCCTCGTCTGAAGTGTCGGTTTCCGCACCGGTGCCTTCGCCGGGGTACTTCCTTCCCTCTTCAGCCCGGGCACATCCGTCGGCAAGAACGTAGAGTTCCGCCACATCCTTCACTTTGGTCATCGCTAGTTCTTCGCGCATCTTGCGGTTGCGCATGTTCTGGTGGAACGCGCTGATGATGGCGGCAGGGTGAAAATCGGGGATATTGTACTGTACCCGGCTGAATCTGTGTATGTACTTGCGCAGACTCTCACCTTCCTTCTGGGGTATGACATGCAGGTCACTTGCTTGGCCATGGGCTTGGTGGCCTCCGGTAAAGGCGCCAACAAACTCATGTCACAAGTCGGACCAAGAGGAAATAGAGTCTACTGGCAAGTGCATCAACCATGACATGGCGTTAGGTTTAAGAGCCAATGGAAAGTAATTCGCAAGCACATTATCGTCACGGGCCCCGGCAGCTTGCATCGCGATGGTGTAGATGCTGAGGAACTCCGACGGGTGGGTCTTGCTGTTGTACTTCTCGCCAACGTCAGGTTTGAATGTGCGGTGAGAGGGCCACTAGAACTGCCGCAGCTCACGGGTGAAAGCTGGACAGCCTACCTCGTAAGGTAGACCCCCAGGGCTCTCCGGTGCCGGGCGGTCTGCAGCAGGCCCTGCTCGCCTGTCTGACTGGTGGTGCGTTCCGCGCCGGCGCTCGATGGTGGTTCGAGCGTCTTCATGAGCTCGCTCCTGAAGAACTTGACGCTGGTCTCCGCGGGTCTGTGGGTCGGACGATGCTATGGAGATGGCGTCGCTCGCGACGACTCGACGAGTCGACGCACGCAGCACCGGGCGAGGAGGAGGCGAATGCACCGTAGCCACGGCGCTGCCGGCTCTCCCGCCGCCGGTGCGTGGGACTCCATCGGAGCGTCGACCTGGGAGCTCCGCTGGATTTAGATCATCATTGTTGGCGACTGCGACAAGGCTTCGGATGGTAGCTCTCCATTCGTCGAGTTTCCCCGTAACGGGAGGAAAGTCGAGGAGCAACTGCGCGCGCACCAAAGCCTCGGCTGGCGTCAACGGTAGCGAAACCTGCACGGACCGTGACGTGCTTTGACCCCTGACCGTGTCAGGGGGAGCTCCATCACGATCCCGCGGTCGCCTATCGTCTCCACCAGTGCTTCGGCGGGTGGGCATGTCTTCTACGTCCCGGGAGTGGCGCTCGGGGCTCTTCGCATGGCGACGCCCGGGACCTTCAGGGTGACGACGCCGTTCATGGTGCGCTGCTTGAGAAGAGCGCGCTGTTGGTACCGACGTGGGAGTTCTGGAGATTCTTGCGTCGCCTTCGGGTGATGCAGCAGCGACCTTGGAAGGCCCCGCGCCACCCGCGGAGGGCCGGGTTCCATCTCTGGAACTGGCTGTGTGTGGCCCGTTACCAGGCGCACAAGCATCGCCACCTCCCAAACTCCGGCTGCTGGGGCGGCGTTGGTGTTCGCGAGCAGCGTCCTGGGTTCTTTCCGTGACCGGACCGCTGCTCGCCCACGTCGGGACGGGCTGTCCGGCTTCCGACTAGCCAACCGCCACCGTCGTCTTCTTCTTGGGCGCCATGACGATGAAGAGGCGTTGAACTGACTGCCAAAGCTGATTCTCACAACTGCGCCCCCTACCTGGCGCGCCAAAGATGTCGGTGTATTTGGATCGACACCTATGGGATCACAAGAATCCCTACTACGGTTGCGGGGCGCGGGGTTGAGAGAAGAGCGGATCTAATAGTCAGGACACTGTTCCTTTACCCAGGTTCGGGCCGCAAAGATGCGTAAAACCCTACTCCTGCTTTGGTGGATTATATGTTTGTGTTCTTCAGCTAGTGAGGAGCTCAAACAGAGTCGTGAGGAGTTCTAAAAAGTCGAATCCTCCTCCTGGTCGCCTCGGGCCTCCTTTTATAGGAAAAAGGGGTCGCCACAGTGGCACACAGGAGGTGGAAAGGGTACAGTGATGCGACGTTATCCCTCGCATTACAGGACAAGGCGCATTTAATGCGCTTAGCTTAGGTGTCCTTGCTTTATCGGGGACGAGGGGAGACGTCCCTCTTGTTCATCGCCGCTCCTCCTCGTGTTGACACGCGCTCTGGTCAGCGGTGCCTGAGGTGCCATGTAGGCAGATAGGCAGCTGAGGTGGCACAACGGCGGGTCTCCACGAAGATCTGTGGGTTGCCACGCAGGAGCTTGTCTAGCTGGTCGGGTCGGCAGCTGCGTGGGTCGGTGGAAACCCGGTTGGTGCGGGCCTGATGGTGGCCCTGCGGGTGTCCTCAGCAAGGGCCTTGCCGGGGCTCCGACAAGGGTCCTGCCGTGGCGCCTGCTGTCATCCCCAACAAGGTGCTTGCCGGGGGCCTTGTAGTTCTCCTTGGCTGGGATCCTGCCAAGGGTCGTCGTCTTCTTAACTTGTATCTGATCTTGGATGTCTTCACAAAGATCTGCATGCCACCACGGGGATATCTCCCGAATCCTGGCCCCATGGGGGCGGTGGACTCAAGGGTGATCCGCTCCGTAGGCGTGGGGTGAGTTGCCGCGGCAAGGGTCTTGCCGGGGCTGCCAGAGCTGGCCCCGGCAAGGATCTTGCCGGGGAGAGCCGCTTCGTCCCTTTGCTCTTTGTGGTCTTGTTCTTGGCGTTGTTCCAGTATCCATCAAGCTTCGGTCTTGCCCCGGCTCACCTCCCTCGCCATGCTTGGTGTGGTGGTGCCCGTGGCTCAGACTGCCCGTGCATAGTCATAGGGGTACAAAAAGTGTACCCCTCTTTTTGTACACCGACACCCCGAGTGGAGCCGATGGAGACAAGGATGTGTTATCGAAGTTCCTTCCCTTTGAGAGGAAGTACGTCTCTGTTGGAGCGGTGTGAAGGCACAATGCTCCCCAAGATGCCACTAAGGCCACCGTATTCTCCTCACGCCCTCACACAATGCGAGATGTCATGATTCCACTAGTGGTGACCTTGAAGGAGGCGACCGAACCTTTACAAACAAGGTTGGGGCAATCTCCACAACTGAATTGGAGGCTCCTAACGACACCACGAAGCTTCACCACAATGGAATATGACTTCGAGGTGACCTCAACCGTCTAGGGTGCTCAAACACAAGAGTAACAAGATCCACAAGGGATTAGTGGGGGAATCAAATTTATCTTGGTGGAAGTGTAGATCGGGGCCTTCTAAACCAATCCCTAAGGAATCAACAAGTTTGATTGGCTAGGGAGAGAGATCAGGCGAAAATGGAGCTTTGAGCAACAATGGAGTTTGGGAAGGGAAGAGGTAAGTCTTCTTGGAGAAGAAGACCTCCTTTTATAGTGGTGGAGCAAAACCAACCGTTACCCCCACTTCAGCCCACATAGAGCGGTACTACCGCTGGGTGGGGCGGTACTACCACTGGTAGCAGCGGTACCACTGCGACCACCAGCAGTACTACCGCACAGTTGAAAAGCCGGGCAACAGAGGGGAGAGGAGGAGAGAGGAGAGGCGGAGCGGTACTAGCCGTGGTGGTGACAGCGGTACTACCACTGCTACTACTGCACAGTCCGACACGAGATATTACCCCCTCGAGTTGAGGCGGTAGCCGAGCCCGACCGGGGAGGTACTACCGCTTATGCCCTCAAGCGGTACTACCGCTGTGAACAGCGGTACTACCGCTCCAGCGGCGGTACTACCGCTACCACCAAATAGCCTCCACTTCGGTTGAGACGGAAAACTCCAATGAGAGGAAAGGAGCTAGGGGTGCGAAAAGTGTACGTTTTGATTCCACCCAAGCCTTTCTAATGCGGACCCCCTCTTGATAGTACGGTGTCTCCTACGACACAAGTCCACCAAAACCAAAAACGAAAGAGACGACACGTCTTCACTTAATACTCCGAGGGAAAGAAATCATCTTGTGCCAAAGGATGAGTCTATGAAATACTTAGCACACACGATTAGTCCGCAAAAGTATTGTCATCAATCACCAAAACGGCTTAGGAAGGAACATGCTCTTACAATCTCCCCCTTTTTGGTGGATTGATGGCAATACGGGATTTGCACAAGAATTAACAAGAGACTGAGCAAACCCCCAATGACTACAAAATATAGACGGGCTCCCCTAGATGTGTGCACTTAAATAGAGGTTCCTTTGGAATGCAAAGTACACACACACACTAGGATCAACACTCCCCATATATTTTATAGTCAGACAATATTTGTCATATAGAAGAGACATATCAGATAGTCCCGTCTAAATCCTGTACACATACGAACGTTGACTGGTATGTACATACGGGCATGGTCTCGAATGCGTACAACGACGATGTCATGTTCATCGGAAGCCAACCGGCTGGGTCGGAATAAAGAAATAGTGTCGTATTCATCGAGAGGAAACCGACTGGGTTGGAATGCGTCCCGTTCAAGGGGATCCAACCGGCGTTGACGAAACAGACGAAACGGGGTCTGGCGTATAGCAGTATGGATGAAACGGCCGTTTGTTCGACCACCCACGGTCAAAATGGGATCTTGTTCATCGGGAGGAGTCTGACATACTGCAAAAAAGAGGAAACATACTCCTGTTCGAGCTCCTATGGTCGAAAGGGGGTCTTGTTGATCGGGAGGGGTCTGGCGTACCGCAAACAAAAGAAACAGACTTCTGTTCGACCGCCTACGTTCGAAACGGGGTCCTATTCATCGGGAGGGGTGCGGCGTACCACAAAACGGGACTCCACGGGCTAATGTTCATCCACCATCGACTACCTCCACCCTCCATGGGCTACTATTCATCCCCTGTTTACTTCCTCCAGCATCCACCTACTACTGTTCATCCACCGTCAACCTCCTCCAACCTCTACCAGTATAGTTGATTCACGGGCTACTGCTCATCCAGCCTCCACCGGCCACTGTTCTACCAGCCTCCACTGGGTCCTGTTCATCAACCCCCAACTGGCTGGGGTGTGTGGCGGCCTCCACGGGGTCCTGTTCATCCAACGGCAACTGCGTAATACCACGGGGTCATGTTAATCCAGCTGCAACCGCCTACACACGGCCGGGGTCCTGGTCATCCAACCCCCACCGGGAACTGTTCGTCCACAGCCAACCTACCGGTTGGACTCACCACGTCTCGACTCGTTCTACATATCGTGCGCGCGGCAGCAACGGGCATTGTTCACCCAGAGGCAGCCCAACCGGCTAGCTAGCTACGTCTCGCACGGGGACTCGATCGGCTTCAGTAAGCAGTAGCAGCGACCTACCGGGTACAGTTAGCATCGAAGGATATGGTTCGATTCACTTAGCAGCGAAGGGATCGATCGTACGTAGCAGCGCGATCAATCGACTTCAGTACGTAGCAGTGTGATTGCCCGGGTTTAGTTATAGCGACACGGCTCTTGCACCAAGCGCGCGTACGAGAGAGAAACACACAAACCACACTACATCGCTCGGCCCCGACGACCCATCGTAACCCGGAACTCCGCAAAAATTTCCTTGCCCTCACTTCTACCATGATTTTTTGTGTCATGGACGGCCGAAATAATGTCATGCAGGATGAAAAGCCCATTTTCTATCATAATGTTTTGTCATAGAAGTAGGAGCCCACCACATCAAGGATGATACATGTTTTTGTCACAATTATCATCATAGAAGTGTCATAACCATGACAGAAAAAAAATCGTTCGGGTCATAATGGCATAGATGTGTCTTTTTTTGTAGTGACAAGACATCGATTGGCGTAACCATGACATATTAGATAACTCTGCAGTGGAGACTCTTGATAATCCTTTCATGTAGGGAAAATAAAAACCAGCTTTTATGCAAAAAAAAAACTAAGACTTGGAGCTACCACAGCCATATTGCATATGGAATGGACTTTTCATCTGCCTTCTATTATGATCTTGCCGGTACATTCAATGTGCTGACCTACATGGCTGAAACTTATCATGTTGCTGATATTTCTACAACGAGTAAGAGTTACAATATAGGGTTACAGTCTACACTCAACTTGCTGTTGGCATTGATGGGACTCCACACCCTTATGCTTTGTTTCCATTGTGATATATAAGGTATACCCTGGATCTATGGCATTTCTGTTACATGTGATGTTATGGTATTGTATCGAAGTACTGTGCTGTGCCAGCATACCGATCCAGGGATGGCACCGAAAGCACAGAGGCACTGATCCTTTTGGGGCGGGTCGTTACACTTCTATGCACTAGGTGTGTCCTTAATCAATTCCTACCGTACCATAGAATTTACCCTTGTAAATTGTGATAACCCACAAGTGTAGGGGATGGCAACAGTTTTCGAGGGTAAAGTATTCAACCCAAATTTATTGATCCGACACAAGGGGAGCCAAGGAATACTCTTAGGTATTAACAGCTGAGTTTTCAATTCAACCACACTTGGAAACTTAGTATCTGCAGCAAGGTAATTTAGTAGCAAAGTAATATGGATATAGTGGTAACAGCAATAAAAGTAACGGTAGTGTTTTTGTAGTTTTTGTAACAGTAGCAGCGGAAAAGTAAATAAGCAACAAACAATATGTGAAAAGCTCGTAGGCATTGGATCGGTGATGGGGAATTATGTCGGATGCGATTCCTCATGTAAAAGTTATAACCTAGGGTGACAGAGAACTAGCTCCAGTTCATCAATGTAATGTAGGCATGTATTCTGAATATAGTCATACGTGCTTATGGAAAAGAACTTGCATGACATCTTTTGTCCTACCCTGCCGTGGCAGCGGGGTCCTAGTGGAAACTAAGGGATATTAAGGCCTCCTTTTAATAGAGTACGGGACCAAAGCATTAACACATAGTGAATACATGAACTTCTCAAACTACGGTCATCACCGGGAGTGGTCCCGACTATTGTCACTTTGGGGTTGCCAGATCATAACACATAGTAGGTGACTATTGACTTGCAAGATAGGATCAAGAACACACTTATATTCATGAAAACATAATAGGTTCAGATCTGAAATCATGGCACTCGGGCCCTAGTGACAAGCATTAAGCATGGCAAAGTCATAGCAACATCAATCTTAGAACATAGTGGATACTAGGGATCAAACCCTAACAAAACTAACTCGATTACATGGTAAATCTCATCCAACCCATCACCATCCAGCAAGCCTACGATGGGATTACTCACACACGGCGGTGAGCATCATGGACTTGGTGATGGAGGAAGGCTGATGATGACGATGGCGATGATCTCCCCTCTCCGGGGCCCCGAACGGACTCCAGATCAGCCTCCCAAGAGAGATTAGGGCTTGGCGGCGGCTCCGTATTGTAAAACGCGATAATTCTTCTCTCTGATTTTTCTCTCCCCGAAAGTGAATATATGGAGTCCGGGGGTACGTCAGTGGAGCAACAGGGGGCCCACGAGGCAGGGGCGCGCCCAGGGGGATGGGGCGCGCCCCCCACCCTCGTGGATAGGGTGTGGCCCCTGGCTTGGATCTTTCCGCAGTTATTTTTTATATATTCCCCAAAAAAATCTCCGTTGAATTTCAGGTCATTCCGAGAACTTTTATTTCTGCACAAAAATAACACTATGGCAATTCTGTTGAAAACAGCGTCAATCCGGGTTAGTTCTATTCAAATCATGCAAGTTAGAGTCCTAAACAAGGGCAAAAGTGTTTGGAACAGTAGATACGTTGGAGACGTATCAACTCCCACAAGCTCAAACCTTTGCTTGTCCTGAAGGAATTCAGTTGATAAACTGAAAGTGATAAAGAAAAACTTTGACAAACTCAGTTGGCTCTTGTTGTAAATATGTAAAGCCAGCATTCAAGTTTTCAGCAAAGATCATGAACTAACCACATTCACAATACCTTTCAGGTCTCATGTCTACTCATATCAATGGCATAATCAACTAGCGAGCTATAATAATAAACCTCGATGACAACACTTTCTCAAAATAATCATAATATGATATAACAAGATGGTATCTCGCTAGCCCTTTCTGAGACCGCAAAACATAAATGCAGAGCACCTTTAAAGATCAAGGACTGACTAGACATTGTAATTCATGGTAAAAGAGATCAAGTCATAATCATACTCAATGCAAATTAATAGTGATACATGCAAATGACAGAGGTGCTCTCCAACTGGTGCTCTTTGATAAGAGGATGATGACTCAGCATAAAAATAAATAGATAGGCCCTTCGCAGAGGGAAGCATGGATTGGTAGAGGTGCCAGAGCTCGATTTTTTAAATAGAGATGAATAATATTTTGAGCGGTATACTCTCATTGTCAACATAACAACCAAGAATCTCGATATCTTCCATGCTACACACATTATAGGTGGTTGCCAAACAGAATGGTAAAGTTTATACTCCCCAACCACCAACAAGCACACTCCACGGCGAGCCTGAAACAACGGGTACTGTCCAAACCAGCAACAGCCCTGGGGGAGTTTTGTTTAATTATTATGATTTGAGCATGGGACTGGGCATCCTGGTTACCAGCCATTTTTTCATGAATGATGAGCGGAGTCCACTCATTGTGAGATTAACCCACCTAGCATGGAAGATATAGACAACCCTAGTTGATACATGAGCTGTTCGAGCATACAAAACAGAATTTCATTTGAAGGTTTAGAGTTTGGCACATACAAATTTACTTGGAACGACAAGTAGATACCGCATATAGGAAGGTATGGTGGACTCATATGGAATAACTTTGGGGTTTATGGAAGTGGATGCACAAGCAGTATTCCCGCTTCGTACATGTGAAGGCTAGATAGAGACTGGGAAGCGACCAGCTAGAGAGCGACAACAGTCATGAACATGCATTAAAATTAATCAACAATGAATGCAAGCATGAGTAGGATATAAATCACCATGAACATAAATATCGTGGAGGCTATGTTGATTTTGTTTCAACTACATGCGTGAACATGTGCCAAGTCAAACTACTTGAATCGTTCAAAGGAGGATACCACCCTATCATACCACATCACAACCATTTTAATATCATGTTGGCACACAAGATAGACCATTATAAGCTCCTAGCTAATTAAGCATGGCATGAGCAGCTATGATATCTAATTGTCATTGCAAGCATGTTTCATTCATAATAGGCTGAATCAGGAACGATGAACTATCATATTTACAAAACAAGAGAGGTCGAGTTCATACCAGCTTTTCTCATCCCAATTAGTTCATCATATACCATCATTATTGCCTTTCACTCGCACGACCGAACAGTGTGGATAATAATAATAGTGCACGTGCATTGGACTAAGCTAGAATCTGAGAGCATTTAATAAAAGAGAGAAGACAAAGTAATATGGCTCAAGGTTAAATCAACAATAAAGCATATGAGAGCCACTAAACATTTTCATCATGGTCTTCTATTCTTGACCCCCAAAGAAAAGAAAAGAAACTATTTACACGAGAAAGCTCCCAACAAGCAAAAGAAGAACGATAAATCTTTTTGGGTTTTCTTTTAACTACTACTACAACAAGCATGGAAAGTAAACTAGCTAAAAGCTACAACTAATTTTTTTCTTATGGTTTTTCTAACACACAAAAAAAAGGCTAAGAAAAAAATGAAACTAAGCATGGATGGTGCAATGAAAGAGTGTGAGCACCGATGACTAGAATAAGTGTGTGAGCATGAATGTAATGTCGGTGAGAAACACGTACTCCCCCAAGCTTAGGCTTTTGGCCTAAGTTGGTCTATGGCCAATATTGGCCTGGCGGATATCCAAAGTCGTAGTTGGGGTTGTATTGAGATGCAGTGGCTACTGCCTGGTGAGCTACATCCTGGAGACGAGCTACTCTCATTGTCTCCTTATACTCATTTGCTTCCTCTCTGGTTATAATATATCTCCCTTTTGCCTGAAAGTCCAAGAAGGTAGAAGCAGGGAGAGCAATATGGACAGCGTGACGCCTATCAAAGATTAGTCGATACTGGAGGGATTGTTCATCCCTATCTACAAACTGATGGCTAACCATAGCATTATAATCTAAATAAGCAGGCGGTAATAGTTCATCATTTTCATGTATAGGCACACCAAGACGACGGGCTATGCGAGTGGCATAAATCCCACCAAATAAATCTCCATCTAAACCATTATGATGTAGCCTACATGCAACAATGGCTCCCATGTTATATTGTCTATCACCTAATACATCACTCTTGAGAACACTAAGATCCGGGACGCACATATGATAAGCCTCATCTTTACCGTTGATGCATCTACCAATAAAGAGAGCAAAATAGTGTATAGCAGGAAAATGAATGCTTCCTATGGTAGCTTCTGTGATCTCTCTAGATTCCCCCACAGTGATACTAGCAAGGAAGTCTTTATATTCAGATTTGCGAGGATCACTAATATTGCCCCACTGCGGGAGCTTACAAGCATCATTAAAACCTTCTAGGTCCATGGTGCAAGATTTATCATAAAGATCAAACAGGATAGTGTGAGAATTACGTGAAAATGAAAATTTAAACCTTCTCACAAAGGTATCAGTTAAGTAACGGTATTGAGGGCACTTATCTAGCATGAAGCCCTCGAGGTCAGCATTACGCACATATGCTTCAAACTCCTCCTTAATGCCTGCCCGAACCATAAACTCCTATGACGGCCATTCACAAGGCCACACTTCAGCTTCCCTCGGTAATTCATCGTCCGGCTCATGCATCGCGATCCTTGGTTCTTGCTTCCTTGAGGAACCACCTTGGAAGATTTTCCTATGCATTTTCTGAAATTTTTAGTAACTCAAAATAAAAGTGGACCAAACTCAACAAGATTGATAGCAACAACTCCTACAAGTGTCTAGAGACCATATCATGCATTAGAGCTACTTGGGACCAAATAAATTTGACATGCAAGCTCAAGAACAAGGTCACCACAGCAGCAAAAATTTGCAATAAATAAAGCACTAGAACAAAAACTAATAGGGCCAATGGAGGAGTCACATACCAAGGAACAATCTCCCCAAACAGTTTTGTGAATGGAGCTTTGAGCAAGGAGATCGAAAATGGCAGCAAGATGAGCTAGAACTCGTGCTTGAGCTAGATAGTGATTTTTTTGGGAGGAAGAAGGAGTGTGTGGGTGCAGGAATAAGTGGAGGGGGCCACGTGGGGCCCACGAGGCAGGGGGCGCGCCCTGTGAGGGTGGGTGCGCCCTGGACCTTTGTGGCCAGGTGCTAGCTCCCCTCGCTGTGTTTTCTGTGCCAAATATTCTCAAATATTCTAGAAAAAAAATCATATTTGAATTTCAGAGCATTTGGAGAACTTTTAATTTTGGGATATTTTTTATTGCACAGATAAGTCTGGAAACAGATAGATAATACTATTTTTGCTTTATTTAATCTAATTAACAGAAAGTAAAAGGAGGATACATAAAGTTGTGCTATCTAGATTCACCTATCTCATGTTCGTCAAAAGGAATCCATTAACAAGGTTGATCAAGTCTTGTTAATAAACTCTCTCCGAATAACATGCAACCGGAGAATATTCGAATAACACTTGGTTACCTCAATGGGGATATGTATGTCCCTAACAATAAGAATATCATATGTCTTCTTGATAGTAGGAAGAGGAAATTCAAAACCTCCAATAATGATAGTTGAAATTTTTCCAATAGAATTGATACTATGGACCTGAGGTTGTTTCCTCAAAAAGTGTACCGTATGCTCATTGCCATTGACATGAAAAGTGACATTGCCTTTGTTGCAATCAATAACAGCTCCTGCAGTATTCAAAAAGGGTCTACCAAGGATAATAGACATACTATCGTCCTCGCGAATATCAAGGATAACAAAGTCCGTTAGAATAGTAACATTTGCAACCACAATAGGCACATCCTCACAAATACCGACAGGTATAGCAGTTGATTTATAGGCCATTTGCAAAGATGTTTCAGTAGGTGTCAAATTACTCAAGTCAAGTCTACGATATAAGGAGAGAGGCATAACACTAACACCCGCTCAATGATCACATAAAGCAGTTTTAACATCATTTCCTTTAATGGAGTAAGGTATAGTGGGTACTCCTGGATCTCCTAGTTTCTTAGGTATTCCACCCTTAAAAGTGTAATTGGCAAGCATGGTGGAAATTTCTACTTCAGGTATCTTTCTTTTATTGGTAATAATATCTTTCATATACTTAGCATAAGGATTTGTTTTAAGCATATCAGTCAAATGCATACGCAAAAAGATAGGTCTAATCATTTTAGCAAAGCGCTCAAAATCCTCATCATCCTTTTTCTTGGATGGTTTAGGAGGAAAAGGCATGGGTTTCTGAACCCATGGTTCTCTTTCCTTACCGTGCTTCCTAGCAACAAAGTCTCTCTTATCATAATGTTGATTCTTTGATTGTGGGTTATCAAGATCACCAGCAGGTTCAATCTCTACATCATTATCATTGCTAGGTTGAGCATCATCATTAACATTATCACCAGGTTCATGTTCAGTACGAGATTGTGTCTCCGCATCAGAAATAGAGATATCATTGGGACTCTCAGGTGTGTCAGCTACATGTTCACTAGAATCATGCAAATTCCTATCATTTTTCTTTTTCTTTTTCTTAGAAGAACTAGGTGCATCTAAATTAGCTCTCTGATAATCTTACTCAATTCTCTTAGGGTGGCCTTCAGGATACAAAGGTTCCCGAGTCAATTTACCACCTCCAGTTGCAACTGTAACAACAAAGTCATTATTCTTACTATTTAATTCATTGAGCAAATCATTCTGAGCCTTAAGTACTTGTTCTACTTGAGTGGTAACCATAGAAGCATGTTTACTAATGAGTTTCAATTCACCTTTTGAAGGAAATATGCCCTAGAGGAAATAATAGAAATGTTATTTGTATTTCCTTATATCGTGATAAATTTCTTTTATTCATGCTAGAATTGTATTAACCGGAAACTTAGTACATGTGTGAATACATAGACAATACAATGTCCCTAGTATGCCTCTACTAGACTAGCTCATTGATCAAAGATGGTTGTGTTTCCTAGCCATAGGCATGAGTTGTCATTTGATCAACGAGATCACATCATTAGGAGAATGATGTGATGGACAAGACCCATCCGTTAGCTTAGCACTATGATCGTTTAGTTTTACTGCTATTAATTTCTTCATGACTTATACATGTTCCTATGACAATGAGATTATGCAACTCCCGAATAACAGAGGAACACCTTGTGTGCTATCAAACGTCACAACCTAACTGGGTGATTCTAAAGATGCTCTACAGGTGTCTCCGAAAGTGTTCGTGGTGTTGGCATAGATCAAGAATAGGATTTGTCACTCCGAGTGTCGGAGAGGTATCTCTGGGCCCTCTCGGTAATGCACATCATAATAAGCCTTGCAAGCAAATTACTAATGAGTTAGTCATGGGATGATGTATTACGGAACGAGTAAGGAGACTTGCCGGTAACGAGATTGAAATAGGTATTGAGATACCGACGATTGAATCTTGGGCAAGTAACATACCGATGACAAAAGGAACAACGTATGTTGTTATGCGGTTTGACCGATAAAGATCTTCGTAGAATATGTAGGAGCCAATATGAACATCCAGGTTCCGCTATTGGTTATTGACCGGAAATGAGTCTCGTTCATGTCTACATAGTTCTCAAACCCGTAGGGTCCGCATGCTTAACGTTTGATGACGATCTGTATTCTGAGTTTATGAGTTTTGATGTACTGCAGGTAGTTCGGAGTCCCGGATGAGATCACGGACATGACGAGGAGTCTCGGAATGTCCGAGACATACAGATTGATATATTGGACGGTCACATTCGGACACCGGAAGTGTTTCGGGTGATTTCGAAGATAACCGGAGTGACGGAGGCGTTACCGAAACCCCCCGAGGAAGTATTGGGCTCTAGTGGGCCTTAGGGAAGAGAGAGGGCAGCAGCCCAGGAAGTTGCGCGGCCCCTCCCAAGGGGAGTCCGAATTGGACTAGGGGAGGGGGGCGCGGCCCCTCTTTCCCTCTCCCTCTCCCTCTCTTTCCTTCCCCCTCTCTCCCTCTTGATGGACTCCTACTAGGAATAGGATTCCTATTCCTAGTAGGAATGGCTCTCCTAGGGCGCACCATAGGGGTCGGCCGGCCACCCCCCTTGCTCATTTGTATACGGGGGCAGGGGGCACCTCTAGACATATAAGTTGATCAGTTGATCTCTCCCAACCGTGTGCGGTGCCCCCCTGCACAAAAACACACCTGGGTCATATCGTTGCAGCGCTTAGGCGAAGCCCTGCAACGGTAACTTCATCATCTCCGTCACCACACTGTCGTGCTGATGAAACTCTCCCGTGAAGTTCTGCTAGATCAAGAACTCATGGGACGTCATCAAACTGAACGTGTGCTGAACGCGGAGGCTCCGTACGTTCGGTGCTTGATCGGTTGGATCGCGAAGAAGTTCGACTACATCAATCGCGTCACTAGACGCTTCCGCTTTTGGTCTACAAGGGTATGTAGACACACTCTCCCCCCTCGTTGCTATGCATCTAGTAGATAGATCTTGCGTGATCATAGAATTATTTTGAAATACTGCGTTCCCCAACAGTGGCATCATGAGCCAGGTCTATGCGTAGATGATATGCACGAGTAGAACACAAGTGAGTTGTGGGTGATAATAGTCATACTGCTTACCAGCATGTCATACTTTGATTCGGCGGTATTGTGAGATGAAGTGGCCCGGACCGACATTACGTGTACGCTTACACGAGACTGGTTTCACCGTTATGTGCACTCGTTGCTTAAAGGTTACTGGCGGGTGTCTGTCTCTCTCACTTTAGTTGAGTCGAGTGTGGCTACACCCGGTCCTTGTGAAGGTTAAAACAACACATACTTGATGAAAAATCATTGTGGTTTTGTATGCGTAGGTAAGAACGGTTCTTGCTAAGCCCGTAGCAGCCACGCAAAACTTGCAACAACAAAGTAGAGGACATCTAACTTGTTTTTGCAGGGCATGTTAAGATGTGATATGGTCAAGACATGATGAGTTAAACATTATTGTATGAGACGATCATGTTTTGTAAAGTTATCGGCAACTGGCAGGAGCCTTATGGTTGTCGCTTTATTGTATGAAATACAGTCGCCATGTAATTGCTTTACTTTATCACTAAGCGGTAGCGATAGTCGTGGAAGCAATAGTTGGCGAGAAGACAGTGATGCTATGATGGAGATCAAGGTGTCGCGCCGGTGACGATGGTGATCATGACGGTGCCTTGGAGATGGAGATCAAAAGCACAAGATGATGACGGCCATATCATGTCACATATTTTGATTGCATGTGATGTTTACCTTAATATGCTTCTTATTTTGCTTAGAACGACGGTAGCATTATAAGATGATCCCATACAAAATTTCAAGGTACAAGTGTTCTCCCTGAGTATGTGCTACCTCTTGAGCTTGTGTTGTATTCCCTCGAAGAGGAAAGGGAGATGCAGCACAGTAGCGTAAGTATTTCCCTCAGTTTCTGAGAACCAAGGTATCAATCCAATAGGAGACCACTCGCGAGTCCCTCGCACCTGCACAAACAAATAAGAACTTCGCAGCCAACGCGATCAGGGGTTGTCAATCCCTTTACGGTCACTTACGAAAGTGAGATCTGATAGAGATGATAGTTCATATTTTTGGTATTTTTAGTTTATAAGAACAGGAAATAAAAGCGGTAAAAGTAAAGTAGATGTAGATGGATATGTTGAGAATAGACCCGGCGGCCATAGTTTTCTCTAGTGGCTTCTCTCGTGATAGCGATATTCTACGGCGGGTAAACAAATTATTGTCGAGCAATTGATAGAAAAGCGAATAATTATGAGACTATCTAGGCATGATCATTGTATATAGGCATCACGTCCGAGACAAGTAGACCGAAACGTTTCTGCATCTACTACTATTACTCCACAACATCGACCGCTATCCAGCATGCATCTTGTGTATTGAGTTCATACGAACAGAGTAACGCCTTAAGCAAGATGACATGATGTAGAGGGATAAACTCAAGCAATATGATATGAACCCCATATTTTTATACTCAATGGAAACAATACAATACGTGCCTTGCTGCCCCTAGTGTCACTGGGAAAGGACACCGCAAGATTGAACCCAAAGCCAAGCACTTCTCCCATTGCAAGAACTATAGATCTAGTAGGCCAAACCAAACCGATAATTCAAAGAGACTTGCAAGGATATTATGAGCACACATAAAAATTTCAGAGAAGAACCAAATATATTTCATAGATAACCTTGATCATAAATTCACAATTCATTGGATCTCGAGAAACACACCGCAAAAAGAGATTACATCGAATAGATCTCCTCGAAGACCGAGGAGAACTTTGTATTGAGATCCAGAGAGAGAGAAGAAGCCATCTAGATACTAGCTATGGACCCTAAGGTCTGTGGTAAACTACTCACAACTCATGGTGGATCTCCACGGGAATAGAAGGTACGGCGGTGGAATTAGGGTTTTCTCTCTGTTCACGGAGTTTCTGGGGTACGTGGACTTATATAGGAAGGAGGGCACCGGGGGAGTCACTGGGGCTCCACGAGGTAGGGGGCGCGCCTTGGGAAGGGGGGCGCGCCCCACCCTCGTGGCTCTTCTGACGTGGTTCTCAAGTTCTTCATGCGTGATTTTCTCCAAAAATATCTCTCGCGAAGGTTCATTCCGTTTGGACTCCGTTTGATATTCTTTTTCTGCAAAACCCTAAAACAGGCAAAAAACAGCAATCTGGACTGGGCCTTTGGGTTAGTAGGTTAGTCCCAAAAATGATATAAAAGTGAATGATAAAGCCCACTAAACATCCAAGACTTAATAAATAATAGCATGGAACAATAAAAATATATAGATACGTTGGAGACGTATCAGTATGCACCGTTGGGAAAGTTCGTCGTGCCGAGACACCACGTGATGATCGGGTGTGATAAGCTCTACGTTCACATACAATGGGTGCAAGCCAGTTTTGCACACGCAGAATACTCGGTTTAAACTTGACGAACCTAGCATGTACAGACATGGCCTCGGAACACTGGAGACCGAAAGGTCGAGCATGAATCATATAGTAGATATGATCAACATAAGATGTTCACCATTGAAAACTACTCCATCTCACGTGATGATCGGACATGGTTTAGTTGATTTGGATCATGTGATCATTTAGATGACCAGAGGGATGTCTATCTAAGTGGGAGTTTTTTAGTAATATGATTAATTGAACTTTAATTTATCATGAACTTAGTCCTGATAGTTTTTGCATATCTATGTTGTTGTATATCAATGGCCCGTGCTACCGTTCCTTTGAATTTTAATGCATTCCTAGAGAAAGCTATGTTGAAAGATGATGGTAGCAATTACACGGACTGGGTCCGTAACTCAAGGATTATCCTCATTGCTGCACAGAAGAATTATGTCCTTGAAGCAACGCTAGGTGACAATCCCCCTCTTGCTAATGTAGACGCTTTGAACGTCTGATAGACGTGGTCTGATGACTACACGATAGTTCAGTGTTCCATGCTTTATGGATTAGAACCGGGACTTCAATGACGTTTTGAATGTCATGGAGCATATGAGATGTTCCAGGAGTTGAAGTTAATATTTCAAGCAAATGCCCGGATTGAGAAATATGAGATTTCCAATAAGTTCTATAGCTGCAAGATGGAGGTGAATAGTTCTATCAGTGAACACTTGCTCAGAATATCTGGGTACTACAATCATATGTATCAACTTGGATGCAAAGCTGACGAAGATAGTGTTATTGATAGAGTTCTTCAATCACTGCCACCAAGCTATAAAGGCTTCGTGATGAACTATAACATGCAAGGGGTGCAAAAGACAATTCCCGAGCTCTTCGCTATGCTCAAAGCTGCGGAGGTAGAAATCAAAAAGGAGCATCAAGTGTTGATGGTTAACAAGACCACTAGTTTCAAGAAAAAGGGCATGGGAAAGAAGGGGAACTTCAAGAAGAATAGCAAGCCATTTGTTACTCCCGCGAAGAAACCCAAGTCTGGAGCCAAGCCTGAAATTGAGTGCTTCAACTGCAAAGGGACTGGACACTGGAAGCGGAACTGCCCCAAGTATTTGGAGGATAAGAAGGATGACAAGGTGAACAAAGGTATATGTGATATACATGTTATTGATGTGTACCTTACTAATGCTCGTAGTAGTACCTGGGTATTTGATACCGGTTCGGTTGCTAATATTTGTAACTCGAAACAGGGACTACGAATTAAATGAAAATTGGCTAAGGACGAGGTGACGATGCGCGTGGGAAATGGTTCCAGAGTCGATGTGATCGCCGTCGGCACGCTGCCTCTACATCCACCTTCAGGATTAGTTTTAGACCTGAATAATTGTTATTTGGTGCCAGCGTTAAGCATTAACATTATATCTGGATCTTGTTTATTGCGAGATGGTTATTCATTTAAATCTGAGAATAATGGTTGTTCTATTTATATGAGTAATATCTTTTATGGTCATGCACCCTTGAAGAGTGGTCTATTCTTGTTGGATCTCGATCATAGTGATACACATATTTATAATATTGAAACCAAAAGATGTAAGGTTTATAATGATAGTACAACTTATTTGTGGCACTCACGTTTTGGTCATATTGGTGTAAAACGCATGAAGAAACTCCATAGTGATGGACTTTTGGAATCACTTGATTATGAATCACTTGGTGCTTGCGAACCATGCCTCATGGGCAAGATGACTAAAACTCCATTCTCTGGAACAATGGAGCGAGCAACAGATTTGTTGGAAATCTTACATACTGATGTATGTGGACCGATGAGTGTTGAAGCTCGCGGCGGGTATCATTATTTTCTGACCTTCACTGATGATTTGAGCAGATATGGGTATATCTACTTGATGAAGCACAAGTCTGAAACATTTGAAAAGTTCAAAGAATTTCATAGTGAAGTAGAGAATCATCGTAACAAGAAAATAAAGTTTCTACGATCTAATCGTGGAGGTGAATATTTGAGTTACGAGTTTGGTCTTCATTTGAAACAATGTGGAATAGTTTCACAACTCACGGCACCTAGAACACCACAACGTAATGGTGTGTCCGAACGTTGTAACTGTACTTTATTAGATATGGTGCGGTCTATGATGTCTCTTACCGATTTACCACTATCGTTTTGGGGTTATGCTTTAGAGACAGCTGCATTCACGTTAAATAGGGCACCATCTAAATACGTTGAGACGCCGCCTTATGAACTATGGTTTGGCAAGAAATCAAAGTTGTCGTTTCTTAAAGTTTGGGGCTGCGATGCTTATGTAAAAAAGCTTCAACCTAATAAGCTCGAACCCAAGTCGGAAAAATGTGTCTTCATAGGATACCCAAAGGAGACTGTTGGGTACACCTTCTATCACAGATCCGAAGGAAAGATATTCGTTGCTAAGAATGGACCCTTTCTAGAGAAGGAGTTTCTCACGAAAGAAGTGAGTGGGAAGAAAGTGGAACTTGATGAGGTAATTGTACCTTCTCCCGAATTGGAAAGTAGTACATCACATAAACTAGTTCTAGTGATTCCTACACCAATTAGTGAGGAAGCTAATGATGATGATCATGAAACTTCGGATCAAGTTACTGCTGAACTTCGTTGATCAACCAGAGTATGTTCCGCGCCAGAGTGGTACGGCAACCCAGTTCTGGAAGTCATGTTACTAGACCATGATGAACCTATGAACTATGAGGAAGCGATGATGAGCCCAGCTTCCACAAAATGGCTTGAGGCCATGAAATGTGAGATGGGATCCATGTATGAGAACAAAGTGTGGACTTTGGTTGACTTGCCCGATGATTAGCAAGCCATCGAAAATAAATGGATCTTCAAGAGGAAGACCAACGCTGACGGTAATGTTACTGTTTACAAAGCTCTACTTGTTGCGAAAGGTTTTCGACAAGTTCAAGGAGTTGACTACGATGAGACATTCTCACCCGTAGCGATGCTTAAGTCTGTCCGAATCATGTTAGCAATTGCTGCATTTTATGATTATGAAATCTGGCAAATGGATGTCAAAACTGCATTCCTGAATGGATATCTCAAAGAAGAGTTGTATATGATGCAACCAGAAGGTTTTGTGGATCCTAAAGGTGCTAACAAAGTGTGCAAGCTCCAGCGATCCATCTATGGACTCGTGCAAGCATGTTGGAGTTGGAATATACACTTTGATGAGGTGATCAAAGCATATGGTTTTATACAGACTTTTGGAGAAGCCTGTATTTACAAGAAAGTGAGTGGGAGCTCTGTAGCATTTATGATATTATATGTGCATGACATATTGTTGATTGGAAATGATATAGAATTTCTAGATGGCATAAAAAGATACTTGAATAAGAATTTTTCAATGAAAGACCTCGGTGAAGCTGCTTACATATTAGGCATCAAGATCTATAGAGATAGATCAAGACGCTTAATTGGACTTTCACAAAGCACATACCTTGATAAAGGTTTAAAGAAGTTCAAAATGGATCAGTCAAAGAAAGGGTTCTTGCCTATGTTACAAGGTGTGAAGTTGAGTAAGACTCAATGCCCGACCACGGCAGAAGATAGAGAGAAAATGAAAGTCATTCCCTATGCCTCAGCCATAGGATCTATCATGTAAGCAATGCTGTGTACCAGACCTGATGTGTGCCTTGCTATAAGTTTAGCAGGGAGGTACCAAAGTAATCCAGGAGTGGATCACTGGACAGCGGTCAAGAACATCCTGAAGTACCTGAAAAGGACAATGGATATGTTTCTCGTGTATCGAGGTGACAAAGAGCTCATCGTAAACGGTTACGTCGATTCAAGATTTGACACTGATCCGGATGACTCTAAGTCACAAACTGGATATGTATTTTTATTGAATGGTGGAGCTGTCAGTTGGTGAAGTTCCAAGTAGAGCGTCATGGTGGGATCTACGTGTGAAGCGGAATACATAGCTGCTTCGGAAGTAGCAAATGAAGGAGTCTGGATGAAGGAGTTCATATCTGATCTAGGTGTAATACCTAGTGCATCGGGTCCAATGAAAATCTTTTGTGACAACACTAGAGCAATAGCCTTGGCGTAGGAATCCAGGTTTCACAAGAGAACAAAGCACATCAAAAGACGCTTCAATTCCATCAATGATCAAGTCAAGGAGGGAGACATAGAAATTTGCAAGATACATACGGATCTGAATGTCGCAGACCTGTTGACTAAGCCTCTTCAACGGGCAAAACATGATAAGCACCAAGACTCCATGGGTGTTAGAATCATTACTTTGTAATCTATATTATTGACTCTAGTTCAAGTGGGAGACTGAAATATGCCCTAGAGTCAATAATAAAAAATGTTATTTGTATTTCCTTATATCGTGATAAATGTCTTTTATTCATGCTAGAGTTGTATTAACCAGAAACTTAGTACATGTGTGAATACATAGACAATACAGTATGTCCCTTGTATGCCTCTACTAAACTAGCTCATTGATCAAAGATGGTTGTATTTCCTAGCCATAGACATGAGTTGTCATTTTATCAATGAGATCACATCATTAGGAGAATGATGTGATGGACAAGACCCATCCGCTTGCTTAGCACTATGATCGTTTAGTTTTACTGCTATTGCTTTCTTCATGACTTATACATGTTCCTATGACTATGAGATTATGCAACTCCCGAATACCGGAGGAACACCTTGTGTGCTATCAAACGTCACAACGTAACTGGGTGATTATAAAGATGCTCTACAGGTGTCTTCGAAAGTGTTCGTGGTGTTGGCATAGATCAAGAATAGGATTTGTCACTTCGAGTGTCGGAGAGGTATCTCTGGGCCCTCTCGGTAATGCACATCATAATAAGCCTTGCAAGCAAATGACTAATGAGTTAGTCACGGGATTATGTATTACGGAATGAGTAAAGAGACTTGCTGGTAATGAGATTGAACTAGGTATTGAGATACCGATGATCGAATCTCGGGCAAGTAACATACCGATGACAAAAGGAATAGCGTATGTTGTTATGCGGTTTGACCGATAAAGATCTTCGGAGAATATGTAGGAGCCAATATGAGCATCCAGGTTCTGCTATTGGTTATTTACCGGAAATGAGTCTCAGTCATGTCTACATAGTTCTCGAACCCGTAGGGTCCTCCCGCTTAACGTTTGATGACGATCGGTATTATGAGTTTATGGGTTTTGATGTACCGAAGATAGTTCGGGGTCCCGAATGAGATAACGAACATGGCGAGGAGTCTCGGAATGTCCTAGACATAATGATTGATATACTGGACGGTCACATTCGGACACCGGAAGTGTTCCGGGGGATTTCAAAGATAACCGGAGTGCTGGAGGGGTTACCGGAACCCCCCGGGGAAGTATTGGGCCCTACTGGGCCTTAGGGAAGAGAGAGGGCAGCAGCCCAGGAGGTGGTGCGCCCCCTCCCAAGGGGAGTCTGAATTAGACTAGGGGAGGGGGGCGCGGCCCCTCTTTCCCTCTCCCTCTCCCTCTCTTTCCTTCCCCCTCTCTCCCTCTTGGTGGACTCCTAGTAGGAATAGGACTCCTATTCCTAGTAGGAGTGGCTCTCCTAGGGCGCACCATAGGGGCCGGCCGGCCTCCCCCCTTTCTCCTTTATATACGGGGGCAGGGGGCACCACTAGACACAGAAGTTGATCAGTTGATCTCCCCCAGCCTTGTGCGGTGCCCCCCTCCACAGAAACACACCTCGGTCATATCGTTGCAGCGCTTAGGCGAAGCCCTACTTCATCATCTCCATCAGCACGCCGTCGTGCTGATGAAACTCTCCCGTGAAGTTCTGCTGGATCAAGAACTCATGGGACGTCATCAAGCTAAACGTGTGCTGAACGCGGAGGCTCCGTACGTTCGGTGCTTGATCGGTTGGATCGCAAAGAAATTCGAGTACATCAACCGCGTCACTAGACGCTTCCGCTTTCGGTCTACAAGGATATGTAGACACACTCTCCCCTCTCATTGTTATGCATCTACTAGATAGATCTTGCGTGATCGTAGAATGTTTTTGAAATACTACGTTCCCCAACACCTTTAACTCTAGAAATATAATCACTCAAGCGTTCAATCATATAAGCATTACGTTGAAATTGTCTACCAACATAAGCATTGAAGTTTTCTTGCTTCACCATAAAATTGTCAAACTCATCTAAGCATTGGCTAGCAGACTTATAACAAGGAATATCACCTTCATCAAATCTATAAAGAGAATTTACCTTTACTACCTGTGTCGGGTTATCAAGACCATGTATTTCTTCAATAGGTGGTAAATTCTTAACATCTTCAGCTTTAATACCTTTCTCTTTCATAGATTTCTTTGCCTCTTGCATATCTTCAGGACTGAGAAATAGAACTCCCGTTTTCTTCGGAGTTTGCTTAGGGGCTGGTTCAGGAAGTGTCCAATTATTTTCATTGGCCATCATTTTATTCAGTAGTAATTCAGCTTGATCAACTGTTATTTCCCTGAAAATACAACCAACACAACTATCCAGGTGGTCTTTGGAAGCATCGGTTAGTCCATTATAAAAGACATCAAGTATTTCATTCACTACAAAAAATACACTTCTGTGATGATACGTGTTTGTCACAGTAGGTCACTTTTTCTGTCATGCATGTACATCCATGATGATTTTATGACAAAATCAAGATAGCCATACCTGTGCTGTCGTAGAAGTGTTCCATGACATTACCAAAATTATCATCACGGAAGTGTCCACTTCCATGACGATAAATTGTGCGTCACAGATTTGCTTTCGTCAAGGGTGACCGACACGTGGCATCCACCGTAACGGAACGCCGTTAAGCTATCGGGTCCGGTTTTGGATCCGATAACCCGTTAACAGCCCCAACCAATGGGGATTTTCCACGTCTAAAATCATCATTGGCTGGGGGGAACACGTGTCGGCTCACCGTTGGGACAGATGTCATCCACTCATTGGACACAAAGTGCCTACGATACGTCAACATGTGGCACGGCCCAATAGAGGCACATTCGTGTGAAAAGGCCAGCCCGTTTGACTTGGTCAAAATATGGCGGGCCATCCCATGGCAAGCCTGTTAACGGCATATTCGCATATAGTCCATTTACAGCCCGCTAACCCAGGGCCCATTTACGGCCTATCCGAATTAGGCCCATTAGCGTCATCTAGGCCGTCCAGTATAATTCTAGCCCATTTTAACTTCCGGCCCATGTATGGCACATCACATCTTTCGGCCTATGATACGTCAACACGTGGCATGGCCCAACAGAGGCCCATATAGGTTAAAAAGGCCGGCCCAGTCAAAGGCCCGTAGTACTTACTCAGTACTAGTGGGCTAGCCCAATAACGACATGTTTAATAAAGGCCCATTTATGGCCCGAAGCCAGATCTAGCCCGTTAATTGTTCGCCGAATATTTGGGCCCATTTACGGCCTAAAGCCACATCTAGCCCGTTAATTGTTCGCCGAATATTTGGGCCCAAATACAGCCCACTGACTTTCAGCCTTTTAGAGGCCCGATGTAGGCATGGGCCCATTTCATCCCGGTGTGACTTTCGGCCTGGGAATGGCCCATGCTTCCCATGGGCCATATATGGTCCGACAAGACATCAGGCCCACTAACGGCCCGTGATAAAGGTGGCAACAATTAAGCCCAACATGACTTTGGGCCTCTTAAAGGCCCATGAAATCAGTGGGCCAACTAGGGCCCGAGATATGTTTCGACCTGTTAACTGCCCGTGATATAACTGGGCCCAAAAAGGCACCATCTACATTTCAGACTGCTGAAGGCCCGTCGACGACTAGTGAAAATTGAGGCCCAATATGCATTTCGGCCTGCTAAAGGCCCATGGTTTCATCTGGGCCGTAACATGCCAGTAGAATATTCAGCCAGTTAATGGCCCAACGCTACCTGGGCCAAACTAAGCGCTGGGTCCACAAAAGGCCCAACTAAAATATAGGCTGGTGTAAGTTGTGGGCCTCGCGCAAAGTGTGAATGCCCCAATGATTCGGGCCTAAGAAAGATGCAGGTTTGTGGGGACCCCGACTTAAGAGTCGAGATCACCGAATGCACGTGTACAGTGATCCCAGAGATCAATGCTCACTGAACACACAGAAGCTGAATAACAAGAGTCTTACATCCATACATACCGTCTTACACAAATTATGGCCATTATGGCCAAGTCTTACATAGATAAATCCTCAAGGGCTGAATAGCAAATAACTTGAATAGCGGAAGTCTTCGAAGATAAGTAGAACCCATGCCATCTGCCTTAATCCTACAGGCATTCTGACTGGGATAGCGTCCTAGTTCGCATGTTCGTCTCCATAGAATTCTTCTTCATATTCCCGTTCCTCCATGCCTGGCCAATTAAATAACCAGTGGCAAGCCAATGATTACTTTGAATGTACTCGCAAGCAACCCATGATTTGGTTCAAGATAATAATGCAATTATCCAATAATGAGCAAACTAGCTGCAAGCTAGAACAAATATTCTACCATCAAGTATGTGCATCAATAAGTTCAGGTAACCTCGAGGACAGGTTACCGATATCAACATGATTAGGGTTTAACTCAACGAGTCAAGTCACCACCTTGACTCATCACACATACACACTTTCACCGATATAGTAAAATTCTGGACATAGTTTAAGTAGCACCACCCAACTGTCCATGACCGTGGACACGGCTATTAGAATAGTTTTACACTCCGCAGAGGTTGCGCACTTTACCCACAAGATTCGGGAAGCTTTCGTGTCACCCACGATCCCGCAGTACCTCAAGTACTCGGGGGAAGCACCCGGTCATTATCTTTCCCTAGACGACACTAGCATAGGGTCCACTCGTTGGTACATGGCCCTCGAGTACAAACAATAGATCATGGGACTTGCCCTAATTTCAATGTCACGCGTACACGAAGGGACCAACGGTGTGTCCGGTGCCCTGTAAAAACAGTCATGGTCGTCTATCCAAGCACGACCCCGTCCCGGGAAAGACCTCAAGTCTTCCCGTCACTAGTAATGCGGGCACCATGCTAGTATCGGCCTAAGTGGTCAATAATGCCCCGTCCCATAAGGGGTATAGTGGTTGCACATGTTTGGTTGGGACGGTAGTCACACATAAATCTAATCCATCATTTCACCCATGCACATCACTTCTTCCTCAAGTGATGACCTAACTCAACACCACCCTCGCGCATTAGGGGCACCCGATGTTTTTTTTTTGAAAAGAATGCAACCACGAAGGTTTCATGGCACACATGCATCACTAAGCATCACTACTAATCATTTGCATTGCATCTAGCACATAGAAAGATCATGAGTAAAGCATGCATCATGTGGTGGTTCTCAACTAGGTCACCACCGTCACTCTTATCACCATGCATTCGGAAATAAATGGGTTCCGAAGAACACAAGGGTATCATGGTCAAAGGGCTGCTTGCGTGGATTGGCTTGGTCTTCAAAGTCTTCAAATCCTTCCCCTCCTTCTTCTTCAGCAACCTCGTCAAATACGGTATCTAATCGTCGCAAAATAACAACGGGAAAATAAGACCACAATAAAAACAGAAAAATCAAAGTGCTTAGAAAAATGTCAACTTATTTTTGTTAAATACTAGAGGGAAAACTAAGATGGCAAAAATTCTTAGTTTGAGTTTTGGAGTGGCAGAATGGGGTACATGAATATTTGAACAGAAGTTTTAATGTTCAAATATGGATTTAAATTTGAACAGAACAGAAAAGGTCCATGCACATGTGTGAAAGTGACATCATTAAATAGGTTGGATTTTTACAAGTTTTTAGGAACTGGAATTAATTCATTTGGATATATATTTAATTCTGTGGAATTATTTGAAAATCCACAGAAAAGAAAAATGAAAAAGGGATCTGTGCCACTGGGCCAGAACGGCCACAGTGCAACGGCCCAGGGCGAAAACAGCCCACCGCACGGCGCCGGCGCGCGCCAGAGTTTTTCAAACCTGACGGGCGGGGCCCGGCGTCAGTGAGAGGAGAGAGGAGCGAGGGCGAGGGGAGGCTGACAGGTGAGGCCCGCCTGTCATCCCTAACCCTCCGGCAGAGAGCCGGCGAGCTCACCGGCGACGTTTCCGGGCACGGCGGGGCGAGCTAATGGCAGGGATGGATCCAGCGGAGAGTTGCCGATCTGGTGGAGGTGGTGCGGGTCGCCAGAGGGGCCTGAATCGCCGGCGGCGAGGTCACGCGGCGGAGGAGCTTCGGGTGGATGCTGCTCCGGTCGATTCCGGCAGCTGCAGAGAGGGGAAAGAGGGGGAATCGAGCCAGGGCGATGCAGTGGCGCTAGATCGAGTGCTAGAAGAGGCTGGGGCGGCCTGTACCAAGCAGGCGATGGTGAGCCGCCGCGGGGGAGCTCGAGCTCGATCTCGAGCTCGGGCTGGTCTGGAGTGGAGCGAGTGGCTCTGGGAGGAGATTGAGAGAGGTAGAGTGCGACTTGTGAGGAGAGGAGGGGCTCGAGGGGCCTATTTATAGGCGGACGGCAAGGTGACGTGGACCTATGCGCCGGCGAGCCTCTGCTCGTTGCCGCAGGGCACGGGAGGCGCTGGGGGAGAGTCTGCGGGGTTGCTGGACGAGGTCCAGGGCAGAGGAGAGGAAGAGAGGGAGCGGGGGAAGGTTCTGGTGTTGCGCGCATGTGAAGCCGATGACTGGAGCTCGCGGGCGGCCGGCGCGCTTGCGAGGACGTCCACTTGAGGGAGAAGGAGGAGGGGGACAGCGCCGGGGGGCGTTGCGGACGTCGAGGTGCATCGAACGGCGCGAGGGGGAAGCATAAGGTGGTCGGGGGCGATGGATTGGGCGAGGCTACAGTGCGGGTGCGCACTGTAGCGCACTCTGGAGCGTGCTTACTGCATGCCACGGCATGCCGTTGGCTAGCTGGGCGCGTCCGCCGTGTCTGGGAGGTCAAACATGGAGTAAACAAACTGGTTGTGGCCTTGGATGCCTTGGCTGTCCAATGGAGGAGGAGGGGAGCTGGGAGGAGGTAAGAACTGGGCTGTCCAGCAAGGTAAATTGGGGTTTTCACCGTTCAATCATTGAACTCTGGTCATGGGGGAGTTACTGGGGGTAGAAGGTAACTAGGTGAGGTTGTGGTAGAAAGTTGAGTCAAGGGTAATTAGTAAAAGAGGCCAAAACAGTGGTTTTGGTAAAATGGCAGAAGGTGTTTGATCAAGTTTTGGGCAAGCAAATGATCTCCACTGGCTATGACACTTAACAGGATTAAATGGCATATGGAAATAGGGTGTTTC
>LR738713.1:573435667-573472449 GCA_902687465.1 Secale cereale | reverse complement strand
GCCGTTGGCTAGCTGGGCGCGTCCGCCGTGTCTGGGAGGTCAAACATGGAGTAAACAAACTGGTTGTGGCCTTGGATGCCTTGGCTGTCCAATGGAGGAGGAGGGGAGCTGGGAGGAGGTAAGAACTGGGCTGTCCAGCAAGGTAAATTGGGGTTTTCACCGTTCAATCATTGAACTCTGGTCATGGGGGAATTACTGGGGGTAGAAGGTAACTAGGTGAGGTTGTGGTAGAAAGTTGAGTCAAGGGTAATTAGTAAAAGAGGCCAAAACAGTGGTTTTGGTAAAATGGCAGAAGGTGTTTGATCAAGTTTTGGGCAAGCAAATGATCTCCACTGGCTATGACACTTAACAGGATTAAATGGCATATGGAAATAGGGTGTTTCACCAAGTTTGGGCTCATTTGAAGAAACTTGCCAATGTAACTTTGGTGAACCCTAGAAATCAACAGAAATGGTTTCACCATGTTTAAGTCAAGCTAATCATTTCCCCTTGATGCACCACTTGGTGTAGTGTCATCATTTAGGGTTATGATCATGCCCACAAAGTTTGAAGCCCCAGGTAAAAAGTTGGTAATGTAAAGTTGTTCAAATTTGAATTTGAACAGAAATGGTTTTGGGGTACTCTGATCAAGTTACCCTTCTCCAAAGCTTGTGCCATTTGGTCTAGCTACCTTATTAGACCATTCTAGCATGTGCACCAAGTTTGAGAGTATTTGGACAAGTTTCGCAATGTAAAGTTGCTCAAACTTCAGATATGGACAGAATGGTTTTGAAGGGTTTTGATGATGTTTTCTTGCTTCCCAAGGCATGGGGCTTGGCAAGATCATCAAATATGTCATATATGACATGACAGAATTTGTCAGGACCCCGATCCTAAGTCACACCGATCTGGCTGTAACACGTCATATCACTTTGCGGCCTCACGCACGGTAACCCCACGGGTGCCACCTTACCTGGCCCGGGACCGTTTGCGCATTTTGGCACACGTATATGACAGTGTCGCTAGCATCCATATGACAGAGAATCCGGGCCGACATGGCTAGTTATAAACCAAAAGTGGCACTAAATTACAGAGACAGGCATCCATGACCCAGCAACGAACGTGTCGGTCATCAACGTATGAACCCAAGTCGTAGCAAGCTACATGGACTTAAAGGAACAACGCGTGACATTTCCCCTAAGGGACAGACACAGGAACGAAGAAGGACACATGCCGGCCAGCCTACGTGTTCCGAGCAGTAGCAAGCTACCAAGGCTCATTGGAATCACTAGGAGGCATTTCCCTGTAAGATAGGCTACCAAAGGAAAACAACTAGGTGTCGGATCCCACACATACCAAGCATTTCAATCATACACGCAATATGCTCAATATGTGTAAATACAACATTGCATCACAACAGAACTCTATGACTCAAAGTACTTTATTTAAGAAAGCTCCAAGAGCCATACATAACATATCCATACAGATAGGGGTCACATGACCCATCACTCAAGTCATACAGTCATACAAGCACAAGCGGAAGCTACATGTCTGAGTACACACAACTTAGAAAATAAAACAGGCTTGGTGTAGCCTGACTATCTACAAGGCCCTTCACAAGCTCCAGATCACCGTCTGGGTGTCAAGCTACTCATCGACATCAACGTCTATGTAGAACCCATCAGCAGGGGCAGGGTTCTCCTCTGCAACAATTATTAAGCAAACATGAGTACAAAGGTACTCAGCAAGTCTTACCACAGAACCTATCATACATGCAACATTATCAAAAGGGGGTAGTGGAGTTTATAGCAGAATGCCAGCTTTGACCTTGGCTAACCTATACTACAACTTTCAACGGATTGCAAGATGTTGTTACGAACACGAGTCCTCTACTCACCACATCAATACACTACCGAAGATCCTCTTCCGTCATCCTACGGAAGGGCCATCCACGGCACTCACGCTTATCTTGAGGCTTTTAGTAGTATCCATCAACTTGTCTATGAACTGTAAGAGTAACCAAGTAGTTCGTACCGCGAACAACGGCTATTCGAATAGTTTGATAACCCTGCAGGGGTGTACCTCTTCACACACGCTTCCACCACTTATCGCCGTTTACTCGGCGTGTACTCGGCAACCTTCAAGCGGAAGCCCAGCGAGGGTGTCGGCCACGACCTGACTAACTACTCAAGTCTCTCGTCCAGGTTTATCGCCTATTTGGGTTCCATCCGTGGGGAGATCCGGCCGGGGTGTCGCTCACGGCCCCAAACGATGTGTGCAGGGTTCCCGAGTCACCAAACGGGCAACCGGTACACCGTGCCACGTACCTGTCGCATCACAACCCACCCCGAGGGTCAGCGTTGTGCACGACCTCCAATAAGCTATAAACACCAGAAACTAGTTGCAACTCCTGGACAGAGATCAAGGGTAATTAATAAGCCGAGAGGGTCCATTGGTTTCGGGCCCAATGCATGGTAGTAACTGGAACTTGAACCACACATACAGATCTCGGGTCCTATGTACGGTTCCAATGAAACAACCCACCACGTACTCCTACATGGCCTTTCATCGATACCTTTACCAAGCGTATTCCACACTTCCTTCTCTTTATCTAAAGATTGTTTCACTCTGATCCATCACCCAGATGAACCAGACCAGACACAACTCTAAGCATAGCAGGCAACATAAACAAATAGCATGGTGGATCACACATCACATGGCTCAATCAACTCCTACACATGCTAGTGGGTTTCAACTATTTACTGTGGCAATGACAGGTCATGCAAGGGAATAGGGTTCAACTACCGCAGCAAGTAGCAGTTCACGCGCTGTTGCCTTAATGCGGTAAAAGAGAGCAGGAGCGAGAAGATTGGGTTGTATCGGAATGATCAATGATTGCTTGCCTGACAAAGTAGTTGTCGGGTACTGCTCTTCAATTGGATACGCAGCAGTATCCTCGGGAGCAGGACCTAACACAGAGAATACCGGCGATACAATTATTAACAAACAAATGCAACAATATGATGCATGCTCATGACATGGCAAGATGCATGTGTGTTGTCTAATGCAACTAAAATCAGAAGGGTTTGAACCTATTTGAATCAAGGATTCAAATTGAAGTTCAAACTATTATTTAAATAAGGGGATAATCATGTTTTTGATGTATACAACAAGTTAACTTGTTCAAACATGCATGAAACTAGTGCCATTGGAAAGATTGGATTTTTCTGATCATATTTCATATATAAATCTTTTTCATCTGAGCTATGGTTGATTTTATATGAATTTTAGAAGTTTTGGGTATTTTCTGGAATTTCCTGAATTATTTTAAATCTAAAAGTCCCAGAAAAACCTTTACTGCGTCAGCATGACATCATGCTGACGTCAGCCAGTCAACAGGGCCAGTCCAAGTCAAACCTGACTGGTGGGTCCCTAATGTCAGTGTCTCAGGAGCTAATTCCGGTCATAACCAGGGTTGACTGGGTTTGACTAACAGCGGGGGGCCACTGTCAGTGACTGTGGTGATTAATCTAATTACTGTTAGCTTCTAATCAACAGGCCACGTCAGCCCGCCGGAGTTTGGCCGGCGGCGACCATTTCGCACGGCGGTGACTCGTCGGAATCCCTATTCCGGCATCCATTTGCCATGCGGATGGGCTCGGTGTGCTCCTGGTGATGCACCGCATCCAACGGTGCCACTGGTTGGACGAGAGGTCGTCGGAGTCGACGGCGACGAGCTCGTCCGCGGCGGTACTCGCACGGAGTTGGTCGGGATGGGGTTGTAGTGCACGGTAGGAGGAGCTAAATCTTGCTTTAGCTTGCTGGTGACCTACTGAAGCTAACGACGTGCTCAGCCACGAGGTACGGTGCCTATGGCCACGGCGGTGAGTTGGCCGGCGGCGGTGATCGTCGGTCAGCAAAGGGGGCGGCGGCTACAAGGCCTAAACGAGCCCGTGGAGAGGGGGGTTCGAAGCGTGAGCTCACAGCAGTCGCAGAGGGCGTCGAAGTGAGCTCGGGGACGGTCGGACGACGGCGTACGGGCGGCGGCGATCTCCGGTGCCGGAGGTTGAAGACGACGGCGAGGAGGACGTTGCGGAGCTCCTGGCGTCGTGTGCGTCGGTGGGGATCTTCGGGGTGATGCGTCGGAGCTAGTGGTGCTTCGGGGAGGCGAGGGGGTGGCGTAGAGCGCGGTGTCAGCGGTCGTCGGCGACGAGCTCGCTCGGGGGAGCTCGGCGGAGGGAAGAGAGGAGGGGAGAGACACGGGGAAGAGGGCGAAACGGTCGAGGGGGCTTCGTGGCGACGTTCTAGTCCATCCAGAGGGCCGAGGGGCCAGCCAGGCAGGCAGGAGGTGGCCGGCGCATCGGCGGCGCTCGCCACCGAGCTGCTTCGTGCGCTGGCGCGATGAAGAAGACGGGGATGCCCCTGGTGGGCTGGGCCGGCTGGGCCAGCAGGTAAGTGGGCTCAGGTAAGTGTTCTTCCTATTTTTCTTTTCCTATTTTCTTTCTGTTTCATTTCTTTTGCAGCTTTGTTCAATTAATAAAAATGCCTAAACATTTTTATAACTCATGACACTTGTCATATCTACTATATATAATATGAACATAGGAAACATTATAGTTCATGATTATTTGAGCATTTAAAATATTTTATAGCATTTAAATGCCCAAATTCAAATACCATATGATTTAATCCAAAGCCCTAGATTGTCCTAGAAATTTGTGCACCATTTTTGGCAGAGGTTTAAGACCAAGGCAGAAATGATGAACATTTTGAAGGGCATTTTGGGTACATTGGAAAATATTTTAGCAAACCCTAGTTGTTAGGGGAGGGGTGCTGGGGTTTCTGTTAATCCCATTTCAAGTTTCTTTGAAAGTAAACATGATGCACACTCTAGTTAGGTCCTAATGCAAGTGCTAGCTAGGGATGTGACAACTCACCCCCACTTAAAAGAATCGCGTCCCGAGATTCGGGTTCCTCCGAAAAGAGGGTGGGGTACTCAAGTCGAAGACGATCCTCCCTTTCCCAAGTAGCTTCACTCTCGGAATGATGCGACCATTGAACCTTGAGAAACTTGATATTGTGGCGTCGAGTGGTGCGCTCGGTTTGATCAAGAATACGAACGGGGTATTCTCGATATGTGAGATTGTCTTGGAGATCAAGCGTTTCGTGGTCCACTCCGCGGATAGGATCCGAGAAGCAACGCCTGAGTTGAGAAACGTGGAAAACGTCATGAACTCTGGAGAGGTGCGGAGGTAGTTCCAATTGGTAGGCAACTTCTCCCCGTTTGGCAAGAATGCGAAAAGGACCGATATAACGAGGGGCCAATTTGCTTTTGATACCGAAGCGATGGGTTCCCTTAAGAGGAGTAACCCGAAGGTAAGCCTTATCGCCGACTTCAAAAGTCACAGCCTAATGATGACTATCATATTGGCTCTTTTGGCGAGACTGGGCTGTTTTCAATCTCTCACGAACGATGCGAACTTGTTCCTCTGCTTCCTGGATCATATCCGGGCCAAAGAATTGTCTTTCCCCGGTCTCTGACCAGTTAAGAGGTGTTCGACACCTTCGTCCATATAGAACTTCGAAGGGAGCTTTGCCCAAGCTGGCTTGATAACTATTGTTATAAGCGAATTGGGCAAATGGAAGACATTTTTCCCATTCCATACCGAAAGAAATGACAGAGGCTCGAAGCATGTCTTCCAGAATTTGATTGACTCGTTCCACTTGACCACTTGATTGCGGATGGAAGGCAGTACTGAAAGAGAGATGAGTTCCCATAGCATTCTGGAAACTTTCCCAAAATCGTGAAGTGAAAAGACTTCCACGGTCCGAGTTAATCTCCAACGGTACACCATGAAGTGTTACTATTCGAGAGATATATAAGTCTGCTAGCTGGCTAGCGGTAATGCTCTCTCGAACAGGCAGGAAATGAGCTACTTTAGAGAGGCGGTCGATAACGACGAAGATAGCATTATTCCCTTTCCTGGACCTGGGAAACCCGGTAATGAAGTCCATACCGACTTTGTCCCATTTCCATTCAGGAATAGCTAAAGGTTGAAGGGTGCCAGCAGGCCGTTGATGCTCTGCTTTGACTCGACGACAAACGTCGCAGTTAGTAATGAATTGAGCGATTTCTCTCTTCATCCTAGTCCACCAGAATCTTTGACGTAGGTCTTGATACATTTTGGTACTACCGGGATGAATCGTGAGAGGAGATTCATGAGCCTCCTTGAGGATCAAACGTCTTAGGTTTCGTACTTTAGGAACCACTAAACGGTTGCGAAAGAATACGACTCCTTGATCATCAATTGAGAAACATCCTGCAACTCCTTTCTTGATGTTCCTCTTAATACGGGAAATTCCGGGATCAACCTTCTGTGCTTTGATGACCTGATCCAAAAGGGTAGGTTTCGCCACCAAGGTGGAAAGAAATCCTCGAGGAACAATGTGAAGGTTAAGCTTGCGAAATTCCTCGTGGTGAAGTGGTTGACTTTGTTGTAACATTAAATTGTTACAATATGACTTACGACTTAGTGCATCAGCCATGACATTGGCCTTTCCAGGAGTGTAAGTGATTCCTAAGTCGTAGTCGGTGAGCAACTCAACCCAACGTCTTTGCCTGAGATTCAAATCTGGTTGGGTGAAGATATACTTCAAACTTTGGTGATCAGTGAAGATTTCACAGCGATTACCAAGAAGGTAATGTCGCCATGTTTTGAGTGCATGGACTACAGCTGCAAGCTCTAGATCATGAGTAGGATAGTTATCCTCATGTGGACGCAACTGTCGGGATGCGTATGCAATCACTTGACGATCTTGCATGAGAATGCAACCTAGTCCTTGTCGCGAGGCGTCGCAATAGATTATAAAATCCTTGGAAAAGTCTGGTGGAACCAGTACAGGTGCAGATGTCAGGCGTCTTTTCTGTTCCTGAAAACTGGACTCGCACTGTGGGGTCCACTCAAACTTTTTATCTTTCTTGAGGAGTTCGGTTAGAGGTTTAGCAACCTTGGAGAAATTCTCGACGAAACGTCGGCAATAGCTCGCTAAGCCAAGAAAACTCCTAACTTGCTTGACCGATTCAGGAGGAGTCCAATCAAGTACGGCTTGAACTCGCTCGGGATTGACAGCAATACCCTTGCCAGAGATCACATGACCTAGATAGGTTACTTCTGGCAACCAAAATTCACATTTAGAGAATTTGGCATAAAGGCGGTGCTCTCGAAGTTTCGTCAATACCAACCTTAAATGCTCGGCATGATCTTCCTTGTTCTTGGAGAAAATGTGTATATCATCGAGGTATACCAAGACGAATTTATCCAAATACTCCATGAATATAGAATTCATTAACCGAGAAAAGGTAGCTGGGGCATTGGTTAATCCGAAGGACATGACGGTGTACTCATATTGGCCATAACGAGTAACGAAAGCCGTTTTAGGAATGTCCCCGTTCTTGATTTTGATTTGATGGTAGCCCAACCTCAAATCCATCTTAGAGAAGACCGAGGATCCAGCGAGCTGATCATACAGGTCGTTGATCCTGGGGAGCGGATACTTATTCTTTATGGTGACCAGATTGACAGGTCGGTAATCTACAACCATCCGCTCCGTTCCATCCTTCTTCTTGACAAAGAGGACGGGGCAAGCCCAAGGGGAAGAACTAGGACGGATGAAACCTTTCTGCAAGGACTCATCGAGTTGTTTCTTTAGCTCAACTAATTCTAGTGGTGCCATCTTATAAGGTCTCCTAGAGATTGGGACAGTTCCAGGGATAAGATCTATCACGAACTCGACATCTCTGTCAGGTGGAACTCCTGGCAGTTCTTTTGGAAAAACATCCGGGAAGTCACGGACTACCGGGATATCTTCAAGTTCTGGTAGAGGACTGGCATTAAGAGAATAGAGCTGACGTTCAGCCATTCGGGCCAAGACATTGACTATCTTGCCGGATGGATGTGTAAGTTGCACGGTCCTAGTAAAGCAATCAATCTTGGCATAATGAGTTGTCATCCAATCCATACCCAAGATGATGTTTATGTCTGAGGACTTGAGAGCGATTAAAGAAGCAAGGAAAACAAGTCTATCGACAAGGATTTCATTTCCATGGCTTACCCTAGAGGTTTGCCACTTTGAACCAGGAGTTTGAATAACCATGGAAGTAGGCATGTCACAAAAAGTCATGTTGTGCAATCGAGCATAGCTCTCAGATATGAACGAATGGGATGCTCCAGTATCGAAAAGAACAGATGCCGGATGGCAGTTTACGAGAAGCGTACCAAGGACGACGTTAGGATCCTCATAGGCTTCTTCGGCAGAAACATAGTTGACATGACCACGTGCAGTGGGGATTGGCTTGACATAGCTCACCTTGCCGGTTGGCTTACCACGGCCAACGGGTTTTCCTGGCTGATTCTGGGGACAATCACGCATGTAGTGTCCCGGTTCTCCACACTTGAAACATGTCACAGTGGTGGTGCGTGGAGCAAAGTTGGAGGGTGGACCTCCATAGGTCTTAGCAGGTGCAAACTGTTGAGTTGGACGAGGCGCCTCATAGGATGGCCTCGGTGTATACTTGGGTGGCAGAGCAGTGTTAGGAACCCACACACGGCGCTTGTGAGAGCAAGAGCCGGATGAGGAACCAAAGTCGCGAGTATGCTTGCGGGTGGCCTCGAAGTCGGTCTGGCCTGTCTCAGCACTGATAGCCTTGTTAACCAACTTCTGGAAGGAAGTGCACTCGTGCAGACGTAGATCTCGACGGAGTTCAGGGCTGAGTCCCTTGCGGAACCTCGCATGTTTCTTGGCATCGGTGGATACTTCCTCAGGTGCATAGCGTGCCAGATTACCAAACTCGCGACTGTAGCCATCCACAGTCAAACGGCCCTGGGTGAAATTGCAGAATTCCTCCCGCTTGCGGTCCATGAGACCTTCCGGAATGTGATGTTCACGGAATGCCTCACTGAACTCAACCCAGGTAGTGACTTGGCCAGCAGGACGCATAGCTTCAAAGTTTTCCCACCAAAGACTGGCAGGGCCCTCAAGATGGTAGGCGGCGTAGATAACCTTGTCAGCTTCAGCCACACGGGCAGAGTGTAGCTTGTGGGTGATACTATGTAGCCAGTCATCAGCATCCAGAGGTTTAGTGGAGTGATGGAACTTTGGTGGACACATCTTGATAAAATCGTGGATTGACACCACGTCATTCCTCTAACGGAACCCAGTGTTCTGCTCTATGCGTTCCAGCAGACGGTTGGTCTCTCTCTTGTTCCGTTCTGCTTCAAGCATAACTTCCGCCAAAGAGGGTGGCTGGGGCGGATTTCCATCTCTAGCCCCACTAGCCTCACCCTGCTCCTGAGCAGCAGGAGTGTTGCGAGTGTTGACCATCCTAGGAAAACAAAACAACGGTTTAGACAAGGATGGCAAAAATTTGACATAGAAGTGCAGAATGTAATGGATGACACAGAATGCAGAGATGTTCATCCGTACGACATGGTAATATAGGAACTGCTATATATACACCAGTGGTCATACACACCATACAAAGTTTAGTACAAGCCAAGGCTAAAGTACAACTGCGGTGAAAGACGATACATCCCATCAGAGGCATTCCAAGCTCCTATACATTATTTAACTACACCTCCGGAACTCAGTACACACTAAGTCATATTCCACAAGACGCACAGGACTGTGGAAATACAACTACTACAATACTACTACTACCACGGACTAGCTCAGACATTCGCGTAGTAATCCTCGTAGAGATTACCACCGTAGCCTGGAAGTGGTACAGACGGATCTTGGAACTCGCGAGCACTCGATGGCTGAGGACCATAAGGGCATGGGTGTGGTCTCGATCCCGATGCTGGTGGTAACCGACGCCCATGTGGAGGTGTAATACCCCCAACGTCACGCCAATCCATGCGATCAGGCAGACGAGTCCGCACAGGATACAAATCCCGCATGTCCAGATATCCGGCGTGCACAGCAGGTGCAAGCCGTGTCAAAGTAGTCCAGTGAGCGGCTCGAGTGTTATACAGCTCCATTCGGAGGGCACGGACCTCACGGTCCCTATCCTCCAACATCTGAACAGTAGTCTGAAGCAGTGGCTCTTCATAAGCAGCATCAGTATACAGACCAGTGTAGTAGCCTTCCTCTCCGGGAAGTGAGGCTGGCATGTAACAGAACTCAGTGTTCAGCAACAGGGCATACCTAGCACGGAGAATGGTCATCATCGAATAAGCGGCATCCTGTACTGCCATCTCGATGGTAATCCCGAGTCCATAAGACCAATGGATGGGATCATTAGCCCCGGGATATGAGGGGTATATCCGGACTGTGCAGAAATACTGACTTTGATTGAAATCCCGATACTGTTCCTCCACAGTGTATTCAGGATACGAGCGATAACCGGTCTCAGTCATCACACGGACTAGCATGGCCGTGTGATCGGGCACATTAATGCACCGAGTCAAACGAACCACTTGGTGAGGGATGCGGCCAGACATCTGAAACACGAAATAATGCAAAGGCATTAGTATTTCTGGAAGAAATCGGGCAGCATAACAACTGTAAATGCTCAAACAAAGATTTGAGACATCATACAAATGATAGCATAGCCACTCAACAATTCCATATCAAGGTTCCGAGTTCAACAATCATCATACTCAAAAGGATAGAAACTGAACTGAGGCTTGAAACCAACAATCCTAAGAGTCTACGGATTAGTAACACGTGAACCTAGTAAGGATAAGAGGCCTAGTCCTAATTCCCCGTAGAAAGAATAGACAGAGTCAGATCAGAAGGGTAAGGTAAAGGAGTAAAAAGAGCCTTACGTTCCCTTCCACAATCAATTCCCCTACATATAACTAAGAATTTTTCTAGACTCAACATCGACCAGTTTGGCTTGAGAAACCTACAGGCAGTCCAGCTCTGATGCCAACGCTGTTAGGACCCCGATCCTAAGTCACACCGATCTAGCTGTAACACGTCATATCACTTTGCGGCCTCACGCACGGTAACCCCACGGGTGCCACCTTACCTGGCCCGGGACCGTTTGCGCTTTTTGGCACACGTATATGACAGTGTCGCTAGCATCCATATGACAGAGAATCCGGGCCGACATGGCTAGTTATAAACCAAAAGTGGCACTAAATTACAGAGACAGGCATCCATGACCCAGCAACGAACGTGTCGGTCATCAACGTATGAACCCAAGTTGTAGCAAGCTACATGGACTTAAAGGAACAACGCGTGACATTTCCCCTAAGGGACAGACACAGGAACGAAGAAGGACACATGCCGGCCAGCCTACGTGTTCCGAGCAGTTGCAAGCTACCAAGGCTCATTGGAATCACTAGGAGGCATTTCCCTGTAAGATAGGCTACCAAAGGAAAACAACTAGGTGTCGGATCCCACACATACCAAGCATTTCAATCATACACGCAATATGCTCAATATGTGCAAATACAACATTGCATCACAACAGAACTCTATGACTCAAAGTACTTTATTTAAGAAGGCTCCAAGAGCCATACATAACATATCCATACAGATAGGGGTCACATGACCCAGCACTCAAGTCATACAGTCATACAAGCACAAGCGGAAGCTACATGTCTGAGTACAGACAACTTAGAAAATAAAACAGGCTTGGTGTAGCCTGACTATCTACAAGGCCCTTCACAAGCTCTAGATCACCGTCTGGGTGTCAAGCTACTCGTCGACATCAACGTCTATGTAGAACCCATCAGCAGGGGCAGGGTTCTCCTCTGCAACAGTTATTAAGCAAACATGAGTACAAAAGTACTCAGCAAGTCTTACCACAGAACCTATCATACATGCAACATTATCAAAAGGGGGTAGTGGAGTTTATAGCAGAATGCCAGCTTTGACCTTGGCTAACCTATACTACAACTTTCAACGGATTGCAAGATGTTGTTACGAACACGAGTCCTCTACTCACCACATCAATACACTACCGAGGATCCTCTTCCGTCATCCTACGGAAGGGCCATCCACGGCACTCACGCTTATCTTGAGGCTTTTAGTAGTATCCATCAACTTGTCTATGAACTGTAAGAGTAACCAAGTAGTTCGTACCGCGAACAACGGCTATTCGAATAGTTTGATAACCCTGCAGGGGTGTACCTCTTCACACACGCTTCCACCACTTATCGCCGTTTACTCGGCGTGTACTCGGCAACCTTCAAGCGGAAGCCCAGCGAGGGTGTCGGCCACGACCTGACTAACTACTCAAGTCTCTCGTCCAGGTTTATCGCCTATTTGGGTTCCATCCGTGGGGAGATCCGGCCGGGGTGTCGCTCACGGCCCCAAATGATGTGTACAGGGTTCCCGAGTCACCAAACGGGCAACCGGTACACCGTGCCACGTACCTGTCGCATCACAACCCACCCCGAGGGTCAGCGTTGTGCACGACCTCCAGTAAGCTATAAACACCAGAAACTAGTTGCAACTCCTGGACAGAGATCAAGGGTAATTAATAAGCCGAGAGGGTCCATTGGTTTCGGGCCCAATGCATGGTAGTAACTGGAACTTGAACCACACATACAGATCTCGGGTCCTATGTACGGTTCCAATGAAACAACCCACCACGTACTCCTACATGGCCTTTCATCGATACCTTTACCAAGCGTATTCCACACTTCCTTCTCTTTATCTAAAGATTGTTTCACTCTGATCCA
Organism: Secale cereale; assembly: GCA_902687465.1. Lineage (NCBI taxonomy): Eukaryota > Viridiplantae > Streptophyta > Magnoliopsida > Poales > Poaceae > Secale > Secale cereale. Next base: position 573,459,772 of record LR738713.1, on the reverse strand, counting down.
TCACCCAGATGAACCAGACCAGACACAACTCTAAGCATAGCAGGCAACATAAAAAAATAGCATGGTGGATCACACATCACATGGCTCAATCAACTCCTACACATGCTAGTGGGTTTCAACTATTTACTGTGGCAATGACAGGTCATGCAAGGGAATAGGGTTCAACTACCGCAGCAAGTAGCAGTTCACGCGCTGTTGCCTTAATGCAGTAAAAGAGAGCAGGAGCGAGAAGATTGGGTTGTATCGGAATGATCAATGATTGCTTGCCTGACAAAGTAGTTGTCGGGTACTGCTCTTCAACCGGATACGCAGCAGTATCCTCGGGAGCAGGACCTAACACAGAGAATACCGGCGATACAATTATTAACAAACAAATGCAACAATATGATGCATGCTCATGACATGGCAGATGCATGTGTGTTGGCTAATGCAACTAAAATCAGAAGGGTTTGAACCTATTTGAATCAAGGATTCAAATTGAAGTTCAAACTATTATTTAAATAAGTGCATAATCATGTTTTTGATGTATACAGCAAGTTAACTTGTTCAAACATGCATGAAACTAGTGCCATTGGAAAGATTGGATTTTTCTGATCATTTTTCATATATAAATCTTTTTCATCTGAGCTATGGTTGATTTTATATGAATTTTAGAAGTTTTGGGTATTTTCTGGAATTTCCTGAATTATTTTAAATCTAAAAATCCTAGAAAAACCTTTACTGCGTCAGCATGACATCATGCTAACGTCAGCCAGTCAACAGGGCCAGTCCAAGTCAAACCTGACTGGTGGGTCCCTAATGTCAGTGTCTCAGGAGCTCATTCCGGTCATAACCAGGGTTGACTGGGTTTGACTAACAACGGGGGCCCACTGTCAGTGACTGTGGTGATTAATCTAATTATTGTTAGCTTCTAATCAACAGGCCACGTCAGCCCGTCGGAGTTTGGCCGGCGGCGACCATTTCGCACGGCGGTGACTCGTCGGAATCCCCATTCCGGCATCCATTTGCCGCGCGGATGGGCTCGGTGTGCTCCTGGTGATGCACCGCATCCAACGGTGCCACTGGTTGGACGAGAGGTCGCCGGCGTCGACGGCGACGAGCTCGTCCGCGGCGGTACTCGCACGGAGTTGGTCGGGATGGAGTTGTAGTGCACGGTAGGAGTAGCTAAAGCTTGCTTTAGCTTGCTGGTGACCTACTGAAGCTAACGGCGTGCTCAGCCACGAGGTACGGTGCCTATGGCCACGGCGGTGAGTTGGCCGGCGGCGGTGATCGTCGGTCAGCAAAGGGGGCGGCGGCTACAAGGCCTAAACGAGCCCGTGGAGAGGGGGGTTCGAAGCGTGAGCTCACAGCGGTCGCAGAGGGCGTCGAAGTGAGCTCGGGGACGGTCGGACGACGGCGTACGGGCGGCGGCGATCTCCGGTGCCGGAGGTTTAAGACGATGGCGAGGAGGACGTTGCGGAGCTCCTGGCGTCGTGTGCGTCGGTGGGGAGCTTCGGGGCGATGCGGCGGAGCTAGTGGTGCTTCGGGGAGGCGAGGGGGTGGCGTAGAGCGCGGTGTCAGCGATCGTCGGCGACGAGCTCGCTCGGGGGAGCTCGGCGGAGGGAAGAGAGGAGGGGAGAGACACGGGGAAGAGGGGGAAACGGTCGAGGGGGCTTCGTGGCGACGTTCTAGTCCGTCCAGAGGACCGAGGGGCCAGCCAGGCAGGCAGGAGGTGGCCGGCGCATCGGCAGCGCTCGCCACCGAGCTGCTTCATGCGCTGGCGCGACGAAGAAGACGGGGATGCCCCTGGTGGGCTGGGCCGGCTGGGCCAGCAGGTAAGTGGGCTCAGGTAAGTGTTCTTCCTATTTTTCTTTTCCTATTTTCTTTCTGTTTTATTTCTTTTGCAGCTTTGTTCAATTAATAAAAATGCCTAAACATTTTTATAACTCATGACACTTGTCATATCTATTGTATATAATATGAACAGTAGGAAACATTATAGTACATGATTATTTGAGCATTTAAAATATTTTATAGCATTTAAATGCCCAAATTCAAATACCATATGATTTAATCCAAAGCCCTAGATTGTCCTAGAAAATTGTGCACCATTTTTGGAAGAGGTTTAAGACCAAGGCAGAAATGATGAACATTTTGAAGGGCATTTTGGGTACATTGGAAAATATTTTAGCAAACCCTAGTTGTTAGGGGAGGGGTGCTGGGGTTTCTGTTAATCCCATTTCAAGTTTCTTTGAAAGTAAACATGATGCACACTCTAGTTAGGTCCTAATGCAAGTGCTAGCTAGGGATGTGACAGAATTTCCCTGGAATTTTTAGAGAATATTTCCTTTGTAAATATTTCAAAAGCTTGAAATATCCAGAAAGGGTTTCTGAGGGATTTGCCCATTATTTTGAACATGACCAAGTGTTAAAACTCTTATATATGGACAATATATGTCCTATGAGTCTCCCTGAATTTTGGCAAATATTTTTGAAATACTTAAATAATTTTTCCCTATTAAAGACCATTTCTGGCCTTAAGAAAAAGCCTTTAAATAAAATAGGAAAATAACTTTTAAAATTATACTTTTGTGGTTTCTGGGAGTCCTATATCTACTAGGTTTCAAATATACTTTTTTAAATAATTTTCTTACCCTAAATCAAGCACTTGCAGTGCAAACCTCAATTCAGGGGTTTTTGGAATACTACTTTTGAAAATACATTTTGGCCAAATAAATTTTTATAAGAAAATACTATACTGCTATAAACACTTGGTATGATCATTGGGCAGAAGTTTTGGGTAAGGAGATGATTTCTACAAGAGGTAGTAGTAATGAGCACTTGAAAAAACACAGGAAGAAAAACTCAATTCCAAATAAAAGCCAAATGATGCCAAAAAAAATTTGCTGGTCCAAATTTTCATGCTTTATTGATGCAAATGACATGTTACAAAATGTAGGGTGTGACAGACCTACCCCCCTTACAAGAATCTCGTCCCCGAGATTCCTAAACTAGGTCTCAAAAGAGATCGGGATACTCGGATCTAAGATAGTCTTCATGTTCCCAGGTTGCTTCTGCTTCCGTGTGGTTGCTCCACTGGACCTTGAAGTACTTGATGGTGCAGCTTCGCGTCTGTCGTTCTGCTTCATCCAGAATGCGAATGGGCTTCTCGCGGTAGGTCAAATCAGGCTGGAGATCAAAGGTTTGGTGATCAACATCCTTGTAGAGATTAGGCTTGTTCGGAACTTGGAGACATTTCCGGAGTTGTGACACGTGGAATACGTTGTGCACATCGGATAGCTCAGGTGGTAGTTCCAACTGGTAAGCCACTTCTCCTCGTCGTGCAGTGATCTCAAAGGGTCCAATGAACCTTGGTGCGAGCTTCCCCTTGACGTGGAAACGCTTGATTCCCTTTAGAGGAGTTACCCGCAGGTACACATGATCCCCGGCATGGAAGCTCATATCCCGTCGGTGAGTATCGGCATAGCTCTTCTGCCTTGACTTGGCTTCCTTCAAACGCTCTCTGACTAGTTGGACTTGCTCTTCTGCTTTGCGGAGAATATCCGGTCCAAAGACTAGCCCTTCTCCAGTCTCTGACCAGTTGAGGGGTGTGCGACACCTGCGTCCGTACAACACCTCAAATGGTGCCATCTGAAGGCTCGACTGGTAACTATTGTTATAGGAGAACTCGGCAAAAGGGAGGCAATCTTCCCACTTGGCTCCATATGCCAAGACACAGGCTCGGAGCATGTCTTCGAGAATTTGATTTACTCGTTCTGTCTGACCTCCGGTCTGTGGGTGGAAAGCCGTGCTGAAAGACAACTTGGTTCCCAAGGCTTCTGGGAACTTCTTCCAGAACCTTGAGGTGAACTAGGTTCCTCGATCTAACACAATCTCCTTGGGAACGCCGTGAAGGCTTACGATTCTGTCGATGTAGAGAGCTGCCAGCCGGTTGCCATCATAAGTGGTCTTGACAGGAATGAAATGGGCCACTTTGGTCAAATGGTCGACTATGACCCAGATGGAGTCATGTCCTCTATTCGACCTTGGTAATCCAGTGATGAAGTCCATTCCGACTTTATCCCACTTCCACTCAGGAACCTTGAGTGGTTGGAGCAATCCAGCGGGTTGCGGATATTCAGCCTTGACCCTTTGGCACACATCACACTTTGCAACATAGGTTGCAATCTCTCTTTTCATCCCGTGCCACCAGAATATTTCCTTCAAGTCTTGATACATCTTGGTTCCTCCAGGGTGGATGGAATACGGAGTGTTGTGGGCATCTTGTAGGATCAGGTTCTTCAGCTCCATCTTGTTCGGTACGCAGATGCGACCTTTGTACCAAACAATCCCGTGCTCGTCCTCAGAGAATCCTGGGGCCTTGCCTAGCTTCATCTTCTTCTTAATGCCTTCAATGCTTGTGTGCCCACCTTGTGCCTTCTTGAATTCATCCATCAGGGTCGGTTTGACTTCCAAATGATCCAGAAATCCAGGGGTGACCAATTTCAAACTGAATTGTTCGAGCTCCTTAAACAAGGCTGGCTGCCTCTTTTGAATTATGGCATTCAAGGAGCAAGCCTTCCTTCTTAAGGCATCGGCCACCACGTTAGCCTTCCCGGGGTGGTATTGAACACTGAGGTCATAGTCTTTGATGAGTTCCAACCATCTTCATTGCCTCATGTTCAATTCCTTTTGGGTGAAAATGTACTTCAGACTTTTGTGGTCTGTGTATATCTCACACAGTTTCCCTAGGAGGTAATGCCGCCATGTCTTCAAGGCATGAACCACTGCTGCTAACTCAAGATCGTGAGTAGCGTAGTTCTCTTCATGAGGTCGTAGCTGCCTGGAGAGGTAAGCTATGACTCGGCCTTCTTGCATCAGAACGCTTCCCAATCCGGTTCGAGAGGCATCACAATATATCACGAACTCCTTGTGAATATCAGGTGTTGCCAGAACTGGGGCGGTGGTCAACCTCTTCTTGAGCTCTTGGAATCTCTCTTCGCATTTTGGCGTCCACTCGAACTTCTTGTCCTTCTTGAGGAGCTGAGTCATCGGCCGGGCAATGCTAGAGAATCCTTCCACGAATTTGCGGTAATAGCCCGCAAGTCCGAGGAAGCTTCTGACTTCCTTGATGGTCGTTGGAGATTGCCATTGGGTCACAACTTCGATCTTCGTGGGATCAACTGACAATCCCTCTTCGGTCAAGACATGACCTAAGAATCCAGCTTTATGCAGCCAGAACTCACACTTGCTGAATTTGGCGTATAGTTGTTGCTCTCGAAGCTTGTCTAGGACCATCCTCAAATGTTGCTCGTGCTCTTCCTCCGTCTTTGAGAAGACAAGAATGTCATCGATGAAGACAACAACAAACTTGTCCAAATATTCCATGAAGACTTTATTCATGAGATACATGAAGTAAGCTGGGGCATTGGTTAACCCAAAGGACATGACCGTGCACTCGTACAGGCCATATCTGGTTACGAATGCCGTCTTCGGAATATCTTGGGGTCTGATCTTCACTTGGTAGTACCCAGATCCGAGGTCGATCTTGGAGAACACCTTGGCTTCGCTGAGCTGATCAAACAGATCTTTAATCTTGGGAAGTGGATATTTGTTCTTGATTGTAACTTCATTGAGGGAACGGTAGTCAATGCATAAGCGGATGGTACCGTCCCTTTTTGCCACAAACAGAACAGGTGATCCCCAAGGGGAGGCACTTGGGCGGATAAATCCCTTCCTCAGCTGCTCTTCCAGTTGCTTCTTCAACTCGGCTAATTCTTCCGTCCCCATTCTATAAGGCTTCTTATAGATGGGTCCTGCCCCGGGCACGAGCTCGATGATGAACTCAACATCACGGTCAAGGGGCATTCCCGGTAGCTCATCCGGAAAGACATCGGGATACTCACATACTACCGGTACTTGCTCCAGCCCAACTTCAGACAGACAGTTGACTTGACCGGCTTGAGCGGAAGAGGAGTTGGGAGCAAACTTAACTTCGACTCCTTGGTCATTGGTCACAGTGACAGTACGATTGGCACAGTCTAACAAGCCTTGGTGCTTGCTAAGCCAATTCATGCCTAGGATCACATCCAAGCCTTGTGATCTCAGGACGATAAGGTCTGCTAGGAAATCTACCCCGTTAATGCTAATACTGACTCCCTTACAGCCTATCTTGGCTCTCATCTCTGCTCCGGGGGCTTGTACCACCATGGGGTTATTCAGGGGTGTAGGGGTCATGCCATTTTTTAATGCAAATCTTTGAGTGACAAATGTATGCGTGGCTCCAGAATCAAACAAGACAGTTGCAGGTGCTGAGTTGACAAGGAACGTACCCAGCACGACGTCCAGGTCTTCCTGGGCTTCTTCAGCAGTGACGTGATTCACACGCCCCTTCCCATGGTTAGGCGGTTGCGATGAGCTGGGTTCCTTGGTGGCATCCCGCGGCCTTGTCCTGGGTTCTGCGCATTGGGGCGCGGGGCATCAGGCTTCTTGTTGGGGCACACCCTTGAGATGTGTCCTGACTGACCACATCCAAAGCAAGTGACTTGGTTTGGATTATTGATCTTGTTGCCACCACTGTTATTAGGGTTGAAAGCTGGCCTTGGGTTGGCATACTGCTGAGGTTGATAGTTGGTGCGAGGTGCAGGAGCTCTTGGTTGCTGATAGGTTGGCTTGACCGGGGCTGACTGCCACAGGCGAGGCTTCTGGTTGCTGGAACTTCCCTTGCTGACCATCTTGCGCTTGCGAGTGTCTTCCAGAGCACGTCGCTTGTCTTCAAGCATGAGTGCTTTGTTCACCAGGTCAGGGAAGGTTGGGCAGTCGCACACGACAAGCGAGTACTGCAGAGTCTGATTGAGGCCTTCCATGAAGTGCTCCCTTTTCGCAGCATCAGTGCTGACATCTTCAGGGGCATACCTTGACAGAACACTAAACTTCTGCATGTACTCCTTGACAGTGCCACTTCCTTGCTTCAGGGCTCGAAACTCATGCTTTTTAATAGCCATGATTCCAGAAGGAATGTGGGCTTTGCGGAATTCTGCCTTGAAGTTGTCCCAAGTGATGTCTTGCCCAGCATGCATGACCTTGAATCCATCCCACCAAGCTCTAGCAGTCCCCCCCCCCCGAGGCAGTGGGCTGCATAAGCCACCTTCTCGCGGTCTTCGGTGCATCCGACTAGTTCTAGCAAGTCCTCAATGGTGCGGACCCAGTCGTCTGCATCCAGGGGTTCAGCAGTCTCGAAGAAAGTTGGCGGTGCATGCTTCTTGAACTCTGCCAACGTGGAACGTCCATTGCCATTCCCCACCGGCTGGCGGTTGTTGGTGACAGCTTGAGCAATCAACTAAAGGGCTGCGGTGTTGGCTTGGCGTTCCTCTCGGAAAGCTTGGAGAAGCTGAGCCATGTCCATGTTTGGAGGAGGTGGTGGTGATGGAGCTTGGTCGTTGGTTTGGTCGTGGCCGGCCTCTGATTGAGCAGATGCTCCGGCTTCAGGCTGCTGGGTAGAGGTACCAGTACGAGTTACAACAGGCATCCTGTTGGAGCGGTAAAAGGTCTCATGATTTGGAAGAGGGAAAGCAATTAAATATGGGTGCCTAGTAAGGGGGTGGGTGTGACACTAATCAAATCATGCAAGGGCCGTAAGGCCAAAACACATTCATTAAAATCCAAATGGGTGATGCAGTCGTTTACATATTCCCGGAGGGAGAATACGACGTGCATCCAAACACAACAAAAGAAAACACTAGATGGTTTCATATGAACCATACAAGGACTCGACTGCGCATAGGGGTTACACGACCTATCCTACCGTAGAGGTCACGAACTGGCATATCCGAGCTGCGAATAATGCCTAAGCGGTGGAATGCTCGGTCGCGTATTCTGGCTCTTCTGGGTCTTCCTCCTTGTCTTCATCAGTCTGGGCCCCCTTGTCACTTGAGGGTGTGGGGGAGTGGAGGAGTTGGATACGACGGTGTTTTGTCGGTGGTGCAGGGAAAAGCTTGCGATATTCCCTTGCCGTCATACGGCGTCGCCGAGGTGGTTCTTCATCCTTGGAAGATACATCTCCTGAGGGCCTTCCGCCTCGGTACGCGATAGCGGATTGTCCGGGAGGCGCACCTTCCTTCTTGATCCTATCTGTCTTCTCTTGGGCTCGACGAAGAAGTGCCTTGGTCTTGTGAAGTTCTTCTCGGAGCTTCATCGATTCCGAGGCCAAATCTTGTGCCAAGCTATCGTCACATAGACTGAAGTAGGTCTGGAATCGAAGTGGAAGTCCTTCCTTTAGTGGAGGGGCTAGTGAGCTGCTTTCATCTTCACCTTCCTTCCAGTAAGGCAAGAAGCGGGTTGTCATCTTGGCTGCCATCTCCGGAAGAAGCTCGCGGAGACGGGTTAGTGCCTTGAGTGCAGCAGCCTCGACAGCGAGAGGTAGTGTTGCCATCTGGGGTCCCTCGAAGAACCAACTTGTGGGAGGATCGTTTGCCTTTACGACCACTTCCACATGGTACTCCACCTCAGTGTCGCTAACCCAATGCTCAAGGTAGGTGAGGATGGGCGCTCGGTGGAACTGGCACTCCTGGAGGCTATCCTCGAGAAGCAAGGGAAACCCAGTGGTCAGGTGTTCTTCAGGTACAGCGGCCATCTACAAAGGTTGAATAGGAGAGGTTAATAACCTGATGATATCTCAGGTTGGTAAGGTTTAGTAAAGAAGAGAGGTTCAGATGGTTTTTGAAAAGGGGTCTCATCTAACTAACGCCCATGCTAACTAAGGCTTCCTACAGTCAGGATGGCTCTGATACCAACTCTGTGGGGACCCCGACTTAAGATTCGAGATCACCGAATGCACGTGTACAGTGATCCCAGAGATCAATGCTCACTGAACAACCAGAAGCTGAATAACAAGAGTCTTAAATACATACATACCGTCTTAAACAAATTATGGCCATTATGGCCAAGTCTTACATAGATAAAGCCTCAAGGGCTGAATAGCAAATAACTCGAATAGCGGAAGTCTTCGAAGATAAGTAGAACCCATGCCATCTGCCTTAACCCTACAGGCATTCTGACTGGGATAGCGTCCTAGTTCGCATGTTCGTCTCCATAGAATTCTTCTTCATATTCCTGTTCCTCCATGCCTGGCCAATTAAATAACCAGTGGCAAGCCAATGAGTACTTTGAATGTACTCGCAAGCAACCCATGATTTCGTTCAAGATAATAATGCAATTATACAACAATGAGCAAACTAGTTGCAAGCTAGAACAAATATTCTACCATCAAGTATGTGCATCAATAAGTTCAGGTAACCTCGAGGACAGGTTACCGATATCAACATGATTAGGGTTTAACTCAACGAGTCAAGTCACCACCTTGACTCATCACACATACACACTTTCACCGATATAGTAAAATTCTGGACATAGTTTAAGTAGCACCACCCAACTGTCCATGACCGTGGACACGGCTATTCGAATAGTTTTACACTCTGCAGAGGTTGCGCACTTTACCCACAAGATCCGAGAAGCTTTCGTGTCACCCACGATCCCGCAGTACCTCAAGTACTAGGGGGAAGCACCTGGTCATTATCTTTACCTAGACGACACTAGCATAGGGTCCACTCGTTGGTACACGACCCTCGAGTACAAACAATAGATCATGGGACTTGCCCTAATTTCAATGTCATGCGTACACGAAGGGACCAACGGTGTGTCCGGTGCCCTGTAAAAATAGTCATGGTCGTCTATCCAAGCACGACCCCGTCCCGGGAAAGACCTCAAGTCTTCCCGTCACTAGTAATGCGGGCACCATGCTAGTATCGGCCTAAGTAGTCAATAATGCCCCGTCCCATAAGGGGTAGAGTGGTTGCACATGTTTCGTTGGGACGGTAGTCACACATAAATCTAATCCATCATTTCACCCATGCACATCACTTCTTCCTCAAGTGATGACCTAACTCAACATCACCCTTGCGCATTAGGGGCACCCGATGTTTTTTTTAAAAAGAATGCAACCACGAAGGTTTCATGGCACACATGCATCACTAAGCATCACTACTAATCATTTGCATTGCATCTAGCACATAGCAAGATCATGAGTAAAGCATGCATCATGTGGTGGTTTTCAACTAGGTCACCACCGTCACTCTTATCACCATGCATTCGGAAATAAATGGGTTCCGAAGAACACAAGGGTATCATGGTCAAAGGGCTGCTTGCCTGGATTGGCTTGGTCTTCAAAGTCTTCAATTCCTTCCCCTCCTTCTTCTTCAGCAACCTCGTCAAATACGGTATCTAATCGTCGCAAAATAACAACGGGAAAATAAGACCACAATAAAAATAGAAAAATCAAAGTGCTCAGAAAAATGTCAACTTATTTTTGTTAAATACTAGATGGAAAACTAAGATGGCAAAAATTCTTAGTTTGAGTTTTGGAGTGGCAGAATGGGGTACATGAATATTTGAACAGAAGTTTTAATGTTCAAATATGAATTTAAATTTGAACAGAACAAAAAAGGTCGATGGACATGTGTGAAAGTGACATCATTAAATAGGTTGGATTTTTACAAGTTTTTAGGAACTGGAATTAATTCATTTGGATATATATTTAATTCTGTGAAATTATTTGAAAATCCACAGAAAAGAAAAATGAAAAAGGGCTCTGTGCCACTAGGCCAGAACGGCCACAGTGCAACGGCCCAGGGTGAAACCAGCCCACCGCACGGCGCCGGCGCGCGCTAGGGTTTTTCAAACCTGACGGACGGGGCCTGGCGTCAGTGAGAGGATAGAGGAGCGAGGGCCCGCCTGTCATCCCTAACCCTCCGGCAGAGAGTCGGCGAGCTAACCGGCGACGTTTCCGGGCACGGCGGGGCGAGCTAAGGGCAGGAATGGATCCAGCGGAGAGTCGCCGATTTGGTGGAGGTGGTGCGGGTCGCCGGAGGGGCCTGGTTCGCCGGCGGCGAGGTCACGCGGCGGAGGAGCTTCGGGTGGATGCCGCTCCGGTCTATTCCGGCAGCTGCAGAGAGGGGAAAGAGGGGGAATCGAGTCAGGGCGATGCAGTGGTGCTAGATTGAGTGCTAGAAGAGGCTGGGGCGGCCTGTACCGAGCAGGCGACGGTGAGCCGCCGCGGCAGAGCTCGAGCTTGATCTCGAGCTCGGGCTGGTCTGGAGTGGAGCGAGTGGCTCTGGGAGGAGATTGAGAGAGGTAGAGCGCGACTTGTGAGGAGAGGAGGGGCTCGGGGGCCTATTTATAGGCGGATGGCGAGGTGCCGTGGACCTGTGCGCCGGCGAGCCTCTGCTCGTTGCCATAGGGCACGGGAGGCGCTGGGGGAGAGTCTGCGGGGTTGCTGGACGAGGTCCAGGGCAGAGGAGAGGAAGAGTGCGAGTGGGGGAAGGTTCTGGTGTTGCGCGCGTGTGAAGCCGACGACTGGAGCTCGCGGGCGGCCGGCGCGCGTGCGAGGACGTCCACTGGAGGGAGAAGGAGGGGGGACAGCGCCGGGGGGCATTGCGGACGTCGAGGCGCATCGAACGACGCGAGGGGGAAGCACGAGGTGGTCGAGGGCGACGGATTGGGCGAGGCTACAGTGCGGGTGCACACTGTAGCGCGCTCTGGAGCATGCTTACTGCATGCCACGGCATGCCGTTGGCTAGCTGGGCATGTCCGCCGTGTCTGGGAGGTCAAACATGGAGTAAACAAACTGGCTGTGGCCTTGGATGCCTTGGCTGTCCAATGGAGGAGGAGGGGAGCTGGGAGGAGGTAAGAACTGGGCTGTCCAGCAAGGTAAATTGGGGTTTTCACCCTTCAATCATTGAACTCTGGTCATGGGGGAGTTACTGGGGGTAGAAGGTAACTAGGTGAGGCTGTGGTAGAAAGTTGAGTCAAGGGTAATTAGTAAAAGAGGCCAAAACAGTGGTTTTGGTAAAATGGCAGAAGGTGTTTGATCATGTTTTGGGCAAGCAAATGATCTCCACTGGCTATGACACTTAACAGGATTAAATGGCATATGGAAATAGGGTGTTTCACCAAGTTTGGGCTCATTTGAAGAAACTTGCCAATGTAACTTTGGTGAACCCTAGAAATCAACAGAAATGGTTTCACCATGTTTAAGTCAAGCTAATCATCTCCCCTTGATGCACCACTTGGTGTAGTGTCATAATTTGGGGTTATGATCATGCCCACAAAGTTTGAAGCCCCATGTAAAAAGTTGGTAATGTAAAGTTGTTCAAATTTGAATTTGAACAGAAATGGTTTTGGGGTACTCTGATCAAGTTACCCTTCTCCAAAGCTTGTGCCATTTGGGCTAGATGCCTTATTAGACCATTCTAGCATGTCCACCAAGTTTGAAAGTATTTGGACAAGTTTGGCAATGTAAAGTCGCTCAAACTTCATATATGGACAGAATGGTTTTGAAGGGTTTTGGTGATGTTTTCTTGCTTCCCAAGGCATGGGGCTTGGCAAGATCATCAAATATATCATATATGACATGACAGAATTTCCCTGGAATTTTTAGAGAATATTTCCTTTGTAAATATTTCAAAAGCTTGAAATATCCAGAAAGGGTTTCTGAGGGATTTGCCCATTATTTTGAACATGACCAAGTGTTGAAACTCTTATATATGGACAATATATGTCCTATGAGTCTCCCTGAATTTTGGAAAATATTTTTGAAATACTTAAATAATTTTTCCCTATTAAAGACCATTTCTGACCTTAAGAAAAAGCCTTTAAATAAAATAGGAAAATAACTTTTAAAATTATACTTTTGTGGTTTCTAGGAGTCCTATATCTACTAGGTTTCAAATATACTTTTTGAAATAATTTTCTTACCCTAAATCAAGCACTTGCAGTGCAAACCTCAATTCAGGGGTTTTTGGAATACTAATTTTGAAAATACATTTTGGCCAAATAAAATTTTATAAGAAAATAATATACTGCTATAAACACTTGGTATGATCATTGGGCAGAAGTTTTGGGTAAGGAGATGATTTCTACAAGAGGTAGTAGTTGACTTTAATGAGCACTTGAAAAAACACAGGAAGAAAAACTCAATTCCAAATAAAAGCCAAATGATGCCAAAAAAAATTTGTTGGTCCAAATTTTCATGCTTTATTGATGCAAATGACATGTTACAAAATGCAGGGTGTGACAAGGTTGGCCCAATTGTGGCCCGCTAAACACCAGGCCCGTTACATGCGAATGTTTCGGCCCGGTCGACTACATCTGCTTTTTTCAGATAGCGAATGATGGCAGTAACTAGTAAGAATTAAGAACAAACCTACACTACACAATAAAGGATTTATGGTATATTACATCCACTAGGCTAGTTTTGTTGAGTCGTCCAGATTGGGTCGTCCAGATCGGGTGGCTTGAAACTGTGCACCTAGTTGAGTCGTCCAGATTGGCCCAGGCTAGTTTTGTTTGTCCCAACACACGAGCAGGCAATGTAAAAAATGAAGAAAAATGTTTGAATTTGGATAGGCCAATAACATAAGTGCAAGGCAGGCCCTATAGCAGGCTCGCGGCCCAAACGAGCGCCTCCCATATCGATCGACAGGAGGAAAAATCCCAATTCATCCGCTCCAGCCTCCAGTCTGGTTCGCTCCTAACCTAGCCGCCGCTGGACAGACCGACATAGCACTTCCTCGCGCCCTCGTTGGAGGGCGGTCACCGGGCTTCAAGCAAACGGAAGGACAAGAAGATGAAGATCCAACCCTGGGTGTAGCCTGCGTGGGAGGCAGCAGCGGCATCACGGGCATGGCATCGAGCTTGCACAAACGGACAGTCGCAGCTTGCAAGAGTAGCATGCGCAACGAGCAGGTACATCACATCCTTGAGTATATCTAATTCAACTCTTCAATTTCTGGCCAATAGTTAAACCTAACGGTGTTGTAAAACTGCTTGTATGTAGGGAATCTATGAGAAAATGAAACCAATTTCTACTTATTTTATAACTCTCCCAATCAATACTGAACTGACTGAATCAGATGAATCTAATCAAGTTTCCGGTGCAAACATCCAAGCTCATGTTGTTCTTGAGCCTGAAGTGTCTAATGAACAGACTGGTAATGAAGGATTTGATGCAAACATTTTATATGCTCCTGGTGATGAACATATAGTGTCTATTGAGGCATCTAATGCAAGCATTTTTCAAGCTCTCATTAAAGGATTTAGTCTCTAATGATGATCTTCTATGTTGAGAGATACATAGAGATTTGTAGGCATTGATGACAAGCAAATTATAGTGCATTTTCATAGCTTGAGGAAAGGTCGAGGCCATCTACCAGAAAGTCCCCGTATCATGACAACGTAGCATAAATACTTTTCTAATCTGTTGATTGAAACTATTGGCATACTTGTGCAGGATAGATATATTGATATGTAGTTTGCACACTGGTTATAGGTGCAATTACACTTCGATATTTTCAGCCAGAGAACGAATAATTCAAGTAGGTACAGACTATGTTTGTAGTCCTTGTACACCATGTTGCATTTTGTGTTTTTTGGTGGTTGCATCATTTAGTGTTTATAATCTGAACTACTTTGGATCATTAGCTGGTTTTCAAAGTGCATGTAGCTTCACATTTCTCAAGTTATGTTGATTTCCGGAGTGCAAGTGCCTTCGTATTTTTTAAGTTAAATGTTCGTCCCTGGTAACTTGAATTCGTGGATCCGCCACTACACACAAATCATACACGAATGCCAGTATGAATTAAATGAAATGCAGGGACTTGCGCTAGCTCGTTGTACAGGCTCACTGTAGCTCTGCTTGCGCTTGGGATGTTCAATGTACAAGTCCATGTTACCAGTTGCTTGGATGTGCGGGCCTTGTGCTCCTTGCATCCCTCTCTGCATTTTTGACACGGCGAATGGCTGATCAGATAAGAGGAATCGACCTTGCTGTTGTACCGGAAGACAGATACTTACAAGGTTATACGAGTGTGCAGGATGTGTACCAGATCCCGTAGCACTGTCATGCTTCGCTAAAAATGGTTTGCTTGTTTCTCATGATATCTCCAGAAGAAATAAGAGTTAAAGTCAGAGTTGGATAGGCGTGTAAGCTAAGAGAGCAGTGAAAGGATATCCAAACATCGTCGGAATAGTGCACAAGGGAGTAATGTGTGGATACCTAGTTCGGGCCGGCGTTTGGGCATGCTCGCCTAGCTAGAGTACGGGTTACTTCAGAGCCATTGAGGGTGATGCACTGGCGTTGGTTGGCCGCGCACGGATGCAGATCTTGAGTGGCAGCGGAGCGCTACGATGCGGTGGACGAGACCGTTGGTGAAGCCCCAACGGCCTCGGGGGGCGAAGGCACGACGATGTGCTCGGTGAAGTAGCCCCAGTGAGCTGGGAGACGGCGTCGGTGAAGCGCACCTGATGCGGTGGAAGTCGGCGGCTGTGAGGCACGTCGGTTGAGGCGGCCGATGTTGTCCGTGGACCACCCAGTGCGGTGGACAAGGGCGTAGATGAGGTAGCTCTGGTGCGGTGGTGTGATGTCTACTACACAACCTTCTTCTAGTAGACGTTGTTGGGACTCCAAGTGCAGAGGTTTGTAGGACAGTAGCAAATTTCCCTCAAGTGGATGACCTAAGGCTTATCAATCTGTGGGAGTCGTAGGATGAAGATGGTCTCTCTCAAGCAAACCTGCAACCAAATAACAAAGAGTCTCTTGTGTCCCCAACACACCCAATACAATGGTAAATTGTATAGGTGCACTAGTTCGGCAAAGAGATGGTGATACAAGTGCAATATGGATGGTAGATATAGGTTTTTGTAATAAGAAAATATAAAAACTGCAAGGTAGCAAGTGGTAAACGTGAGCATAAATTGTGTTCCAATGATAGGAAACAAGGCCTAGGGTTCATACTTTCACTAGTGCAAGTTCTCTCAACAAGGATAATATAATTGGATCATATTACTAGCCCTCAACATGCAACAAAGAGTCACTCCAAAGTCACTAATAGCGGAGAACAAACGAAGAGATTATGGTAGGGTATGAAACCATCTCAAAGCTATTCTTTCTGATCGATCTATTCAAGAGTCTGTAGTAACGTTCAATCTATCATAGAGTTCGTACTAGAATAACACCTTAAGACACAAATCAACCAAAACCCTAATGTCACCTAGATACTCCATTGTCACCTCAAGTATTCGTGGGCATGATTTTATGATATGCATCACACAATCTCAGAAACATCTATTCAACCAACACATAGAACTTCAAAGAGTGCCCCAAAGTTTCTACCGGAAAGTCAAAACGAAAACGTGTGCCAACCCCTATGCATAGGTTCCCAAGGTCACGAAATCTGCAAGTTGATCACCAAAACATACATCAAGTGGATCACATGATATCCCATTGTCACCACAGATAATCACGTGCAAGACATACATCAAGTGTTCTCAAATCCTTAAAGACTCAATCCGATAAGATAACTTCAAAGGGAAAACTCAATCCATTACAAGAGGGTAGAGGGGGGGAACCATTACAAGATCCAACTAGAATAGCAAAGGTCGCAATACATCAAGATCGTGCCATCTCAAGAGCACGAGAGAGAGAGAACAAACACATAGCTACTGATACATACCCTCAGCCCCGAGGGTGGACTACTCCCTCCTCGTCATGGAGAGCGCCGGGATGATGAAGGTGACCACCGGTGAGGGTTCCCCTCTCCGGCAGGGTGCCGAAACGGGGTCTAGATTGGTTTTTGGTGGCTAGAGAGGCTTTCGGCGGCGAAACTCCTGATCTAGGTTAATTTCCGAAGGTTTCAGTATTTATAGGATTTTTTGGCGTAGGGCACAAGTCAGGGGGCCCTCCGGGCCGTCCACGAGATAGGGGGGCGCGCCCCCCTGCCCAGGGCGCGCCCCCCACCCTCGTGGGCAGCCAGTGGCTCTCCTGGCCCTACTCTCTTACTTCGGGGGCTTCTTTTGGTCCAGAAAAAATCATCAAAAATTGGCACGTCAATTGGACTCCGTTTGATATTCCTTTTCTGTAAAACTCAAAAACAAGGAAAAAAATAGGAACTGGCATTAGGCTCTAGGTTAATAGGTTAGTCCCAAAAATTATATAAAAGTGTATAATAAAGCCCATAAAACATCCTAGAAGGATAATATAATAGCATGGAAAAATAAAAAATTATAGATACGTTGGAGACGTATCAGCATCCCCAAGCTTAATTCCTGCTCGTCCTCGAGTAGGTAAATGATAAAAACAGAATTTTTGATGTGGAATGCTAACCAATATAGTTTTCAATGTAATTCTCTTAATTGTGGCATGAATGTTCAGATCTGAAAGATTCAAGACAAAAGTATATATTGACATAAGAAATAATAATACTTCAAGCATACTAACAAAGCAATCATGTCTTCTCAAAATACTATGGCTAAAGAAAGTTATCCCTACAAAATCATATAGTCTGGCTATGCTCCCTCTTCATCACACAAATGCACAACCCCGGTTTCAGCCTAGCACTTGTTTTCATACTGTATTCTTTCAAACCTTTCAACTTTCACGCAATACATGAGTGTGAGCCATGGACATAGCACTATAGGTGCAATAGAGAGGTGGTTGTGGAGAAGACAAAAAGGAGGGAGATAGTCTCACATCGACTAGGCGTATCAACGGGCTATGGAGATGCCCATAAATAGATATCAATGTGGGTGAGTAGGGATTGCCATGCAACGTATGCACTAGAGCTAAAAAATGTATGAAAGCTCAACCAAAGAAACTAGTGGGTGTGCATCCAACTTGCTTGCTCATGAAGACCTAGGGAATTTGAGGAAGCCCATCGTTGGAATATACAAGCCAAGTTCTATAATGAAAATTCCCACTGGTATATGAAAGTGACTAAACATGAGACTCTCTATCATGAAGAACATGATGCTACTTTGAAGCACAAGTGTGGAAAAAGATAGTAGAAATTGTCCCTCCTTTTTTTTGGCCTTCCTTTTTTTCTTTGGCCTTTTTTTGTGGAGGGGCTTTATTGATTTAGCCTTTCCTCACATGGGACAATGCTCTAATAATGATGATCATCACACTTTTATTTACTTACAACTCGATATTACAAGTCGATACTAGAACAAAGTATGACTCTATATGAATGCCTTCGGCGGTGTACCGGGATGTGCAATGAATCAAGAGTGACATGTATGAAAAATTATGCATGGTGGCCTTGCCACAAATACGATGTCAACTACATGATCATGCATGGCAATATGACAATATGATGCGTGTCATATGAACGGAACGGTGGAAAGTTGCATGGCAATATATCTCGGAATGGCAATGGAAATGCCATGATAGGTAGGTATGGTGTCTGTTTTGAGGAATAATATGGTGACTGTTTTGAGGAAGGATATATACTGGGTGTATGGTACCAGTGAAAGTTGCGCGATACAAGAGAGGCTAGCAATGGTGGAAGGGTGAGAGTGCGTATAATCCATGGACTCAACATTAGTCATAAGAACTCATATACTTATTGCAAAAATCTACGAGTCATCAAAACAAAGCAATCAACGCATGCTTCTAGGGGGAGGTTGGTAGGAGTTAACCATTGCGCGCCCCGATATCCACACAAAGAATGACACTCTACAAATACCTCATGCTCTAACTTCGTCACATAGCGGTTCACCATACGTGCATGCTACGGGAATCACTAACTTTAACACAAGTATTTCTCAATTTCATAATAACTCCACTAGCATGACTCTAATATCACTATTCTCATATCTCAAAACAGTTATCAAGCATCCAACTTCTCATCATATTCAATGCACTTAGTGTGAAAGTTCTTACTACATTGATCTTGGATGCCTATCATTTGAATACTAGTTTTATAGCCTAAACACATCACCATGTTGTTCTAATAGACTCTCAAAAGGATATAAGTGAAGCATGAGAGTTCAACAAACTACTCCGAAAGATATAAGTGAAGATCAATGAGTAGTTGAATAATTATGTAACTATGTGATGACTCTCTAACATTTAAGAACTTCAGATCTTGGGATATTATTCAAGCAGCAAGCAAAACAAAATAAACTAAATTGACGCTCCAAGCAAAACACATACATGTGGTGAATAAAAATATAGCTCCGAGTATAGTTACCGATGGATGAAGACGAAAGAGGAGATGCCTTCCCGGGGCATCCCCAAGCTTAGGCTTTTGGTTGTCCTTGAATTTTACCTTGGGGTGCCATGGGCATCCCCAAGCTTAGGCTCTTGGCACTCTTTGTTCCATAGTCCATCAAAGCAATACTCAAAACTTGAAAACTTCACAACACAAAACTTAGACAAAAATCTTGTGAGCTCCGTTAGTATAAGAAAGCAAACCACTACTCAAAGGTACTGCAACGAATTCATTCTTTGTTTATATTGGTGTTAAACCTACTGTATTCCAACTTCTCTATGATTCAAACTTCACAATACTACTCATAGATGCATTGAAATAAGCAAACAACACACGAAAAACAGAATCTGTCAAAAACAGAACAGTCTGTAGTAATCTGCAGGATTTGCATACTTCTGTAACTCCAAAAAATTCAGACTAAATTGGTAAACGTGAGGAATTTGTCTATTAATCATCTGCAAAAAGAATCAACTAAATATCATGCTCCAGTAAAATCTGATGACCATTCTAGCCAGCGCTAACGTTTCTGTTTTTTACAGCATGATCACATAAACTTCACACAAGTCTTCCCAAAGGTTCTACTTGGCACAAACACTAATTAAAACATAACACCACATCTAAACAGAAGCTAGATGAAATATTTATTCCTAGACATAAGCAAAAGCAAAGAAAACAAAATAAAGTTTGGTTGCCTCCCAACAAGCGCTATCGTTTAACGCCCCTAGCTAGGCATAATGATGCTCACATAAAAGATAAGAATTGAAACATAACGGTAGCATCATGAAGCATATAAATAGCACATTTAAGTCTAACCCACTTCCTATGTATAGGGATTTTGTGAGCAAACAATTTATGGGAACAATAATCAACTAGTATAGGAAAGCAACACAAGCATGGCTTCAAAACTTTAAGCACATAGAGAGGATACTTGATATTATTGCAATTCCTACAAGCATATGATCCTCTCTCATAATAATTTTTCAGTAGCATCATGAATGAATTCAACAATATAACTAGCACATAAAGCATTCTTTTCAAGATCCCCAAGCATATGAATTTTATCACTCTCCACATAAGCAAAATTCTTCTCATGAATAATAGTGGGAGCAAACTCAACAAAATAATTATCATGCGAGGCATAATCCAATTGAAAATTAAAATCATGATGACAAGTTTCATGGTTATCATTATTCTTAATAGCATACAAGTCATCACAATAATCATCATAGATAGGAGGCATGCTTTCATCGTAATAAATTTTCTCATAAAAACTTGTGGGACTAAACATATCATCTTCATCAAACATAGCTTCCCCAAGCTTGTGGCTTTTCATATCATTAGCATCATGGGTATTAAAAGAATTCATACTAAAAACATTGTAATCATGCTCATCATGCAAATATTATATGCCAAGCATTCTATGTAATTCTTCTTCTAGTACTTCGGCACAATTTTCCTTCCCATCATTTTCACGAAAGATATTAAAAAGATGAAGCATATGAGGTACCCTTAATTCCATTTTTTTGTAGTTTTCTTTTATAAACTAAACTAGTGATAAAACAAGAAACTAAAAGATTTGATTACAAGATATAAAGATATACCTTCAAGCACTAACCTCCCCGGCAACGGCACCAGAAAAGAGCTAGATGTCTACTGCACAACCTTCTTCTTGTAGACTTTGTTGGGCCTCCAAGTGCAGAGGTTTGTAGGACAGTAGCAAATTTCCCTCAAGTGGATGACCTAAGGTTTATCAATCCGTCGGAGGCGTAGGATGAAGATGGTCTCTCTCAAGCAACCCTGCAACCAAATAACAAAGAGTCTCTTGTGTCCCCAACACACCCAATACAATGGTAAATTGTATAGGTGCACTAGTTCAGCGAAGAGATGGTGATACAAGTGCAATATGGATGGTAGATATAGGTTTTTGTGTCGGGGGAAACTGTCCGCCACGAACACCTATGGGACCGGAGCCCCTTGTCTGTGCGGTACGAGGGCGGAGGGAGCACGAAGAGCAGATCGAGGCAGACGCGCGGGCAGTTTTTACCCAGGTTCGGGCCGCACGGATGCGTAAAACCCTACTCCTGCTTGGTTGTGTATTGAGTTGAGCGCTCGGGAGCTTGAAGAAGCAGCTACACCGTGCGTGAGAGTAATCTAGGTTTCGAACCCCCTCCACGTTGTGCATGGGCCTCCTTTTATAGTGCAAGGGGTCACCGACAGGTGTCAACGTAGGAGAAAGGGGTAAAAATGTAAAAGAGGTGGTAGTTGCAACAGTGCGGGAACAGTGGAGCTACAGTACAGAACAGTGGTCTATACCTACTTTAACAGTGGGGGACAAGGGCATTTAATGCCCGTCGCCGTCGACCCCAAAAGCTCCCGCCGTTGCGTCTCCGTCTGCCACGGCGATGGATCCTCTGCCGTGGAGTGCCACCGTGTCCCCCAGGCTGCACAGCCATCCGCCACGCGTCCCTGGAGTGGCCCCAGGGCGACGCGTGGGCCGATGAGCTGGAGCGCGGGCACACAGCGCACCTCCCCCGGCAAGCACCTTGCCGGGGATCTCGACCTTGCCGGGCCCGGAAGCTTGCCGCTCCCCGAGCCCTTGCCGGGTCTTCTAAGATAAAATCTTCTATTCGTCCTGACAAGCTCCTCTTGCCAGGGCCTCGTGCTAGTTAAGCAATCTCGAGCCTGGGACGGCCTTCCCGGCAAGCTCCTCTTGCCGGGGTCTTGGTCTTCTGTCTTGTATATTTTGTTTTTGAATGGCTAGATAAGGGGCAGGAAGGTCTCCGGCACGCGCGTGGTGAACCCTGCCGCGGGGAGCTGCCGCTGCCCGTGCACAAGTTGGGGTACTAGGGTACCCCTACCTTAGTACACCGACATTTTGTAATAAGAAAATATAAAAACACCAAGGTAGCAAGTGGTAAACGTGAGCATAAACAATGTTGCGATGACAGGAAACAAGGCCTAGGGTTCATACTTTCACTAGAGCAAGTTCTCTCAACAAGGATAACATAATTGGATCATATTACTAGCCCTCAACATGCAACAAAGAGTCACTCCAAAGTCACTAATAGCGGAGAACAAACGAAGAGATTATGGTAGGGTACGAAACCACCTCAAAGCTATTCTTTCTGATCGATCTATTCAAGAGTCCGTAGTAACCTTCAATCTATCATAGAGTTCGTACTAGAATAACACCTTAAGACACAAATCAACCAAAACCCTAATGTCACCTAGATACTCCATTGTCACCTCAAGTATCCGTGGGCATGATTATACGATATGCATCATACAATCTCAGAAACATCTATTCAACCAACACATAGAACTTCAAAGAGTGCCCCAAAGTTTCTACCGGAAAGTCAAGACGAAAACGTGTGCCAACCCCTATGCATAGGTTCCCAAGGTCACGGAACCCGCAAGTTAATCACCAAAACATACATCAAGTGGATCACATGATATCCTATTGTCACCACAGATAAGCACGTGCAAGACATACATCAAGTGTTTTCAAATCCTTAAAGACTCAATCCGATAAGATAACTTCAAATGGAAAACTCAATCCATTACAAGAGAGTAGAGGTGGAGAAGCATTATAAGATCCAACTAGAATAGCAAAGCTCGCGATACATCAAGATCGTGCCATCTCAAGACCACGAGAGAGAGAGAGATAGAGATCAAACACATAGCTACTGATACATACCCACTGCCCCGAGGGTGGACTACTCCCTCCTCGTCATGGAGAGCGTCGGGATGATGAAGATGGCCACCGGTGAGGGTTCCCCCCTCCGGCAGGGTGCCGGAACGGGGTCTAGATTGGTTTTTGGTGGCTATAGAAGCTTTCGGCGGCGGAACTCCCGATCTAGGTTAATTTCCGAAGGTTTCAATATTTATAGGATTTTTTGGCGTAGGGCACAAGTCAGGGAGCCCTTCAGGCCGTCCACGAGATAGGAGGGCGCGCCCCCCACCCTCGTGGGCAGCCCGTGGCTCTCCTGGCCCAACTCTTTTACTTCGGGGGCTTCTTTTGGTCCAGAAAAAATCATCAAAAAATTGGCACGTCAATTGGACTCTGTTTGATATTCCTTTTCTGTAAAACTCAAAAACAAGGAAAAAACAGAAACTGGCACTGGGCTCTAGGTTAATAGGTTAGTCCCGAAAATCATATAAAAGTATATAATAAAGCCCATAAAACATCCTAGAAGGATAATATAATAGCATAGAACAATCAAAAATTATAGATACGTTGGAGATGTATCATGGTGAAGTGCGACCGTCGTCTTCATCATCGTCGTCCGGCACAGAGGTGGGGAAAGAGACGAGACGAGGGGCGATTCGAACTTTGCTTGGGTTGGCGGCGAATTAGGGATTTGAGCAATCTGGGCGCGGAAGGGGACGATGGAGAAGGGAGATTTTGCAGGGCTGGAATTGGGGCCGCCAGATATTTCAATCCGAAATGTGGAAGCACGAACTTATTTTGCCGTCCGACACACGCGACCACCACGATACGACCCTGGTCAGCCTGGTGCGCCTACATTTGAGAATGCAAACGAATCTTCTTTCATTTGCAAACGAATCTGTATGTATTACCATGTCCGTGTTTTCCTTGCAATAATTAGTCATTCGAAACGAGATACGATAAATTAATTAATGAGTTATTTGAAGAAAAAAATCGAAACGGTATCCACGCTAACATGGGTTAGAGTGTGTGTCACATAATTAGTTATTTGAATTAGAGTGTGTGTCACATAGCGATCTCCAATTCTAATGTGGATTTCGCATTTCACTGTATCAGCGCTACTTTTTTAATACAAACTCATAGGTATATGATGAACACCATGGTAGTGAGAAAACTTTTGGATGGATTCAAACATATGACCTACAAAATAGCACAACAGATCGACTCAATGTCAGCTTTTCGAAACCTAGTATGGCACGAATTCGAAATAATTACCCATATGCATGGTCCTCAGTTCAAATCTTACAATGTACACCGAATTGAAACATCGATATTAAGTCTCGTACTATCTAC